>CM076577.1:383568028-383939825 GCA_034641835.2 Pinus albicaulis
TATTTAAACCCCTCTCATGCATTTGGAGAGGGGTCCTGGATCTTAATATTTTTGGACTTGGAGATTGCATTTTTGTACTCCATTGTCTTATATATTTTTTGAAAAGGATCACATCTGGTGATTTTCATGCGGAATTATCTTTGAAGTGTTGCATTTCTGTACCTTGGAATTTGATTTTGCATTAGAGTTATTGGATAGAGTATCAGATCGCATTTGAAAGTCTTCAAGATGAACAAGGTATTTCTATCTATTCACTGTTGATCTCTTTTGTTTTATGATATTCGTTTTAAAATTGCTATCATTTATATGTATATTTTTTTTAACAACGCTTTCTTTTATATATCATTTCTGAGTATAATTGAAACGTTATTTTTCATAGTTACATGTAAATGGTATACAATGATGAATGCAATATGTTTATATAACTCTGTTTAATTTCTTAAACAAAGTTATCTTTATTTGTTTCTGCATATTTCAATTTAATTAATAATACATTTTCATGGTTATTGTTGAATTGGAACAATCTTAAGTTGTATTCACATATAGCTACCCGGGTTAATGTTAGAATTTCTTTATCAGTATTTAGTTTAAATTAGATAGTTTTATTTCAGTTAGTTTAGTCCCATTTCCACCCATCCAATCCAATTCATTTAGTTACAAGGAAACTAGTCCTTTAAATCCAGTCAGAGCCACCATACCAAACGGAAAAGGAGCTGCCTTAAGGTCCCGACCGGGTGGTTTTCCCCGATGTTTGAAGCAGAGATTTTCTAGGCTTCAACACAATGCTAATCAAGTTCTTTTCTTAAAGAACAAGTTGAATAATATCAAGAAGGTCAAATATGAATCCATCCAATCATATTTTATGAGGCTCATAGAAATAAGAAATGATCTCCTTGCCATAGGAGAAGTAGCTGATTGAGAGTTCGTCCTCATTACTCTTGGAGGACTTCCCCGAGACTAGTACATATTTAATACAATGATTCTTAATAATAATGTGATTCCTAATTTTTATGAATTTTTGACAATATGCACTCAAGAGGAAGCCAGAATGATGGAGAGATACCATCCCTCTAAGGTAAATGGAGGTGACCCTACTACCTTCACCGCTCATGCAAAGAAGAATAACCACGGTTGCCCAAGAAATTAAAACCATGGAAGAGCGAGGCCCAAAGGAAGAAAGGGAAGATGTTACACTTGTAACAATATCGGTCACTATGCAAGAGAGTGACCCAATAGAAGGGACTCTCCCAGGGATGATGAAAACAAAAACTTCATGGGGAATGGAAATCAAAGGAACAACAGATTCAAAGGAAAGAGGAAGGCTCCCTATGATCGAGGTGGAAATGGCCAACCTTTCAAGAGGTCAAGGAATTCCAGGTACAATGAGTCCAATGTTGTTGATAATACGAAAAATGAATATGTTCTTGTATCTGCCCTCTCTTCTGCATCTCCTCTCAACACCCTGGATGTCTATTTGATTGATAGTGGTGCTTCAAGGCATCTCGTTGGTTATAAAGAAGCCCTCTCTGATTTTATTGAGAAGGATACTAATTTAGAAATTATCCTTGGAGATAATACCACCTATCCCACGAGAATGATAGGGAATGTGACCCTTCATCTATCTGAAGGTCAAGTCCTTCGCTTACAAGATGTGTTGTACATACCTGATTTGAAGAAGAACCTTGTGTCCATTTCGGCAATGGAAGACAAAGGATTCAAGGTGGAATTCATTGATGGAAAGGTATGCATATGAAAGAAGAACTTCAAAGAAGCTCTTCCTATTGGTTTTAGAGTTGATACACTCTATCAAGTTGGAGGAAGTCCATTAGGGGCCATGTCATGTGATACAACTCTTCAAACCAAGCTATGGCACTGGAGGTTTGCACACCTTCATTAAAAAACCCTTCCCTAAGCAAGGAAGGTGGTGACAGGGATGCCTGAGTTTAAAAATGATCATGAAGGTATATGTCAGGGTTGTGCCGAAGGGGAGAATACAAGGGTACCATTCCCCTCAAGTCTCACAAAGACATCGAATATGTTGCAAAGTTACAATTGATACATTTTGATCTATCTGGTATGTTTCCCATAACATACTTGGGAGGATGTTCCTATTACATGACTTTTATAGATGAATTCTCTCGCAAAACCTGGATATATTTCTTGAAGAAGAAGGACAAAGCATTCAAATGGTTTTGTACCTTCAAGGCCTTGGTTGAAAATCAAACCGAGAAAATTTTTGAGGACCGATAATGGGACCGATTATGAGTCAAATGAATTCAATGAATTTTGCAGGGAAGTTGGAATTAAGAGGGAGACCACAACTGTGTATACTCCTGAGAAAAAATGGCGTTGTTAAAAGAAAGAATAGGACCATTGTGGAAGCTACCCGTGCCATGCTATATGATCAAGGTCTTCCAAAGTTTCTATGGGGAAAAGTTATGAACATTGCTGTGTATGTTAAAAATATATGCCCACATTCTGCTTTGGACTCCAAAACTCCTGAGGAAGTCTTCTCTGGTAAGAAGCCTAATATCTCCCACCTTAGAGTTTTTGGAAGTCCTATTTATTTTCATGTGCCAAAAGAAAAGAGAAGCAAGCTGGATGCTTCTGGAAAGAAGGGAATGTGTGTGGGCTGTAGTGAAACCTCAAAGGCATATATAATCTATGTGCCTGGTCAAAGAGAAGTGGAGATATGCCATGATGTCACCTTCGATGAAGATGTTGCCCTCAAGAAAGTAAGAAATCTTCCTAGTTCAAAGGAAGACAAAGAAGAAGAAGAAGAAGTTGGAAGGCAGGAAGAATCGAAGGATGAAGATATGCACGATGTTGAAGGACCGATGGATCCTATTGATCCACCTCCTTATAATAAAAGGAGACCCTCATGGCTTAGGGACACTCTCGAAGATGCTGAGAGACGTATTGCCCCAAGGGGGACATTCCGTGAAAGCGAGAAGCCGAATAGGTACCAAGGGTACCTAGCAGCCATGAGTACAATTGTAGAATCCGAGGCTGGATCATTTGAAGAATCTGTAAAGCATCAAGTTTGGAAAGATGCTATGCACAAAGAATATGAGTCCATTAAGAATTTCTGATCGGGTTTTCCTCTCAAAAAGTGAGAGGTTTTGGCCTTGGCTTGCAAGCCTAAATATTTTGTCTCTTGTGCAGTAATTATCAAGAAGAGAAATTGTAATAAAAGCCCTAATTTCTGAACAGACTACCTTTCTTATGAATGATGTGTCTGCAAATCCCCTAGATGCATATGTGTTAAAGAGCTGACCAAAACTAGTTAAAGAGACTACTATTTGCATGCAGTAATGCCCTGGTACAGGTTTATTTTAATCGACTTTCTGAGGACCTCTTATAATAACAAAAAATACGTAGTGTGACCTTTGATGGCCAAAGTCAAATAGATATTATAGCTGATGTACATTTAAATTATGGAATCTATACATTCATAGTGGAATTTCGTGATTTTTTTAAATTTGAATAATTATAAGAATCTCGTGCTTCAATTTTTTTTAGCAAGTTAGTCATTTGAATCCCACCCTTATGCATTTGACAATATCTATCCATTGCTTCAACTAGAAGGCATTACTAAATATCAACCAGCTACAGTTTGGTTGAATGTACAAGTATATCTTTCTACTTTCCATATCTATTGTTCCATTTCACAATTGTGAACTTTTAGTAAAAAAATTTCTAGAAATTACCAAGATTCTTTTGTGGCTATTGTTTTGAATTATTTCTCTCAAGCTTTGTTTTTCTTCTTTTCATCATATTGGATACTTAATTTTTCTTGATATGTGGTAGTACTCCATGTTTCTTGAAAAACATAGCCTAATCATGTCATAATCTATGATATCTCTATCAAAGTCTATGACTTTGAACTACATTTCTTCCTCCAAGGGTTTTCTTTTTACAAGCCATTGCACCACAATTTTAATAACAAAGACAGCTAATACTGATTCTTCTTGGCAAATAAGATGTGGACCCATCAACAACTAAAACATATGGTTCCCTCGTAAAAAATTTAACATTTGTGCAAACATTTGCCACTGGAATCATGGTTCTGAAGGACTAAATTTGGCCTGTCAATACAAGCTTTTATTTACAAGCACCTAAAGGTATTGTACAAGATGATCACTCTGCAGGGCTGGAAATATTTGCTGCTAATTTTTCCAATGATGAATATGGCATGATCCATTATCCGATAAGGGAATATCTTCAGTTTGTTGACAACAAGAATTTCACCATTGCCGCCAATTTTTTTATTATTCAAACTAAAAATATATATAATATCCCAAGTCAACCATGTATTCACCTGTCAATGGCTATACTCCTCATTTGTAATGTCTACATTTTTGAATAGTTTTATACCATCTCGTGTTAGATGGAGATGGTTGCATGGGTTATGAAATTCCTCTAGATTTTTTAATGACAAATCTGTTTCTAGGAGTGATCAAGGGCATCCTGCGTGCCAAAGTATATATATATATATATATATATATATATATATATATATATATATATATATATATATACTTGCATCATTCAGGAGAATTTTTAGACCTCATTTGCATTTGACAATTTTTAGACCTCGAGAGAATATTTCAATCCCACTCTTATGCATCTAATAATATCTATCCATTGCTTCAACTAGAAGGCATTACTCAATATCAACCAGCTGTAGCTTGGTTGAATGTACAGGTATATCTTTTTAATTTCCATATCTATTGTTCCATTTCATAGTTTTGAACTTTTAGTAAATTCTTTTCTAGAAAGTACCAGGGTTCTTTTGTGGGTGTTGTTTTCAATGATTTCTCTCAAGCTTTGTTTTTTTCTTTTCATCATCTTGGATACTTAATTTTTTCTTGATATGTGGCAGTACTCCATGTTTTTTGAAAATCATATCTTAACCATGTCACAATCTATGATATCTCTATCAAAATCTATGACTTTGAACTACACTTCTTCCACCAAGGGTTTGCTTTTTACAAGCCATTGCACCACAATTTAGAATAACAAAGACAAAGCTAATACTAATTCTTCTTGGAAAAGAAGATGTGGACCCATCAACAACTACAACATATGGTTCCATTGTAAAAAATTTAACATTTGTGTAGACATTTCCCGCTGGAATCATGGTTCCGAAGGACTACATTTGGCCTGTCGATACAAGCTATATTTACAAGCACCAAAAGGTATTGTACAAGATGATCACTTTGCAGGGCTGGAAATATTTGCTGCTAATTTCTCCAATGATGAGTATTGCATGATCCATCATCCGAAAAGGAAATATCTTCAGTTTGTGGACAAGAAGAATTTCACAGTTGATGGCATCCTAATCAATTTCTCTGTAACAGCATCATAGGCTATAGGTATGTCTAACACACCCCCTTACCTAATCAGAAGTGGTCACTACTCTAACCCAAGAAACTGTAGTTATGAGGATGGGATCAAATTTCCTTTTCTTTTATTTTTAACTGCCCCTAGGTAAGTAGGTGGTTTGTCAATGCCAACCATGTACATATTTTCACCTTCAAAAGGAGATTTAACTTTCTATACCATTGCCGCCAATTTTTTATTATTATTAAAACTAAAAATATATATAATATCCCAAGTCAACCATATATTCACCTGCAAATGGCTATACTCCTCGTCTTTAATGTCTACATTTTTTAACAGTTTTATACTAGCTCGTGTTAGATGGAGATGGTTGCATGGGTTATAAAATTCCTCTAGATTGTTTAATGACAAACCTGTTTCCAAAAGTGATCAAGGGCATCCTGCATGCCAAATTATATATATATATATATATATATATATATATATATATATATATATATATATATATATATATATATATATATATATATATATATATATATTCTAAGTGTCACCAATAATTCTAATATAATTCTCATTCTATGTTTGTTGACTGAATGTGATCTGATTTCACCAAAAAGAAGAAGCATCGGTTTCCACCATCATAGTACATCGAATTCATTGCTTGATTGGAGGATAGGTTCACTTCCTGATTAGAACATCGTGACACAAACTTGTGCTTGAGACGAAGTGCCAAAATCAACCTTGTAGCCAGGGCTTGTGAGAAGATTAAGATCCTTTAATCCCTAACTAGCCTCTTCAAACATAAAATTCTATTTGCACGTAGTTGATACAATATTGGAAACAATTTATTCCAAAAGTATGCCACAATTGACCCTTCATCATTTGTAGTTCATCTTGGAATGTAAAAATATAATTTAAGGAATTTACGCCTACTATTGCAATAGAATATTTAGACCTTGTAATTAACTTCGTAAGTTAACAAGCACTTGAGCTCAAACTCTATCTCTGGATATGATCAAGTCTCTTATAGAATATTATAGGCTTGATCTGCTTATGGCTTCTACTAACTACTATCATATTCATTGAGAGATATACTACAAGAATTGGGCTATGAGTATCGATTTCTGCCACAAGAAAGCACTCCAACAGTGCTACAATTACCGGCAAGGATTTATGCAACTCATCTTATAATCTTTTATTATTAGATTGGAGGCATGATTTTGTATATTTATTGTCCATAGCGAGAACAATGAAATTTTTTTTATTTTTGTTTGGAGGTTGATAGTCACACCTTCAGCTAACAAATGAGATACCTAGAGATGATAACTGAGTGAGATCTAACCTCTTGTTTATTAACTTAGAGTGAGATCTAACCTCCTGTTTATTTTCTAGGTGCAAATGTCCACACATCATATCTTCAATATAAACACTTTCAGATTGAAGTGAAATCTTCACAGAATAAGATCTTTTAGATGTCTTACCAAGCTCTGTGCATGGATCTTTGTCTTCATACTTAATTATGGTAAATCGAAGGAACATCCTTTTTTTTGTGTTATCATAGTCATTAAGGATGGGAGAGATGGAATATATGAAATTTTCTCTAGCTGCAAGTTGGAAATTGGGTTATTCAAAAAGTTAAGGAAATGAAAGAATATCCCTTTAACCCCTCGGTGCTATTAATTTGTAGAAATAGCACCATTATCTGTCTGCTTATCAGTGTTTAGGTTTCATCAATTTCAGAGGGGGAATCACATTTTCCCCAACACCCTTGTTTGCTTTCCCAAACATAGAAAATTATTGGCTACCTCAAATTTACAACAACCTCCGTTTTCAAAATGACTACATGTAGGAAAAAGGGAGGCTTCTAGTGACATCTAACTATTCACTTCCCTATGTTTGGTATCATGGAATAATGTTGTCCCACTAACAATAATCATCAAAAATTATCTGGCGATTATGCCTCCTGACTTGTTCATCTCTCATTACTCTAGACAATAAGGGAAGATAACCCATTCAAGCTTTCTAGTGAAGGGACCTGGAAAAGCTATTGGGGTGTGTCCAATCTGAATTTCACATTTTGCATACAGAAAAGACAGAGCCAATATCAGGGATAAGTTGCTAACAAGATTAATTGTGTGAAGCTAGTTCATTAACAGCAACAGCCCCACATAGGCCTTAATAATACAAACATATATAGCATGGAAAATCTACCCTCCATCACCTTAGGGAGAAATAATAAATGGTACTTCTAGCAGTAAGACAAGTTGTGTAGTTCTAAGTGGAATAACCATCAAATGCTCTAATTGTAATTTTTTAACTTCTGATTAACCCTCCATTCCAGTTTAAGAATACTAAGACATTTTTTATATAGTGCAAGTGTATGGATATTTCATTTCAACAGTAGGTATATAAAATTATTTCTGTGGATTAACCATGTGAAACCTATTAAAGGAGGTTTTACAAAGTTTTGTGTATAGAGCATCCAAAATTTCAGACCCTCATGTCATTTTTGTGAAAGTGTATCTTATCAAACAAATTATTGGAAGTGCATCATTTATTACCTGAAACTCAGAACCACCTACAAGCCACAAGATACATGGATGTAATCAGCCAATATTCACAAGAAACAATCGAGTAGTGGGATTGAACAATGTTTCAGGGCTATAACAAGATTCCTGCGACAGACAACTTATATTATTTTGGTTTTGTTGAAAGCTTAATTACAGCTGAAAAACTAAATTGTATCTAGATACCAAAAGCACTTCATCAGTTAATTTAAGTAATGACGAGGTAGCAAGGAAAGGCCTTGTGCCACTAATGAATTGAAATGACTAAAGAAAAACATTGTATTACACATCAACCGGATTAGGGATCCTTAGAAATAATCGAATCGATCTTACGACCGACTACTGTAAAGCATGTTAAAGTCTCACCTCCACAGTAAATTTTACCTCCAACTTCAATAGTAATGGTAGAGAAAAGAAAAACCCTGGCCTCAACAGTCCTTTTGCAAGGCTAGTGACTGTCACAAAGAACACGAGAGAATAGAACTGGGCAGAGGTCTTAAGACCCTAAGAACCATTCCCCAAAATAACCCAAACGTAATCTGAGTGAGAATTCTAAAATAACAATCAACCGCCTCACAAAGCCTACCGCACCACCAACAACATCATCTGAAATGGCATGGAAGAAAAAGGACTAGAGTAGAGATTGCAAAATCCATAGGTCATTATGAAATTTCCACTAGAATAAGGCTCTGGCACTACCGCTAAGGTAATTTTCGAACCATTTGTTACTAATAATATTGAGATAACTAATTATACCATGAAGTCAACCAGGAAAGTATTCAAAGATGAAGGGCATCACTTACGAGTAAAATAGTGCTAGAAACTAGAAATGAAAAGAATCAAGTGTGTGACAAGAATGCAGGTCAACACACTAGAAAATTTGGCCCAATTTTCGACGGCCACTTCGTCGTTATTCCGACACATAGTCGTCGCAAGAGCGACATTTTGAGGCCGGACAAAACATGGTTAGCAATTACATCGCAATTCCAACACTTTGCCAAAGTGTCGCACTACTGACACCTTTTCTGAAGTTTTGTAAAGTGTCGCTATTCTGACGTTTTATAAGCGTCGGTCTTCCGATGAACCACAAATTTCGTTCTTCCGACAATCACAAACTATCGGTCTTCTGACGCTTTTTAGGTTTTCAAAAGAACGTCGTAATTCCAACATTATGGCTTCCAACGTTTAATTCCGACATCTTACAAACTGTCAAAATTCCGATGAAATATCATCTGACGTTTAGAACATCATGCGTCTGACGCTTATGTAACATTTCTTTACCGACGAAAAAGTTAAAAATATTTAAAAACGAAACGTCGCTCTTTCGATGATCAAGGCGTCGGTCTTCCGACCAAAAAGTAGAAATATTAAAAAAATTAACGTCGCTCTTCCAACGTCTAAGGCGTCGGTCTTCCAATGAAAAAGTTAAAATATTAAAAAAAGTAACGTCACTCTTCCAACGTTGAAGGTGTCAGTCTTCCGACGCTTTGATAAAAATGAAAAATAAAAAAATTAAACACGGTATTTTGCATTGAATATTGACTCTCTGCAATCCTTTGCTGTCTACAATGGTATTAAGATATCAGGATGGCACTGGGACAAATTCTTGTTATGTGGAATGTGCAGATGCAATCCCGAAATGTCAAGGCCATATTCCAAAATCTAGCTATATGGTTATCAACACAGAGTGTGGGAACTTTTGGTATTCTCATCTCCTAGTAATGGAATTTGATAAAGCTCTTGATGCTGAAAGTATAAATCCTGGCGATCATATCTTTGAAAAGCTAATCTTGGGAATGTATTTGGGAGAGATTGTAAGAAGATTATTGCTGAAATTGGTTGAAGATGCTGCTTTATTTGGAGATAACATTCCATCCAGACTGAGAGAACCAGATGTCTTAACTACCCCGAATATATATGCTATGCACGAAGAAACCTCATGTGACTTTAACGTAGTTGAATGTACTTTGAAGAATGTATTTGGGATATCACACATTCCTTTGAGGACACGAAAACTTGTAGTTGAACTATGCGACATTGTAGCAGTACATGATGCTCGTTTAGCAGGAGCTGGAATTGTGGGCATATTAATGAAATTAGGGAGAGATGTCATTGGAGAGACAGGTAAAATGAGGACCGTTGTGGCAATGATGGAGGTCTATATGAGCACTATCCACTTTTCAGAATTAATATGCAAAGTGTTGTTAAAGAATTGCTTAGAAGTGAGCTTTCGGAAACTGTGGTTTTAGAACTTTCAAATGATGGTTTTTAAACTCTTCTTGCTGCATCTAACTCAAGGTATTAATGAAAATATTAATACACTTTCAGTGAATATAATTATATCATATGGATGGACAGAGTTTCTGTACCAATAAATCCAAATTTGAGAAAATTTTGGCCAAATTCGGAAGCATAAGCATAAGACGACAACATATGCTACAGGCATAATCTATAGATCAAAATCCAATAATTAAACACGGTGTTTTGGCTACACTCCAGAAATCCCAAAATCCTTATCAGCATAATGGAGTGGATTATCAATTTTCTACAGATTGTGGCTCATCCACTGAGACACTGTTTTAGCTGTCAAGTCAAAGATCAAGTGAGATTGGAACACTGACAAAACAACCCAATAAATTGAAGAAAGGTTCCATATTTTTGGTCATATTCATGGAGTTTCTTGGAAAATGGACTAGATAAGTTTCTGATGATGAGCCCTCCACCAATACACCTGGTCAAATATTCATAAACATCATGTGCTTTATTAACTAAAATTAAACTATATATTATACGAAGTGTACAAATTGTTTTATTGGGGAAAATTTCTAGAGAATGATTTAGACTCAAGGTTTATAGATCTGTTAGAAGATCATGACCACATAGGTAGCAATGCACTCTCTTGTTCTGCCATCTGCTAACACAAAAAAATGAATCTTGAATCATACAAATGCTGAAGATTTCATAGTAAAATACAATCTTATGATATGAACTCATTACAAGTTCCCTCCTAAGGAAATCTCTGTCACACAAGTTTCATAGTTATATAGATACGCAGGCAGAAAGTTGAAGTCATGTCAAGACAAGTTGATCACAGTTATTGTGTGTCTTTGAAGAGACAAAATATGTCAAAGGTCGTCGAATTCTAGAAAATTATGGCACAAGCTTAAATATCACTTGAATCCCATTTCAATGAGGTGTAATATGCTTCCTAACTCCTCTCGATTGAGGAGAAATTATTTTTTTAAGAAGAAAAATCACCTATATTAACCCATGTCAAGTTGCCTCTCCTATAAGCTAGGTCAACTCTTTTTAAAGGGCAACAAATGCTATAAATAAGCCATTATTTCGCATTCAGTCAAAAAGATCATAGAGAGAATAAGTAATTCAGATATGTAATGGATCAGAGAGGTACATATCTCATGAACCAGAGGACCAAAAATCAAGGTGTATTGCAGCTATTTCAAAGAACTTTTTTTTTACTTTGTTTGATGTGGTTTTAGCCCTCAAGCTCAACCCTCTAACTCAGGAAATTTAAGCCTACATTATCTTATAATTTGATCTATATTGGCCTTAGACTTCAGCCCCTTGTGACAGAATTTCGGCCTCTGTGGCAAGGTGAAAAATTCGGATCTGTGGGAGGAACAGACTCAGCTCTCCGTTGGCACTAATCAGGAACTTTCAAATGATGGTTTTTAAAATCTTCTTGCTACATCTAACTCAAGGTATTAATGGAAATCTTAATACACTTTCAGTGAATATAATTATATCATATGGATGGATAGAGTTTCTGTACCAATAAATCCAAATTTGAGAAAAGTTCGGCCAAATTTCAGCAGAGGGACAATTCAACCAAATTCTGTTACTGTGCTGGCAACTGTATCAAACATATGGTTTACATAAACCAATAGATGATTTGGTATTAGTTTATAATATATTTGATAATTACTCATTCATACCTATTATACATTGACAGAAGCATCGCCACATGCTCTTGAAATGAAAAATATAAATTGCTTAAATAATATTGAGAATTATTTATAGAGAAGGCATGTATAGATAACCATGTTTAAGTTACGTCCCTTCCATAAAATGCACATTATAATCTCAGATATAGGAATTAGAAGAAAATTTCTCTAATTTAAGAGATTGTGGAAATGATGTAGGAGGCAACCTTACAGACCAAAAGAATAATGCACTACCGACAAGGTCATATATAAACAGTTTTCCATGTCATTGTGATGTTGAGTTAGAGCATTCCTCTATGGAATAATCTTATGGCTAAGAAACCCATTTACATTTCCTCTACAAGCTCAAACATTCTACTGTACAACACTGCGGACCTGTTACAAATTTCTGTAGTATTCACTTTCGGTCATATAAATAGTCCCTTGAGAAGGTTCTTGCCACATTTACAGTTACAAAAAGGCATATCCAAAGGATCGATAAAAGGATACAAATTGGTACAAATATTTTAGTTTGTATGGAAAGAGTGGTACCCTAGAACACCACTACAATCTCGCACTGTAAGGTTGATGTCAGATTGTTTGAATTCCAGCACCCAAAACTCCAAGATTATGAACCAAACAGATGGCAGCATTTATTGTTTAGGTACAACCAACCGATGGCAAAATTAGACCACAACATTATGCAGAACAAATTCACTTTTATAACACTTGACCTGTCACCATGAGCTTGACAAGGCTTTCTTTGTATCTTTCTTGTTTCTAAACATATATATAGCATAGAATTTAAAAGAACATGATGGAAATTAACAGCAAAAGTAAACATATAAAGGGAAGAATACCTAATGAAGCCATCTCGACTAGACAAACTAGCTGCAGAGAGTGGTCTATACAGAAGCCGACTAGACTGATGTTCTAGACCAACTGAAAAGCACCCTTTCGTATGTCATGTAAATTTCTAGGCATTGTCTGCTTTCTTGTGTTCACTTGCCCAAGGTTTCCTTTAATGAAACTAGATGACTTTGAATGTGAACTGTAAGGAGAAGATGATGGATTGGGAGAATTCAAAGCCCTATCTTCGATCATATTGATTTCCTGCTGCTGAAGTGTACTACCACCGCCACTTGCTGAGGTAACATCAAGGGAAAATAGCCGCAGCTGTACAGGCAATTTTTTAACTTCATTCCCACCTACTACAAAAATTTCTTTCTGCCATTCTGCACCCTCCATCCCCAACATTTGTGAGGACTTTTACCAGTATGACCAAGACTACTAATATTTGCCAAATTCTAAAAAGATGGCAACACAAAAAAAAATTTAGTAAGGACATCATATATTCATAGGATAGTCAAAGAAAAACATGCACACCTTGTTAACAGTGGACTCATGCTAGAGAAAAGATTAACAGTGGAGAATTTAAATGCAGCTTTGGTTGGAACCTCAACAATTGTAAGTCCTTATCATCCATCTATTTTATTTGCTTACCTCCAGGAACAAGCTTTCTTTAAATAGATAACCGGAAACAAAATATGAAGAATCATCTTATGTAGCCAAAATTTTAAGGAATATATTATTTCCAGGCTTTAGCTGGCTAAAACTTTTTGTAATATGCATCCATAGTTCTCAACTTACTGCCTCTATACAACGTCTTTTCACTGTTGTTTCCAATTTATTTTCAAGATAAGAATGTGTATTTAGTATTAAATATTAACTAAAACTCTGAGAGTTTGTGTTCCCATTAGATATTCCTTTTGAAAGGCACTCAGGATTTAGCAGCATGCGAACATACATAATTTTCAAACACACAATGGAAAAATAAAAGAAGTTTCAGTTTGAGGTTAACATACTCAGTTACCTGCAATAGCACCCTTTAAAATCATACATTATCATAGAAAATGCTCTCTATTTGAACGACTATGGAACACCTCAGAGTTTGACACAATATTGACTTGTATAATTTGATGAGACAGTCACTTTAAGGGGCTTAGGTCTCTTCATGAACTTTAATTATACACTCGTAATATAAATATTTATCCTTGGATAAAACCAAGACAGATTTTTGGTAGCTACACTAAAATTCTTGGTTGGCCTTATACTTGTGGTTCTCAGGGGTGTACAAGAAATCTTGGGAGGGGCTTTCCAAAGAATTTTTGAAAGGATGGAGGTCATTTCTCAGTGTGGCCATCCCGAGTTGTGTTTCTGTTTGTCTGGAGTGGTGGTGGTACGAGTTCATGATTATTTTGTGTGGACTGCCTGTAAATCCTAAAGCAACAGTTGCCTCCATGGGAATTCTCATCTAGACAACCTCTTTTGTGTACATATTCCCCTCGTCATTGAGATTTGGGGTTTCGACTAGAGTAGGAAACGAGCTAGGTGCCAATAGGCTTGGAAAAGCATGGAGGGCCATGATTGTAGCACTTTCTATGGCTGTTGTACTCTAATTCCTAGCCATGAATTTCACCACCACCATGCGTCACAGGTGGGTCAGAATGTTTACAGATGACCAAGAAATCATTTCCCTAACATATTTGGCATTTCCCATCATAGGCCTCTGTGAGCTTGGAAACTTCCCACAAATAATAGGGTGTGGTTTTCTCAGGGGAACAACCCATCCTACCACCAGTGAAAACATCAATCTTGGCTCCTTCTACTTTGTTGGCATGCTAGTTTCTATTCTCATGGGTTTCATATTCAATTTTGATTTTGAGGGCCTCTGGCTCAGACTACTAGCAGCTTAGGCATGTTGTGTCATGCTTATGTTGTACATTTTGCTTCAAACAGATTGGATTCTGCAAGCCCAGAGAGCCAGGGAGCTTATAGGTGCAGATCATGATCTACTAGTAAAGCCCAATAAGAATTGTAAGAATAAAAAAGGGGAGACAGAAATGTCAGCCACCTCGTTACATAGTGATGAAGACAAAGAGCCTCTGATAACTGTAAAAGTTCATGTATCTGCTACTGCTGCCACTCAAAACAAATACTGAAGAAATATTTTAAAAAGAGTATTTTGCCATGCTCAGTGTTCATGAGAACCAGGTTGTGTACAATGTTTCCATGAGAAATGTAATATATTTCAGACCTACAACCTTCTATATCTCATAACCAAGATAGCGTAGAAGAAAATAGTGAATTTGAATCAGGTAAAATAAGGGAAATACCAATCTGATTCTTCTAGAAGAAGAGAGCATTCTTCCATGATCAATTTCTCTTTAGATCTCCCACAGATTTTTGAACATCAGCAAAACTCAAAATATCTCCACCAGCTACTATGGCTTTCGAGCCGTTAATGGACTGTGGCTGCTTTAGGGTTTCAGAGCGTCCATGCTTCTGCAAAAATCTACAAACAAGCAAGCATCATAGGGTAGAATGGAATCATGGGAAAGAAGGCACAAAGGTCAAAAAAACGGAGCGGAAAAAAAAAATTTGAATAGGTCGATTAAGAAAATTTGAATAGGTCGAATAGGGCATGTGGGTAAGGTAATTAGGCTAATTTGTTGGAATTTAAAAAAATAGGCCAAGCTAGGGATCTTTAATCATGTATTAATGCTATCAATTGATTAATTATGATTAATCATATATTAATTATATCAATTGATTAATTAGGGGTCTTTAATCATGTATTTATTGATTACTTATGAAATAGTAAATTTAATTAAAATTTACTAATTAGTCTACAAACACATGGTAATAATGGCATTACCCACAAACACATCATACCCTCATATCTTAGTATTGTGTGCTAGGAAGGCTTTCCAAAGAAGTTGGCTGGGATCACTATGACACTATTACGGAATTAGAAGGGAAGAGAAAGGCAAAGGCTCAGGTATCATATGAGAGAAGGAAGAAATTGGCAAAATTGAGATCAAAAGCAGCGGAGTTAGCCGAAATGAACCTTGCCCCAGAGATGGATAAGATAAAACTTGACAACATATTGGTCAATTTCCTTGACCCTTTATTGGTTTTTCAAAAGGAGTATGAATACACCACCGTTAATATCAAGGTAACCGGCCCCTAGCAGATCAAGGGCTACAAGTTGTAGTTTTCTTCTAAACATCAACATGCCACAACCATGCTTACAACCAGAAGCCATCTCACATTCATGATCTGATTATATAGTGAATTAGACATAAGTAAGAAAAAAATTACTTCTTCAAAGCTAATTCGAATTTGGAGGGCTTAGCCAGGGATTGGGGGTTAGGGGTTAGGGGTTTAGAGGTTTGGGGTTTATGGGGTTAAATGGGTTAGGGGTTAAGGGATTATAGGTTTAGGGTTTAGGGGGTTAAGTGGGTTAGGGGTTATAGGTTTAGGGTTTAGGGGGTTAAATGGGTTAGGGGTTTAGAGGTTTATGGTTTAGGGGGTTAAATGGGTTAGGGGTTAAGGGATTATAGGTTTAGGGTTTAGGGGGTTAGGGGATTTAGCAGTTAAGGATTTTAGGGGTTAGAAGTTAGGGGCTAATGGGGTTAGGTTTTAGGGGTTAAGGGTTTATAGGTTTAGGGTTCAAGGGGTTAGCTAGGTTAAGGGTTTAAGGGGTTAGGGGTTAAGGGTTTATAGGTTTAGGGTTTAGGGGGTTAAATGTGTTAGGGTTTAGAGGTTTATGGTTTAGGGGTTAAATGGGTTAGGGGTTTACTCGAGGTTTAGGGGGTTAAATGGGTTAGAGGTTAAGATCATAGTTTCATTGGTCTCTCTTTGTGCACATTTTAACCTTGCCAACAAGGCGGAATTAACCCAATCGTAGGTCCCAATATGTCATGATATATATTAACTCTAGATATATATGAGAAGGAATAATTATAAAGACATAAATTGATAAAGGTGGCGAGACAAGGGGAGTCACAAGGGAGAGATGGAGATAAACTGAAGGAGAGGGGAGAGAAGGAATGGATCAGCTGAGAGAGAGAGAGGGAAAGGAGTGAGAGAGGTAGAGAAGGGTAAGAGAGGGAGATAGTGACACAAAGATGGAAGGGGGGCAGAAAGAAGGAAAGAGTGAGGGATATAGCTGTGAGAGGATTGGAGGGTAGAGAGAGAGAGAGATAGAGAGAGAGAGAGAGGGAGATTGAGGAAGAGAGAGGTCATTCCAGATGCTCTAAAAGTGTCGAGGCTTCAGCCAGGTCACAAGTATTGTCTGCTAGGAAGGCTTTCCAAAAAAGTTGGCTGGCATCACTATGACACTATTACAGAATTAGAAGGGAAGAGAAAGGCAAAGGCTCAGGTATCATATGAGAGAAGGAAGAAATTGGAAAAATTGAGAGCAAAAGAAGTGGAGTTAGCCGAAAAGCAACTTACCCCAGAGATGGATAAGATAAAAATTGAGAACATATTGGCCAATTTCCTTGACCCTTTATTGGTTATTCAGAAGGAGTATGAATACACCACCATTAATATCAAGGTAACCAGCCCCTAGCATATCAAGGGGTTAAGGGGTTTAGGGGTTAGATGTTTGGGGTTTAGGGGGTTAAATGGGTTAGGGTTTTAGAGGTTTAGGGGGTTAGTGGATTTAGCAGTTAAGGATTTTAGGGGTTAGCGGTCATTATGGGTTAATGCAGGGGCTAGGGTTTAGGGGGTTAAATGGGTTAGGGTTTTAGAGATTTAGGGGGTTAGTGGATTTAGCAGTTAAGGATTTTAGGGGTTAGGGGTCGTTACGGGTTAATGGGGCTAGGGTGTAGGGGGTTAAATGGGTTAGGGTTTTAGGGGTTTAGGGGGTTAAATGGTTTAGGGTTTTAGGGGTTTAGGAGGTTAAACAGGTTGGGGGTTGGGAATTAGTGTTTAAGGCTTTAGGGGTTAAGGGTTAGAGGTTAAGGGTTTAGGGGGTTAAACGGGTTAGGCGCGCATTAAGAGGTTTAGGGGCTTGGGGGATTTAGTAGTTAAGGATTTTAGCTAGGGTTTAGGGGGTAAGGGGTTAAGGGTTTAGGGGATTAAATGGGTTATAGGGGTTTAGGGGGTTAGGGGATTTAGTAGTTAAGGATTTTTGGTGTTAAGGGTTAGGGTAAGGGGTTAAATGGGTTAGAGTTTTAGGGGGTTAAATGGGTTAGGTCGGTTGGGAAATATGGTTTAAGGGGTTATGGGTTAAGGGTTTAGAGGTTTAGGGTTTAGGGGTTAAATGGGTTAGCGGTTCAGGGGTTTAGGGGGTTAAATGGGTTAGGGATTAAGGGTTTAAGGACTAGTGGTTAAGGGTTCAGAGGTTTAGGGTTTAGGGGTTAAATGGGTTAGCGGTTTAGAGGTTTATGGTTTAGGGGGTTAAATGGGTTAGGGGTTGGGAATTAGGGTTTAATGGGTGCGCCCGACCGAACAAATATGCCACAAGGGAGAAAACGGAAAACGGGCCGCCCAAACGTGCACAAGGCACCCGAGCAGTCACAACATAGAAAAACTGATACGAGCGCCCTCGAACGAAATGACCCGAATCGAACACGCCCGGTTGAGCGACCTCGCACGGCGCGACATGGCGCGCCCAACCAAATTATGCCACACGGGAGAAAATGGAAAATAGGCCGCCTGAACGTTCACAAGGCACCCGAGCGGTCACAACTTAGCAAAACTAATACGGGCGCCCTCCAACGAAACGACCCAACCTGACTCAAACATGCCCGGTCGGGTGCCGACCTCACACGGCGTGACATGACATGCCCAAACGAACGTCGATGCCACAAGGGAGAAAATGGTAAACGAGCTACCCAAACTTGCACAAGGCACTCGAGTGGTCACAACTTAGCAAAACTGATACGGCCACCCTCGAACGAAACGGGTCGACCTGAACGTGCCCAGTCAGGCGACCTCACACGGCACGACACAGTGCACCCGACCGAACGATGCCACAAGGGAGAAAACAGCAAACGGGCCGCCCGAATGTACATAAGGCACTCGGGTGGTCAGAACTTAGCAAAACTAATACGGACACCCTTAAACGAAATGGCCCAACCCGACCCGAACGCGCCTGGTGGGGCGAGCTCACATGGCGCAACACGGCGCGCCCAACTGAACGATGCCACAAGGGAGCAAACAGAAAATGGGCCGCTTGAACATGCACAAGGGACCCGGGCAGTCACAACTTAGCAAAACTGATACGGGCGCCCTCAAACGAAACGGCTCGACTGGAATGCACCCGGTCGGGCACCGACCTCACACGGTGCGACACGACAAGCCTAAACGAACGTCGATGCCACAAGGGATAAAATAGCAAACGAGCTACCAAAATGTGCACAAGGCACCTGGGTGGTCACAACTTAGCAAAATTGATATGGGTGCCCTTGAACGAAATGGCCCGACCTGAACGCACCCGGTCAGGTGACCTCACACGGTGCGACACAGCGCGCCTGACTGAATGATGGCACAAGGGAGAAAACAGAAAATGGGTCGCCTGAACGTGAAAAAGGAATTCGAGCAGTCACAACTTAGCAAAACTGATACGGGCGCCCTCGAACGAAATGGCCAGACCTAAACGTGCCCGGTCAGACGACCTCAAACGGTGCGACACGGCACACCCGACCGAATGATGCCACAAGGGATAAAATGGTAAACGGGCTTCCCGAATGTGCACAAGGCACCTGGGTGGTCACAACTTAGCAAAGTTGATACAAGCGCCCTCGAATGAAACGACCCAACCCGACCCGAACGCACCAGGTCGAGTGTCCTCACATGGCGCGACACAGCGCGCCCGACCGAACGATGCCACAAGCGAGAAAATGGAAAACAAGATGCCCGAAGGTGCACAAGGGACCCAGGCGGTCACAATTTAGAAAAATTGATACGGGCGCCCTCGAACAAAACGACCCTACCTGAACGCACCCTATTGGGCGACCTCACACGGCGCGCCCGAACGAACAATGCCACAAGGGATAAAATCGCAAACGGGCCGCCCGAACGTGCACAAGGCACCCGGGCGGTCACAAATTAGAAAAACTGATAAGGGCGCCCTCGAATGAAACGGCCCGACCCAACCTGAAAGCGCCCGGTCGGGCGACCTCACACAGCATGACACAATGTGCCCGACCGAACGATGCCACAAGGGAGTTTAATGGAAAATAGGCCACCTGAACGTGCACAAGGCACTCGGGTAGTCACAACTTAGAAAAACTTATACGGGCACCCCCAAACGAAACAACCCGACCTGAATGCGCCCGATCGGGAAACCTCACACGGCGCAATACGGTGGGCCCGACTGAACGATGCCACAAGGGAGAAAATAGAAAACAGGCCACCCGAACATGCACCAGGCACCCGGGCAGTCACAACTTAGAAAAATTGATACGAGCACCCTCGAACAAAATGGCTCGACCTAACCTGAATGCGCCTAGTCGGGCGACCTCACACGGTGCGACACAGTGTGCCCGACCGAACGATGCCATAAGGGAGAAAATGGAAAATGGGTAGCCCGAACATGCACAAGGGACCCGGATGGCCACAACTTAGCAAAACTAATACGGGCGCCCTCGAACGAAACACCCTAACCCGAACGCACCCGGTTGAGCGACCTCACATGGCGCGACGTGGCGCGCCCGAGCGAACTATGCCACAGGGGAGAAAACGAAAAACGGGCCACCCGAACGTGCACAAGGCACCCGAGCAGTCACAACTTAGCAAAACTGATATGGGTGCCCTTGGACGAAACGACCCGACCTGAACGCGCTCTGTCGAGCAACCTCACATGGCGTGACACGACACGCCCGACCGAACGATGCCACAAGGGAGCAAACATAAAACGGGCCGCCCGAACATGCACAAGGTGTTATAGCATCATTTCTCACCTTGACATGATTCATGATTGCTTTGATGGTTTTGGGCACCCATTCCTACAGACTTGGAAAAATTTCACTTAAAAATAGTGTAAAAATCCCCATACGCGACTATGCCCATGATTTTCCGTGTGTATACGCGAGTCTAGCTAGAATTTTCCACGTATGCCATTAAAATGATTAAAAAATATATAAAAATTCCCTATTTTCGAGCTGGGTTGATGGTTACTCAGGTAGTTCAACCACCCCAGCACGTGGCCAATTGTTTCCAACTGTTGAAACTAATTGGAGGGAGTATAAAAGCCCCTCATGTGTATGGCCTAAGGGAGAGAGAGAATTATTGATATTATACTCTGTTGGTATTCCATATCCAAGTCTGATTCCCCGTGCCTCCTGCACTTTCCCAGTTCATTACAGGAAACCCTTGTTTCCTTGAGATGCACATCCCTTTATATGTCATCTCGTATGCACCAGTTTGGAAGGAGTCTTAGCGAGGCAAGGGTTGGACGGACCTGGATGACGGTCTGCGAAGGCCTTGGAAGGATCAGGTGATCTCTCCACTTGTTACTTTTGTACATGCTATTTATAATACAGAAGTATCATGCTGTTCCCGAAATAAACGTGTTAGTGTATGCTTATATGTATGAGAATATTTGTTATACAAGCATTCATTATGACTTATTTAATGTTTTATATGAATCTCACTGAAATTTAGAGTAGATATATGCTGTACAACCAGTCCTTTGTGCTTGTTTGTTCTTGTCTTTCAGGTTAAGAAGGAAGGAGGGGTTTGAACCCTGTGGGATCTTCTTCAACCGTAGGACCAACGGGTAACTTTCTCATTCTACTCTATTTAGTTTTTCTGAACGTGCATGGTTGTGTGAGTCTCTGTTAAGTAGCATGCCCCTGCTCTGTGGAGGTTGTAACCCAACGAAACTCTAGGGTGTTAATTCCCCGAAACAGAACTGCCGACTCCACTGGGGATCACATTCTTGTGATTCTCCTGTTGGGTTGTTTCAGCTGTTTGGTAGGTTGCCAACAGTTTTATCTTTCATTTGCAGTCCAGTTTATTTTCTTGCAGTCAGTCTGAAGTCTTGGTGTCTTTTCCAGGCTTGTTCTTTTTGTTTTTTTCATTATTTACCTTTGCATACACGCCTTCTTTTGCACATAGTCACGTATACACGCGATTTTTTCTGAAGGAACCCGCGTATACGCGAGTTTCCCTTAGAACAGACGCGTATGCACGCTGGTTGCATAGCTGTGAAGTAGCGTATACCTAGGCAGATTTTGAATTTTTGAGTTTCTTGACTTTTTGGTCCTTTCTGGCTGTGGAGACCTGTTCCTACAGAGTCTCAGTACTTACTGGAGTGTGAAGGAAGTGGTTTCATGTCTTTTCTCTCTTTCATTTGAGTGAAAACTAGTCTTTTTGGCAAAGTGTTGTTTCTGGTGCTGGCACTTCTGGATTGAGTTCCAAGATCGCTTTCTGAGCATTCTTGGCTATTCTGCTTTATCAGAACAGAGAGCTTCTGCTCACTGACTCGCTCATGTCTTTGTGTTGTGCTTCGCATTGTGATTTTTGCTTTGTTTTTTATTGGTTTTCTTGAGTTCCATAGGCTAGGGTTTTGTTGCAACTTTTGAAGGACTTTTCTTGCTTCTTTGGAGTTTTTGGTTGCAACGAGTTTGCACTATTTGTCTAGGCTGATTGGCTGAGTTTTTGGTCTTCTCTTGCTCTTATTGGTCTTGCTATGAGTTAGCTTTATAAGGTTTGGGAGCATTGTTGAAGTTTGTGCTTGAAATTCGGTCCCGTTTTGGTTTGGATTTTGATAGTTGTGCTTGGTCTTTTCGAGCTCTTTCCCTATAAAACAAAAAAGCTCAAAAAACATTTGCTTTGATTTTTGTTTTTGCATTTCAAAGGCTTAAAAAACATTTTCACTTGTTATTTGCTTTTGTTGTTGCATTTTCATTTTCGTTTGCTACAACTTTTGAAGCTTTTGTGAAGTTTCTTGCTTTAGTTTTTGGCTTGATTTTGAGGAGGAGTTCTCATTTGATTTCTTCTTCTTGTTTTTAAGTGTTTTTGGTGTCCTCATTTTAAGAGTTCTTATTTTCAAGAATTAGATTTCTGGACAATAAAAGATGAGTTAAAACTGAAGGAATTTTTGGGAATTTCACTCTGCTTTAAGAGATTTGCATCTTAGGATTTACATGCTTGTAGTTATTTGCATTAGGTGCATTGAATCATTTAGTCAATTTCTTAGTTTTTGTGAGTGTGAGTTTGCTTTTTGAAAAGAAAAATACAAATTTTAGTCTTGTAGAACCTGTATAGAGATTGCTCTTCATCGAAAGACAAAGAACTGCATTTGCATGTAGTTAAGTTTTTATTAATTTCTTTTGCGTCAAAAACACCATTGGTTTCATCTCCATATCCTTGTGACTTAATATAACAGCCCATAAAATAAGCGATTTAATCTAAAATCAACTAGCAAGTTTTCTAAGTGTCAATCACCAACTAGCTAGGTTGTAGGGCCTTGGAATAGGTGAGTGGAGAGTTAACTCTCCAAGGCCGCTCAAACGAACATAGAAGTTGATTAATTGAGCGAAATCCAACTCCGTGAGGTGGACTGGGAAAGCTCTCATCCGAGAGTCAAGCGCGAGGGGAAGTGAAGGTTAAGAAGAGGGATACCCCCCTCCGATTAGCTGAATCTGACCTCAAGACCGTTCCGCCCAGCTTCTGATACGGATTGGTGTCCATAGTTGTTGTTCCTAGGTTCCACACAGGTGACTGCGGGGGGGGAATACCCGTGGTACCTGAGGCAGACGTCGCATCACTTTCAGCAGTACTTCTGGGGGGTGCCCTTGCGAAGCTTGGGTACTTGAGCCGGCAAAGGCTGTCGTTAGGAGGTTGGCGTAACTGTTTCTGATACCTTCGCTAGTTGTTCTGGGCCCTAATCATCCCAGACTGCTTTCGGGAGGTCCTATATTTCGCTTTCCTGTATTTTGGTGTCCGGTCCTCATCACCCGGAGCGGAAATACTTGGAGGCTGTTTGCTTGACTGTATCTTAGGGATTTTTATTTTAGTGAGTGATCTTTGCTCCTAGCTTGCCTAGCTTTTCACTTTTTTGAGTCTAATTTATAAAATCTATAAAAGTGGCTGATCAAGCGCCTCGACGTTCGAGGAGAATCCGGGGGTTATCTCCCGAGAGTCCAGAGCCTTCTTCGAGAAGGCGTAGGAGCGATTTAGCAGGTGGTTACCACCCTGTGGCGTCTGACGCTGTGGAGAGAGATCCTCCACCAAGATCTGAAGGTTTCGTAGCTGATTCTGGTGTCGGTCCCGAGAGGAGCGTTCCGCTCACCTCGCGAGTTTTATTTCCTCAGGAAGAAGATTTTCAGATTGAGGACATACCTGAGCCTCCTGCTACAGGTCCATCTCCTCTTCCTCCTGATTATCCGTTTGTTGTTCAGTACATCAGACCGGAGTCTGAGAGACCGCCGGATCTTCCGTATCATTCTTATCTTTGGATGGCCACGACTGGGAACACAGTTTCTACCGTGAGTGCTGCAGGCATTCAGACCCCTGCTTCTGTCGAGGCAGGGGGCACTATTGCTTCATCTTCGATTGCTTCTAGTGCTGCTATGTTTGGCTCTGGGTTCACCCAAGCATATGCTTCTCATTCTGGTCCCTTCTGTTCAAGGATGTCCATTAGTGGAAATCCCTCTTTTTCCTTTTCCGCCCGTGCAGCTGGATCTACACCCATGTCTAACATCGCTAGTGGATCAACTTCGTTTCAGGGTTTCCCTTTTGGGACTGGGCATATTCCTTGTTCCAATCCTTCTTTAGGGTCGTTTCCGTTTACGTCCCAGACCCAGAGTTTCAACCCTTGGTCTGGGGGGCAAAGTTCGACCACTTTCACAGGATGGAATCCTGTCTTTACAACGGCTGAGGCAGGGAATCAGTTCTTTGCGGGTCATCAAGGGAATGCTTCTTTCCCTTCATCGAGTGCTTATCGGTCTTTTTCTCCTCTGTCTAATGCATGGAACCCCTATCAGGGGCTTTCCTCTTCAGTCAATACCTCAACGGGGGGAAATAGTCTGGGTTTTGGTAACTCGGCGTGGGGAGGAGGTTCTTCTCCATTTTCTACGAGTCCTTTCTGGCAACCTAGTGCCTTATCAAATCTAGGCTATTCTTTTCAGAATGTTGGGAATCCATCCCATCAAGGATGGAATCCTCAGGCTCCGCCTCACTTACCTTTTCTGGCAACGTTGAACTTGCCATATTTGTCGAAGTTGACTAATGATCCGATTCGTTATAGTCCGGGGTGGCCTCCGGTCCCGACCAAACTTCCTTCAGATATTCCAAAATTTGAAGGTAAGAATGGGGAGGATCCGGCTGACCACATCACCACTTTCCACTTATGGTGCTCTTCAAACTCCACGATCGATGACTCGATTAGGTTGAGATTATTTCCAACGCACCCCTACTTGGAAATGTTTGCCAACATGGTATATCAGCTCAGAGAAATGAGTTTCGCACATTTGGGCCAGGTGTCACATTCTAAACCATTTCGGTTGCACATCGAGATATGAGGCTGGGACCGAACTCCTGGCTAATTTTAAGCAGGATGAGGCAACTCACATTTCTGATCACATTCAGGAATGGAGGAGAAGGAAGAGGGTTATCAAAGCTCATATTCCAGGTGAGTTCCTTCTCGAGTGGTTTTTGAAATCTCTGCAGTCAGATATTTCAAAAGATGTATCCCTATCTGGGGTATTTTCCGAGGAGCAAGCCATTTTTAGGGCCCAGCAGTTAGAATTGATCTATTCTCAGTCTGGGATGCTTTATAAATATTTGCCCAATGCTCCTCGCTCCAAATTGGATTTATCGAAACCTAAACCTAGTCCGCATGGTGACGGGCTTGTCGGATCGGTCAATAGTAATGCAGCCAGCCTGCTTTCTCAACTGCAGCAGTTGTCTTTACAATCTGCTCCTTCTGGTCAGGCTGTGCCTGCTGATTCATCACCTTCCCAGTCTTTGTCCATAAATGCTGTCCAAACTTCTGATCCCAAAGGAAATCAACAATCCGATGGGAAGAAGAAGGGACGAAATAACAGGAAGAAGGGCAAGAACGGGAAGGGTAATGCAAATAAAACCAACGAGCATGTTGGTGAGGGTCAAAAGGAGAAAAATAAAGTGAAGTTTCCATGAAAGCTTTGTGCTGGAGACCATCTCACACACCTTTGCCCTAAAATTCAGGATGCTCAGTGCCTGTTATCCCAGCAGGGTTCTTCTAGTTCCCAGGCTGTGTTAACAAACCCTTTTCCCCAAGGGCAGCAATTAGTTGTTGGCGCGAACCAAAATCCTGGGGCTTCCTCTCGAGGTACCCAGGAAGGGGAAATCCCATCGAACATTTTCATGATGAGTGCTCACGCGGATATCGCTACGAGATCCCGTGATTATGGTGGAGAGGAATCTTTGAAAGCTAAGGAAGTTCCTGATGCTACTGAGCCGCTTCACATCACGAAGCCTACTGTTGAGTCTATGCCTCGGATGCCAAAAGCATCTTCTAAGCGGTCTATGATTAATCCGAACATGAGGGCTGCCCAAAACTACTCGATTGTAGAAGATCTGGCGCAGATTCCTTGTGCTATGTCAACTTTAGAGGTACTCCAGTCTTGTCCGGCTCAGCGCAGTGCTTTACTCACTGCCATTGGGGCTATTGATCCGAAAAATTCTCTTCTGATTACTTTTGATATGAATAATTTTAAGAAGAGACTTCCTCATCACATGGCTTTCCATATTAAATCTTCGTATCGGAAGTGAAATATCTTTCGAACGGTTGTTGATGAGGGTGCTTCTACATGTGTGATGTCTCTCGCATGCTGGAAGACACTTGGATTTCCCAAAGCTGTTCCATCTAGCACTGTTATTACTACATTTGATGGTCATTCTCACAGACCCCAAGGTATTGTCCCGGCTTTGCCCATCTATGTTGGGGGAAAAACCATTAACATAGAAGTTGAGGTAGTGGATGCAGCCTTGGACTACAACCTTCTGCTGGGGAGGAACTGGATATATGAGATGGATGCCATTGCATCCTCATTATTTCGAATTGTATGTTTCCCCCACGAAGGGAGGATCGTTACAGTGGATCAACTGGACTGTCCTCAGGTAGACCTGAATGCGCCTTCTGACTCATTTGTTCCTAAGTTGGATAATACTAAAGCGCCTGTTGAGAATCTAGGAGTTGGAATGTATTCTTCCCTGATGTGTACTTTCGATCTTCCTCCTCCTACTGTACATATTAATGCTATTTCATCCTCCAGGGCTCCCCTTCGAAGAGAGTTCTTTCGAACTCATTATTTTTCGGACCCTTGGACCTTACCTTCCCCTACTGCCACATTAGCGGAAGGTCAAGTGGGTGGAATGGCATTTCCGATTTCTGCAGCTGAGATTGCATATCCGTCTATTTTTGACATTGCAGAATCTACCCCAGCTCCTCTTTCACCGGAAGAGTTGGATGGTGATGTGGCTCCGGCTTGGACGATTAGTTCTGCTTCGGCCCAGGATTGCCTTGATACTACTCTTCCATCTGAAGAGGCAATCCTGGAAGCCATGACTGGTATAGATAGACCATGGGATGACTTGCATCATCGGTCTTATTTTCTACCTGACTTGAACGAAGTTGAAAATAGTTTTCCATGTCCTCAGTCTCCTGGTCCTGTTCACCCAGTCTTGAACCCTTTGGCACCAACACAGGTATATGCTGAAGGGAACATGGCTGTGATCTCTCCTACTATCCCGGTGAACATTTCCAGGGATCCCAATATTGTCGAGAATGTCTTCATTGGAGCTAAATCTTCCCGTGAAGAGATTCAAATCTATACCGAGCTCTTCAAAGAGTATAGGGATGTATTTGCTTGGTCTTATGAGGAAATGCCTGGCATAGACCCATCTATCATCCAGCATGAGATCAAGACGTATGAAAACGCTAAGCCGGTCAGGCAAAAACTTCGTCCGGTCAATCCTAGGAAGGCAGCAGCTATCAAAGCTGAAGTTGAAAAGCTGCTTAAGGCGGGATTCATTTTCCTTGTTCCTCTGACTGAATGGGTTTCAAACCCCATTCCGGTAGATAAAAAGCAAGGAACGATTCGAGTGTGCATCGATTTCAGAGACCTAAATAAGGCATGTCCTAAAGACAATTACCCCACACCATTCATCGATAAGATCATTGACGAGTGTGCTGGTAAGAAGATTTTCTCCTTCATGGACGGTTTTTCTGGATATAATCAAATTACTATCCGTCCTGAAGATCAACATAACACTGCATTTATTTGTCCCTGGGGTACGTTTGCATACAAGAAAATTCCTTTTGGTCTTAAAAATGCTGGAGCTACCTTTCAGCGGGCCATGTCTTACGCCTTCCACGACATCAAGAAGATTATCGAGGCATACTTAGATGATCTAGCTGCTCATTCTCGAAAGAGGATGGATCATCTTGGTCACCTCCGGCAAATATTTGAAAGATGTCGTTTTTATAAAATTCGATTGAATCCGAACAAGTGTGTTTTCGCGGTTACATCCGGTCGGCTATTGGGATTCATTGTGTCTAGGGAAGGGATAAGGGTAGATCCCTTCAAGGTTGAGGCAATACTTCGGTTGCCTCCCCCGTCTTCAATCCGTCAGCTTCAAAGTCTCCAAGGAAAGTCTAATTTTCTTCGGAGGTTTATCGTCAACTATGCTGAGATTACAAAGGGATATATGAGACTGTTGAAGAAAGGAGTTCCTTTTCTTTGGGACGACTACGCTCAATGCTCATTTGATGCCTTGAAAAAGGCATTGACCTCTGCTCCTTTGCTGAGTCCACCCGATTATAGCAGAGATTTTCTTTTGTATCTGGCTATAGCAGAATCTACCATTGGTATGGTTCTGGTTCAGGAGGATGATGCTCTTGCTGAGCATGTTATTTACTACCTTAGTCGAGGAATGGTAGGACCTGAACTGCGATACACTCCGATAGAAAAGTTAGCCTTAGCAGCAGTTCATGCTGTGCAGCGACTCCGGCATTACATTATTCTTCGCAAAACTTATGTCTTGGCAGCTGCTAATCCATTTCAGTTTGTCCTCAGCAGGCGAGTGATTGGGGGCAAATATAATAGATGGATTGTGATTTTACAAGAATTTGATCTAGAGTTCATGTCTGCCAAATCCAAGAAGTCATTAATCTTTGCGGAATTGATCTCCGAGTTGCCTTGTGGAGAGGAGATGATCTATGATGAGTCCTTTCCGGATGAACACTTGTTCCTGATCTCTCCACAGGATCCTTGGTATGGGGATATCATTGTGTATCTCCAGACTGCGAAGTTTCCCTCTACTTTTTCAAAATATGAGCGTCGTAAACTGCGTCACTTGGCCAAGAATTATTTGATTATTGGTGATGCTTTGTACCGTCGAGGGGTTGATTCAATCCTAAGACGTTGCTTAACTTTCGAAGAAGCTAAGGTTGTGCTCAATGATTCTCACAGTGGAGCTTGTGGGGGTCATTTATCTGGGCTTGCTACAGCCCAAGAGATTTTGTGTGCTAGATACTTTTGGCCCTCGATTTTCAAAGATTGTATTGAATCGGTCAAGAAGTGTCATCCATGTCAGGTATATAATCGAAAAATGCGCGCTCATCCAGCTCCGCTTTTTCCAGTCATTACTGTCGGACCCTTTACAAAGTGGGGTATGGATTACACTACTTGTAACTCGCCTTTGGCAAAAGGTCACAAGTACATTATTGTAGCAGTAGACTACTTTACGAAGTGGGTCGAGGCTATGCCTACTTTTGGGAACGATGGTGAGACTGCAGCTTTGTTCCTTTTCAACCAAGTTATCGCTCGTTTTGGTATACCTAGAGAGATTGTCACTGACCATGGCAATCATTTTCAGAATAGTATGATGGCTGAGTTGGCTCTCAAATTGGGTTTTCGGCAGGAGCATTCATCCCCATATTATCCTCAGGCCAATGGGCAAGTGGAAGTCGTGAATAAATCCTTGAAGACAATTCTTCAAAGGACAATTGATAAACATAGATCCAACTGGCATATTATGTTATATCCTACACTTTGCGCATACAGGACGTCAGTTAAAACTGCAACTGGCTTTACTCCGTTTCAGTTAGTCCACAGGGTGGAATCCGTATTTCCCATTGAATGCGAGATTCCTTCCCTTAAATTAGCTGTTGAGCTTCTTCCTGACACTTCCAGTCTGGCAGAACGGCTTCTTCATCTGGAAAATCTTGATGAGCAGCGTCGAGATGCCGCCACGATGAATGAAGCGCATAAAAACTGAGTAAAGGTTCAGTACGATAAGGCGGTCAAGCCTAGGGTCTTTTCGGAAGGCAACCTTGTGTTGGTCTATGCCCAAGAAAAGGATGCCCTGGGGGTAGGAAAGTTTAAATCGATGTGGTATGGCCCCTATATCGTTAAAAAATTCCTTATGAAAGGAGCATATACCTTGGTTGACTTCGAAGGGAACCAGTTGCCGGAGCCCCGAAATGGGCTCTATTTGAAGAAGTATTATGCCTAGGCTTTGGCCTGGCATTTTGCTTTGTATATAGTAGTTTTTTGCTTTGTACATATCTGATTGATTTTCGATTTTTGATGAGGTGATGATGTTTTTGATCTGCTTTGGCAGGTTGTGTTGGATGTCATGAGTCATTTTGGTTTCGCCGATGGTGCTAGTAGACACACCTGGAACTTAGCTTTCGCGGCTTGGGTGCTTCATTATCCTTCCGGTCAGCTGTTGGTATCAAGAGGGGTCTGCATTGGTCCTGCTTCCAATAACGTAGCAGAATACACTGCAGTCATTCATCTACTCTCGGAGGAAATATCTTTGGGTGTTGATTCGTTGGTAGTTTTCTTGGACTCCCAGCTGGTGGTGTCGCAGTTGAACAACACTTATCGGGTACGAGACCAAGTTTTATTACGATTGTTCTTGAGGGTACGTTTGTTACAAAGGTCATTTCAATTTTTAACATTCATTCATATTCCTCGAGCTGACAATTGGTTTGCTGACTCATTAGCTAATCAAGCTTTAGATTGGCATATTAATCATTCAATACATTAAATTTTAATCATAAAAAACATCATACATTTGATACATTTATCACATCACATCAAATATCATTGTATATATATCATCGGAGTGTCAAAAAACTTTACAAAATTTGGATCCATAATCTCGTACAAAACTTGGGCTTATGCCCCATCATGTTCAGTCTCAAAAAAGAATATACAATCATCTAATATATAAAATCTGTCTACTCCTGAGGACCCTGCCCAGAAGTCGTGTTCCTATAGAACATAACTGCAGTGGCCACTCGGCGGAATAATCTAACCCAGTCTCGGGGTACTCCTACAACCCGTCTCTGGACGGCTTCCGGCAAGTCCTCCATGGCAGCCATAGGGATTTGGCGGGTCAGTCCCTCCAAGTTTCTCTGCACGGCCTGGAGAGTCCTGTCGGAATCCACTGTCTCTGCCTCACCTCTGCGGCGCTTATGGCGTGGTAGGCCCTCAGGACGAACTGGTCCAACATCTGAAACATGATCATTTTTAATTTTCAGTCACTATGAATCCAATCAAAAACATGTTTGTTTTCATTTTTTCATACATATTTGAAAAAATCCAAAAAAATCATATAAGTCAAAAAAATTTGCAAAACTTACCGACTGCTCCCCATGCTGTGCCAGGTGGAAGAACTAGATCTGGATCTCCACAGAAATCCATCCCGGCATAGGGATAGTCATCCACTGGGATGATTTGTTCTCCCCACCACAGGAAGAACTCATCGTCCCAGGTGGTCCGGGGTACCTCACTACCCCCCAGTCTCTTCATCATGTCTGCGCAACGGGCAATTCTTGGGTCCCGCGGGCTACTGATAGTAGAGATGACTCTGGGTCTCAAAGCGGGAATCCTCTCAAAGAAGAATGTTGTCAAAATGGTACCATAGCCAAAGTGTTTGGTCTTTACTTGGCGAATAGAAGTCAGCTGTTGTTTCATGTTCAGTAGCAGGGCTGTGCACCAATCATAAACATGAGTCAAACACTCTACAACTATACTCATTTGCGTCCTGGACGCCTGATGTAGTGAGGCAGATCCTGCCACTCTGCTGATGGTGAAAAGGAGGATCTTCATGTGCAAATCCCTGATATCTTTAATCGCAATCTGTGTTCCAACCTTTTTGGAATTCTCTACGCAATATACGTGGACATAATCTTCCACGGTCAACCCTCCCAGGGGCTTTCCGTGCAAGTCCACTAGTTCTCCCCTCCTGGAGAGTCCAGTGATGAAATATATATCCTCCACTTCAATGCGTAGTGGCATCTGATCAATTATGAAGCAATCCTGATCTGGTTCCCAGTAATTTACGAGCATTTCAAGCAACCACACATTGCTTTTCATATTGGGCATTTTAAAGAATTTCAACAATCCGCAATTTCGGAGGATGTTTTGCGATGCACGATCCTGCATGACCTCTTGGTCTATTGTGCTATGCTCACGTTCCCTCCATGAGATGGTCATCCTGAAAAATTTCATCAAATTTTGCATTAGCCACGCTTTTTTGCAATCGGACCTGCGCATATGTGACTTTTCCTGTGCACAGTCGCGTGTATACGCGACTTGCCTTCACTAAACCCGCGTATGCGCAGATACACAATTTTTAGCAAGGGTTTCAAAGAAAAAAATCACTTAATTTTAATTTCCAAATGGACAAAATGAATAAACAGGATGATTAAGGAGCCTACCTGAAGTTTCGCTGAATTCCGACGGTCGGTTGTTTCTGATTTGACGAAAGAAGTTTTTTGCTCCCGAGCTCTTTTTCCAAATCAGCTATGCAATAATGAACCAAATGAGACGTAATTTGTCTATTTATGGCTAAAAAATTGAAAATTTTCGCAAAATTTCCTTATGCCTATTTTTTCAATCTATCTTAAGCTGCATAACTCGATTGCTTGGAAGTGCCCAGTTTGGTATGTTTTCAGGTACATTTTGATGATTTTGAGATTTTTCCCGGTTTTTGATCCATGATTTCTGACTCTTCACGGCCGGTATATGATCTTCACTGGCATATAGGTTAGGGAAATCACTCTCCATTGCATCTTGCATACTAGCCTCCATACTGATCACTTGCCTTAGGGTCAATCCCATCAGGTCATGAGTATTACACCCATTTCACTCGCCGATTATTTAATCATGACTTGATGGTAGAGCCTTCCTTTACATGGGCTTCCTAGTTAGTCCCTCGCTATCACTTGTTGCCCATGCTACTTTTTATGTAGGCTCGAGAGTCCTCTTTAGTCCCACCATGTCTTATGTGTTGAAGCTTCATTCTTCTTCTTCATCACTTATCTTTTTTCTGGCTTTTACCCTAGAGGCTCCCTGGTGTCGTTTAAGTTGTATTACTGCATTGCATATTGGCTACTTGTTTATCCTGGCCTTTAGCTGGCTTCATTTGGACTCGATGTTTAAGCCAACTTTTGACCTTGACCTTCTGTACAAGTTAACCATTGCATGCACTTAGCTATCACGACTTGACACCTCTTTACCCATGGATGGAATGTTCCTCTGAGTATCACTGACCAGTTTTCGCCACCTTGCATTGAGCATAGGATTGTTCCAATCCAAGGAACTAGTGCATCTGCCTTCTTGATACTCGTTCTATCCATTGTACCATAGCATTCTTTTATTCTTTTTCAGGCTTATTATATGAAAAAGACAAAAAAATCAAATATAACAAAAAGAGTGGGAACGGGATGTATCTTCGTTGTTTTGATGGCAGTACAGAGTCAGTTTGTCGCCCTTGAACAAAGCACATTTACTTATATATATCTCCTTCATTTGGGATGGTTTTAGTTTTGACCTAGGTTCAGCCTTTACCATGTTTCACTTGTCCGTTCTCCCCCGGTTGGTTATCTCTTCCAATCATATGGAGAGTTTGTTTTGCCTCCTGCAAGACAGACTTATACAGTGTCACTTTTTTACTGCCTTGGTCATCACAGAGTCGTGCTTTTGTTCAAGGGAAGTCTAGCCTGAGTCGGCCATTCTGCGGTGTCTCTTGACTTATTATTCAGTCGGCCTTCCCGGTCTTGTCAGTATCATGTTCTATCACATCAGATGTTTTGATCTTCTGCTCGTGCTGGTTTGAGAAGGTCCCCATTGACTTCTTGCAGGCGGGTTTGTCTCTTATCGACTACGACACATTGCTCTGAGAGCAAGCCTAGAGCCGCACCTTGGGCCTATTTCCATCATTGATAGGTGACCTCGTGCTCAGCATTTGATCATCATCATGGGTCTTTGACTGAGTGGTTTCCCCTGTGTTCAACGTCAGCACACATTATCACACTTGGGATTCGTGCAATACCTTGATTTCCATTTGACCCTATCGGTGGATTTCTCGCCTCTGTGTCAGCTTTCATTATTGGTTGGTTCAGAGGGTTTCTTCCGTGCGCTAGCTTCATCTTGTGCACGTCGGAAACGTACTTCGGTTTTGGTTCCATCACTCTACTTCGTCAGATTCCTTCCAAATCTTGGCCTGCGGGTTACACTCGCGCTGGACTGATGTGGGATGCCTTAATGCCTTCCTTCCAGCAGATCTTTTCCCATCGACTCTGACTCATTGCTCTGGGAATAAGGTCTAGAGTCCTTTTGTCAGTACCTTAGGGTTTGCAGTCATCAGTGGCAGACTCTTCGCTATCGACAGTGGGGATTCATCATTGCCTCCTGATTGGTAGATTCTTTCAAGTGTTCGACTTCAACTCATTTATTCGCACTTGTCAGATTGTATTGGGGCACCTTGACACTCATTATCATTATCGGTGGGTTGTCTCGCGTTGGTTAACGGGATACATCAATGCCCGGTAATCCAACGATTTCTCACATGGTCGACTTCAACTCATTTATTCCCATTGTGTAGAATTGTGCCATAGTGATCGGTGAAGACCTCGGGTTGCATCAGCATGTTTCGGTTCACTTTTGACAGTCCTTTCAGTATCTGCCAGTGATGCCGTCCACCCTTATATGTTGCAGTTCAGTACAGCAGCATCCTATATGTTGGTCCCCGAGTTGCGTGATTGTACCGTTTGATCCACCTCTTATGATCCGGTACTTGGAGATTCAGTTACTTATTTGATCAGACATCCAATTGCACCATCTTTGATCATCTTTCTATATGTGATACTTGGACATTGATTCAGACTTGTATTTCCGGGCCATGCTCAGATGATTCATTGTGTACTTTCAGTTCAGCTATACTTGTATACATGTTGGATATATTCACTACTTTCCATATGATGTATTTTTGAATGAACATGGGTATGCCTGCCTCAGCATGAGTTGACTCTCTGGTTTCTTTCATTGGTTTTTGGTAGGCTGAAATCTGGTGAAGTCCTCTCTTGTCCTTGCGAATTTCTTTCTATGTGCATAATACATTTCGACCATCATGTACCCCTTCTGACCTCATATATTAGGGGGCATCTGTTATAGCATCATTTCTCACCTTGACATGATTCATGATTGCTTTGATGGTTTTGGGCACCCATTCCTACAGACTTGGACAAATTCACTTAAAAATAGTGTAAAAATCCCCATACGCGACTATGCCCATGATTTTCCGCGTGTATACGCGAGTCCAGCTAGACTTTTCTGCGTATGCCATTAAAATGATTAAAAATATATATAAAAATTCCCTATTTTCGGGCTAGGTTGATGGTTACTCAGGTAGTTCAACCACCCCAGCACGTGGCCAACTATTTCCAACTGTCGAAACTAATTAGAGGGAGTATAAAAGCCCCTCATGTGTATGGCCTAAGGGAGAGAGAGAATTATTGATATTATACTCTGTTGGTATTCCCTATCCAAGTATGATTCCCCGTGCCTCCTGCACTTTCCCAGTTCATTATAGGAAACCCTAGTTTCCTTGAGATGCACATCCCTTTATATGTCATCTCGTATGCACCAGTTTGGAAGGAGTCTTAGCGAGGAAAGGGTTGGACGGATCCAGAGGACAGTCTGCGAAGGCCGTGGAAGGATTAGGTGATCTCTCCACTCGTTACTTTTGTACATGCTATTTATAATACATAAGTATCATGTTGTTCCCGAAATAAATGTGTTAGTGTATGCTTATATGTATGAGAATATTTGTTATACAAGCATTCATTATGATTTATTTAATGTTTTATATGAATCTCACTGACATTTAGAGTAGATATATGTTCTACAACTAGTCCTTTGTGCTTGTTTCTTCTTGTCTTTTAGGTTAAGAAGGAAGGACGGTTGCTGGGGGTTTGAACCCCGCGGGATCTTCTTCAACCGTAGGACCAATGGGTAACTTTCTCATTCTACTCTATTTGGTTTTTCTAAACGTGCATGGTTGTGTGAGTCTCTGTTAAGTAGCATGCCCCTGCTCTGTGTAGGTTGTAACCCAACGAACCTCTAGGGTGTTAATTCCCTGAAACACAAGGCACCCGAGCAGTCACAACTTAGCAAAACTAATACGTGCGCCCTTGAACGAAATGGCCTGACACGACTCGAACGCACCCGGTCGGGCGACCTCACACGGCGTGATACGGCGTGCCCAACCAAATGATGCCACAAGGGAGAAAATGGCAAACGAGCTTCCTGAATGTGCACAAGGGACCCGGGTGGCACAACTTAGCAAAACTGACACGGGCACCCTCGAACGAAACGGCCCAACTGGAACATGCCCGGTCGGGAGTTGACCTCACATACATGGAGTGCCCGAACGAATGTCGATGCAACAAGGTAGAAAATGGAAAACGGGCCACCCGAACGTGCACAAGGGACCCGAGCGGTCACAACTTAGCAAAACTAATACGGGCGCCCTCGAACGAAATGGCCCGACCTGAACACGCCCAGTCTGGCGACCTCAAACTGCGTGACACGTCGCGACTAACTATGGTTGGGGGCACACATTAAAAGTGAACCAAGGAGTGAGCGCATCACGTCTTTAATATTTTATGAAAATTCTTAGAAGTACCATCATAACCACCTTCCATCTTCATCACAATGTGATATGTCAACTAAAGATATCTTATTATGTTGCTCCAACCATTCAAAAAGGGCACCCAAGTTAGATTATTATTTGCAAACGGGCCACCCAAACGTGCACAAGGAACCCGGGCGGTCACAACTTAGCAAAACTGATACGGGCACCCTTGAACGAAACGGCCCGACTAGAACGCGCCCGGTCGAGCGTTGACCTCACACGACGCAACACGACGTGCCCGAATGAACATCGATGCCATAAGGGAGAAAAAAACAAACGAGCCGCCCAAATGTGCATAAGGCACCTGGGTGGTCACAACTTAGAAAAACTGATACGAGCGCCCTCGAACGAAATGGCCCGACCCGACCCGAACACGCCCAATCGGGCGACCTCACACGATGCAAGACGACCCGCCCGACCGAACAATGCCACAACGGAGCAAATGACAAACGAGCCACCTAAACGTGCGCAAGGCACTTGGACAATCACAACTTAGCAAAAATAATACAGGCGCCCTCGAACGAAACGGCCCGCCCTGAATGGGCCCGGTTGGGCGACCTCACATGGCGTGACACAGTGCACCTGACTGAACGATTCCACAAGGGAGCAAACAGAAAATGGGCCGCCCGAACGTGCACAAGGCACCCGGGTAGTCACAACTTAGCAAAACTAATACGTGCGCCCTCGAACAAAACGGCCCGACACGACGCAAACGTGCCCAGTCGTGCGACCTCACACGGCACGACACGGCGCACCTGACCAAATGATGCCACAAGGAAGAAAATGGAAAATGGGCCACTCGAACGTGCACAAAGGACCCAGGCGGTCACAACTTAGCAAAACTGATACTTGTACCCTCGAACGAAACGGCCCGACCCGAATGCACCTAGTTGGGTGACCTCACATAGCGCGACACGGCGCGCCCGAACGAATTATTCCACAAGGGAGAAAACCGAAAATGGGCCACCCGAATGTGGACAAGGCACCTGGGTAGTCACAACTTAGTAAAACTTATACTGGCGCCCTCGAATGAAATGGCCTGACCTGAACGCGCTCGGTCGGGCGACCTCACACTGCACGACACGACGCACCCAACCGTGGTTGGGGGCACACGTTAAAAGTGAACCAAGGAGTGAGCGCATCATGTCTTTAATATTTTATGAAACTCCTTAGAAGTCCCGTCATAACCACCTTCCATCTTCATCACAATGTGATATGTCAACTAAAGATATCTTATTATGTTGCTCCAACCATTCAAAAAGGGGACGCAATTTAGATTATTATTTGCAAACGGGCCACCTGAACGTGCACAAGGCACCCGGTTGGTCACAAATTAACAAAACTGATATGAGCACCCTTGAACAAATCGGCCCAACCCGAATGCGCCCGGTCGAGCGACCTCACATTACACGACATGGTGCGCCCGACCGAAAGATGCCACAAGGGAGAAAATCAAAAACGGGTCGCCCAAATGTGCACAAGGCACCCGGGTGGTCACAACTTAGCAAAACTGATACGGGCACCCTTGAACGAAACAGCTCGACTGGAATGCGCCTGGTCGGGCGCCGACCTCACACGACGTGACACGACACTCCTGAACAAACGTCAATGCCACAAGGGAGAAAACAAAAAATGAGCCACCCGAACGTGCACAAGGCACCCGTGCAGTCAAAACTTAGCAAAACTGATATGGCCACCCTTGAACGAAACGGCCCGACCCGAATGCGCCCGGTTGGGCGACCTCGCATGGCGCAACACGACGCGCCCAACCGAACAATGCCACGAGGGAGAAAATGGAAAACGGCCCCCCCGAACGTGAACAAGGGACCCAGGCAGTCACAACTTAGAAAAATTGATATGGGTGCCCTCGAACGAAACGGCCCGACCCAAACGTGCCCGGTCGGGCGCCGACCTCACATGGCGCGACATGAAGTTCCCGAACGAACGTTGATGCCACAAGGGAGAAAACAACAAACGAGCTGCCCGAACATGCACAAGGCACCTGGGCGGTCACAACTTAGCAAAACTGATACGAGCGCCCTCGAACGAAACAGCCCAACCCGACCTAAACGCGCCTAATCAGGCGACCTCACACAGCGTGACACGGTGTGCCTGACCGAACGATGCCACAAAGAAGCAAATGAAAAACGGGCCACCCGAATGAGCACAAGGCACCTGGGTGGTCATAACTTAGCAAAACTGATACGGGTGCCCTCGAACGAAACGGCTCGACTTGAACACGACCAGTCAAGCGAATTTACACGACGCGATATGGCACACCTAATCGAATGATGACACAAGGGAGCAAACAGAAAATGGGCCACTCGAACATGCACAAGGCACTCAAGCGGTCACAACTTAGCAAAACTAATATGTGCGCCCTCGAATGAAATGGCCTGACACGACCCGAACGCGCCCGGTGGGGCGACCTCACACGGCGTGACACGGCGTGCCGGACCAAACGATACCACAAGAGAGAAAATGGAAAATAGGCCACCCGAACATGCACAAGGGACCCGAGTGGTCACAACTTAGCAAAACTGATACGGGCACCCTCAAATGAAACGACCCGACCCGAACGTGCCCGGTCGGGCGACCTCACATGGTGCGACACAACGCGCCTGAATGAATGATGCCACAAGGGAGAAAACATTAAACGGAACACCTGCATGTGCACAAGGCACCAGGGCGATCACAACTTAGCAAAACTGATACGGGCGCCCTCGAATGAAATGGCCTGACCTGAACGCTCCCGGTCGAGCGACCTCACACTGTGCGACACGGTGCGCCCGACCGTGGTTGGGGGCACCCATTAAAATTGAACCAAGGTGTGAGCGCAACACATCTTTAATATTTTATGAAAATCCTTAGAAGTCCCATCATAACTGCCTTCCATCTTCATCACAATGTGATATGTCAACTAAAGATATGTTATTATGTTGCTCCAACCATTCAAAAAGGGGACCCAAGTTAGATTATTATTTATTAAAGGAGAGGCCAAAGAAATTAATTTACAAACTGTCGCTATAGTGACAATTAGCCCAAACTGTCACAAGAGCGACACTTAGCCCAAACCTTCGCAAGAGCGACACTTAGCCCAAACTGTCACAATAGTGATGCTTGTGCCCAAACTATCACAATAGCGACATTTTCCTCAAAACATCAGAATAGCGACACATAGCTCTAATTCGTCGCAATTTCGACGCTTTTTCCCAAACTGTCACAATTCCGATGCTTTGCTACAAACGTCGCAAGACCAACACTAACTTCTATGTGTCGCAATATAGACACTTGCCTCCAAACATCGGTATAGCGACAATTGTGGGTGGGATTTGAAAAATTGATAAATTTTGGGGAAATTTCCGACATTTGGTCAAAAGTGTCGGAACCAAAGTGTCGGAATTTCCGCCAAATGTACTAGTCGCAATATAGACAGGCATGACATGACAATGGAGAAACCATCGACAGACCAGCTCAATTATAAGAAACTATAACTAAAACATAGAGGATATGGCACATAAAAACTTCTAAAATTCATAATACAGGTCAAGGAGTAGGTACTTATTGGATTGTAAACCAAAAATAAGTATGGGGCCAAGCTTCTCTACTGAACCATAGACTGGCTTGTACCAAAATCTCATTTTCTTGTAGCCCAGTCACCCCCGAGCTAGGTTCCAAGGCGTGAGGAGACTACTTAAGGGACCAGACCAAGAACCTTAGAGAACCTGCTCAGATCCCTTCTATGCCTCTATTGAATCTTCACCTTCGACTACGAGTCGAATGCATTTTTTCTCTTCCCTTCCATCATTTTCGACAGCATGATATTCATCTCATTTCATGAACTCTGCCATCACCAACCCCATGGTAATGCTCCCTCCTAGGAGTCTTTTGCGCTACTCTATCTCTCCATTTTAGTGGTTAGAGCCCGGCCTGGTCCATATTTTTAAGGACCAACCAAAACTGCTCTAGCTGTCCCTTGTTCGCTAATTTTTGTGGTGGTTAGCCACATTATCACTGGTCACTCTTGTAGGCAAATGATATGCATGCTATTTGGCCCTTTTTCCCTTGCTTGCCATCTGTCCCAGGCAGCATGTCCACCTTAGCCTTGGACCCGTGTCCCTAACTTAGCCAGTTTACAATATTTTAGATTTAGCGAGAATGTAACTAGGCTATTACAGTATGGATTTCTTGCTACTTAACCTCCACCAATTTTTACGGTCCCTTACCCATGCAGGTCTATAATTCTTCTTATGTCTTTCAAGGTGAGACTATTTTAAATTTTTTATAGCAATAAGTATATATCTCTATTTGAATATATTTCTTTGTTGATCAATATTCTTAGAACTATATAGTTATAAACTAATTGGATTTTTGTGGATTAATGACAATACAACTTGCTATGCTCAGAGAAGTGTCAGTACATCCTCCAAAGCAGGTGCACATTTCACTTCATATCCTACTTGCCTATTAGTAATTTTTTACCTGTGCCTTTTAGCTCTCCATATAGTTTCTGTATACATCATCTCCATTTTCTATGTAACTTTGAAACAACTCCATCCATTTCCACGTTTCTTTGAATTTTGGTTCAGGAGTATGAAATAATGTTTGAAACTAGGTTTGGAAATCAATGTTCTTAGTCAACAAACCTTGATATTTGTGATTTAATTCTATTTTCACAACATAGAGTTTTAAGGAAAATCATTTTATTTGAGAATTGTCCTACATAACTAATATTTATAGTAATAATAATCATCTAATGTTAAGGTCATGGTCAAGCCAAACACCAAATTGGAGTATGAGACCCCTTATTTGTGAGACAAGGGATCCACCTCCACCTAGCGATTTGACCGCTAAAGTCAATAGGAATGTACATTCTATACCCCTAGATTTGAACTTGGGAGCTCTTGGGAGGAAACAGAAGCTCTTAACCTTCAGGCCTATCACACACCTTTTGTGGGTGATATCCATAGGAGAAAACATTTCTCCATGATGGTCCTCAGTCGAAAGCCAGCAACCCCTTGCAGCCACCAACTAGCTTGTTGTGCCACTTCTCCGCCACCTGAGCCAACCATGTGGTCCCTCATGTTGAGAAATTAGGGATTTTATTACAATTTCTCTTCTTGATAATTACTTGTGATGTTCTTTAAGCTTCTTGAATACATCCTACCCATGTAGTCTGGGACTCATGGGAAGTACCTCTCATCTGGCCAATGAGTTGGGAAATGAGGATAGAGAACATATCATTACCGATGGACGCATCATGTATTGTTGTACTCTCTATGTCTAGGATGGGTTGTGTCCAAGAACTTGATCTAGGATCAAGTCTGGTTGAGGTTTTTACCTCTAAACTAACTTCGGGTCAGTGTAGAGTAGCAAGGTCTTGTGACTCACTCTTGATCAAATATTCTTCATTATTTCTTCATGGTTCAGCAGAGCAAAGCCGAGCAAAGTACAGGGACAGCAAGATGACACAGGATGACATTATGTTATAGGATGGTACAGGATGAGATGACACAGGATGACAAGATTGCATAGGTTGACAAATGGATTGACAAGTGGAGTTCTCCCTATTTTAGAGGGAGTGTTAAATTTGGCAACTAGGGCCAAACTCCACTTTGGACAACTCATATGATGGAGATGATATTTTTATTGGATTCCTCTTTCCGAAAAGTGCAATATTGATCTAAAGATCATCTTGTTTGAATGAGAAAAAGTTGGATTTTTAATTTATTCTCTCACACATGTACATTTATCAAGGTCAGCTAGAAATGTAACGTAGGCTCATTAGCCCCAAAAGAAGTGTCTCCACCCCTCATTGATGGATATAAATTGGAGAGACTCATTCTTCATTTGGACATCATCTCATCACACATTATCTCTCCTCTCTCATTGGTTCGTAGAGCCTCCAAGCCTCTCTCTCCCTTCGTACGTGTGGAAAGGAAGGACAAATTTTGGACTGTTTCTAGGGAAAAAAATAGAGCGTTGACCAACGTTGACTTTGGGTCAACCTTCATGTTTTGACTTCGATTTTTTGGGCAGAATTCTGAACATTGAAGGCCGTAGCTATTGCCACGCATTCCGAGGAATTCTGGGTAGTTTGACTTTTGGGTTGACCAAAACTTTGACTGTAGACTTTGACCTCAAAGTTGATTGTTCCATTAACAATTTTAATTTATTCTCTCACACATGTACATTTGTCAAGGTCTGCCAGAAATGCAATGTAGGCTCATAAGCCCCAAAATGTGTATCTCCACCCCTCATTGATGGATATAAATTGGAGAGACTCATTACTCATTTGGACATCATCTCATCACACATTATCTCTCCTCCCTCATTGGTTCGTAGAGCCTCCAATCCTCTCTCTCTCTTCACACGTGTGGAAAGGAAGGACAAAATTTTGGACTGTTTCTAGGGCAAAAAACCGAGTGTTGACAAATGTTGACTTTGGGTCAACCTTCATGTTTTGACTTTGATTTTTTGGGCATAGTTCTGATCTTTGAATGCCGCAGCTATTGCCACGCATTCCAAGGAATTCTAGGTAGTTTGACTTTTGGGTTGACCACAGCTTTGACTGTAGACTTTGACCTCAAAGTTGATTGTTCCATTGACCAGGTTTGGCCAAGTTTTTCAAGACTGTTTTGGGTTGAATTTCACTGTCTTTGGAGGTCGAGTTGACTGGGTTTGACCGAGATTCATTGGAGGAGATTTATTATTGGTTGGACAAGCATTGACTTTTCTAGTTAGGGCATCTTGTTGATTGTTGTTTGACTGAAGTGAAATTTGTATATTGTACTCTATCTCTGATGAAATTTTGAAGAATAATAAGAATATTTAATCAAGGGGTTTTCCCCACACTGGGGTTTTTCCCTGGCATCCGCCAAATTCTGTCCTCTTGTCTTGGCTTGTCTTATGGTTATTTGTTGATGTTCTATCAGGAAAAAAACACGCGGTAGTGGTAGCTGGCCATTGATATAGAACTAAAATTGAGAGAGAGTGTTAAAATTGGAAACCAGGGCCAAACTCCACCTTGGATAGCTCATATGATACAGATGCTATTTTTATTAGATTCCTATTTTTGAGAGGTTCAATATTGATCTAAAGATCATCTTGTTTGGACGAGCATAAGTGTGATTTTGAATTTACTATTCACACCTACGCAAATTATCAAGGTCAGTCAGAGTTAAATGTAGGCTCATGAAGCCCAACAGTTGTGTCTCCACACCCTCAACAAATTGTATAAATAAGAGTGACTTTCACCTCAATTGGACATCACTCCCTCATCATACATCTCTCTCTCTCCTCTCCTTATTGGTTCGTATAGCTTGGAACAGCTCTCTACCTCACACATGAAATCAGGAGGCTGAGAATTTTAGGGCAGATGGCAGGACAAATTTCAGGAAAGCAGGCCAGCATTGACGAACATTGACCTAGGGTTAACTCTCCTCCTTTGTCTACGTTTTCAAAGAAACAAATTCGATTTTTAAGGGCCGCATTTATTGGCACAGGTTTCGAGCCATTTGGAGCGTTTTGACTAAATTTGACTTTAGGTTTGACTGCAAATTTTACAACAGCATTGACTGGGTTTGACTTGACTATTTTGGGTTGAATTTGACCCTCTTGGAAGGAAAAATTGGACTATTATTGACTGAGCTACTTAGAGGACATTTTGGAGCCAGTTTGACCAGCATTGACTTTTTGGTTAGGGCTGTAGTTGACTGTTGATTTTAACAGCACTGTTTTGGGAAAGTTATTTTGATATGTGTACTCTGTCTCTATTGAACTATTGAAGAATAATAAGAAGAATTTGATAAAAGGGTTTTCCCCACATTGGGGTTTTTCCCTGGCATCCGCCAAATATTATGTCCTCCTGTCTTGGATTTTCTTCTGAATTTTGTTTATGTTCTACCAGCGTTTACTATCATTGTGATTAAGCTAATGTGATTGCTAAACTAGAATTTTGTATTGCGATAATAAGGAAAATTGAAGTAAATTGCACTTAAGCATAGAACATACCATTGTTATCTAAAATTAAGGCCCCACCAGCTCCACAGTTACACCATGCACTTGGCAGATGATCTAGGATCTATATGATGATGTGGCATCACTTATTCCATCATATTAGCCCTTGGAAATAATCTACAGGCATCTTCAATCTGTTTGGAGACCCGTGAGGACACTTATGTGCCCCCACATCCATTTGGAAGCACCAAAGGATTATTACTTGGAGAACAAGGGGCCAACCACTTGTCCACTACTTTTAGGAGTCTTGTTTCGCATTACGGCACCTATGCACTTCATTAGGCCTTCTCTAAGGCCTAAGGACACATGTTATTGATCATTCGACCCTCTTAAGAGGCCTACTCCTTTGTTATTGAGCTAGTTTAGTGGGCTTGTCACCAAAAGGTTGTTCTTATGCACATTATTTTATTTTAGGGGCTACATTAGGCCAAAATTAGCTAAATAGAATTCATTAGACAATGTATAAATAGAATATGATTCAATTCATTCTCTCATCATCACTTGGATTGATCATTAACTCTTGTGAGAATTGCGCATTCTTTGGAGGGGGAGATTTTTTGGATGAATGGATGAATTTTGATGTTTGGTCAAATCTTCTTTGTCTTGGAGCTTCTCATGTTGGAAAATTTGATAATTGGATATACTCTTCTTGCATGTAAGTACATTTTAAATGTTATTTTTGTTATGTAATTTTCTTGCATCATGATGCTAGGAATTTCGCTATTCTAGGGCTTATTTACTACACCACTTTATGTGAAGTTGTGGAAAAAAAGTTTCTAAATGGTGTTGTATCTTGATTGGGCCATGCAATGAATAAATGAATGTTTGTAGGGATAATTTTTCCTCCTGATAATTCATCTAATTATGCTAAACAAAGTATAATGACCTTGAAGCTGCTTCAAACTAGCCCTCAGCCTAGCGAATTTGTCTTCTATTCCTCCTTGATAAGTTGAAATCGATCCAAACCCTAATTTATCCATGAATCCATCTCTTCCAAAGAGCAAGGCACTGGTCTTCCATTGGTGATCACTTTAAAGAATATTTTTCTTCACCTTCTCTCTTTCTTTCTAGGCCTAGCCTACATAGGTCACCTAGGGCATCACCTATCTCACAATCTAGCCATCCAAATACTTATGTTTTTTGTCCAAAATTGTGTTGATATTTCCTCTAGAAGCCCTCCAAATTTGAGGGAATTCTGACGATTAGATGTTGAGAAATAGCAAGCTCTAGCTCAGGGACCATTTCTTGCCTTAGGTTTCCCTTGGCTACTGACCTCATTTCGATCATTGCATAAAAATCAAAGAAATTTTTTCCTTTGATCCTCTTCTCCTCCTTAATTAGGTCAAGCCCTCATTACGTGATCAACTCCATACCCTTGACCTAATTTTGGGCCCACTTGGTCCTATGTGGTCCTGCAACTTATTGAAGCCAATTTCACAAAGACCACTCAAAATCCAGGTTTCCAAAAGGATTTTAGGGTCTATGAATATCCTTTACAAGTCATATACTGAAACCCTAACCTCTAGAATTCTCCGAAGCCCTTCTTAGAGAGCCTTTCATCTTTCTTTCGAAGAAAGAAAGCCATATGTTTGAGTTTGTCTTGTGAATAGGCTTCCAGGATCACCTATTATCCTATCATTGATCCATTATTTCATGATCCTTATTATAATGGGTCTCCTCCCATTCGTGAAATTCTATAAAGAGTAAGGAGCCTTAGTCGGTGTTAGTGGGCTATTTCTCCATTGTTGCCCTTGACCTAGTAGTAGCCCTTCAAGGTGTTGAGAATTTAGTAGGGCATAGTTTAATTCAATTCTCTTACTTGATAATTGATTGTGTTATACTTTTTATTCTTCTATTACTTATATCTTGTCCTCATTAGCTTATTATGCCTTTCATCAAGTCAATTAGCAAAACACAAGAGACACATAATTTTGGCTCTTCAAGCTAGGGCCAAAACCTCTCCCTCTTGGAGAGGAAAACCCGAAAGTAATTCTTCTTCTAGATATTCAATTGACAAGTACCAAGACCATGACCTAGATTCTTGACGTTAGTATGCCTCCAAGACCTTGTGACTACTCCACTAGGCTTCTTATGCTAATATTCTTTTTTGCACTTATTTGCACCACGACAAGGAAAGCTCGATTCCTAGTGATCTCCATTTCTACTCTTCCTTGAACTATCCTCGGCCTCCTAGATACTTTCTTGACCCTTCTTCGTACACAATTGATGCACACCTTCAATTTTTCTTTCTTATTGTGGAAACCCTCCTCCACATTGTGTATATATCGGTCTCTTTCTGAAGTGTTTGAGATCAAGACAGAGACTAGTGGTTTTCAAGGCAGCTATAGAAGCTGCAATGACTGCAGCATTCCTAGTAGAAAAACCTGCTACAGGTTTTGAAGAGAAAAAGCAGGTTGCTTATGAACTCACACTACATGCTAAATGTACCATGAACAATAGAGCTTACATGGCAGAGACAGGAGCCATTAATTTTCCTGTATCACTGCTAACTTCACAAGATCCCAAATCTTAAGAAAATCCTGTAACTGCGCTCCTAAATTTATCTATTATGCAACCTGGTGCATACAACTGATCACCAATGTTCTTAGAAATAGATGCAGTATAGATGCAGTGTTCTTTAGCTTTTCCTCTGTTGGTGAATATAAGAAATCAATTGGAAAGAGGCATGATGCCATTCCAGCCTTGAAAAATATTCTTTAGGACATAATTCTCAAAGGCAAGAGGGATGCAACTACTGCCTTGTTTAATCTTTCATTTTTTTATTGAAGTGCTTCAAGATAATAGCAGATGGTGTAATTCCTCTGTTTATTAATGTTTTGACAAATGACACACCAGATCTTACATACAATGCAATTTCTTCTCTTGTTGTTCTTGCGACACAACTAATATTAGATTCTACTTCACTTAAATGCAAGGAGAATAATGTGGCCACTTTTCCATCACTGTATTGCAATGGAAGTGACAAATTTAAAATAATTTGTTCAGATCACCATCGTTAATGCCTCATTTGTATAATATTCTTAAATTTGGTACTCCTAGAAAAAAAAACTACATTTCTTCTTAGAATCCTAGGGCAACTCAAGAACTATGCAAACAATTTTCTCATACGATACTGAAACTTTAGTCAGTACAATGCTTTAGAAGTTGGAGAATTTTTTATACTTTTGCATTATTTTTGTCAATTTTTAAGAAGAATGATTTTTCTTCTATGTTAAGCACCTGCCACCAATTCGTGCAGGTGCTCACCTTTTACTGGTATAGCATATTATTTCACTTTGGTAAACAAGAATGAAAATAAATGTAAGAATTACTGGCAATTTCTTGTACTTTTTAATTTGTACATATAGTTGAAAAAACTCAAACTCTAGTCATCCGCAAAGCCTTTCTTAATCTGTACATATAGCTGACAAAACTCAAACTCTAGTCATCCACAAAGCCTTGGATAAGTTCAAGTGGAGGCTATGTAGATCAAAACCAGTGGAAATGGGAAAAAAAATGCAGGTAGGACACAGTTTTAACATGCCCTTGACCACTGCCAGGATATGAATTAGATCTTAGAATAACAAAACCATGCAACTGAGTTCAGTTTGCGTGCATCCAATGCAAGAACACTTAACCCTTTGTTGTTAAATTTCCTGGCAGGAAGCGCAATTTGCTAATGCCCTAAAACCCTAAACCCTGGCCTTCCTTAGTGTAATGAGACAAAGAAATATTTGGAGAAATAAGTTCATGGAGGGGGCAGAGTGAAACCTTTTCCTGGAAGTGTCGCTGCAGGATGAACTGAACAACCTAGACCTCTAACAACAACAAACTATGTCGCAGAGCGTTTGGAAGGCACACCACGGTAGCAAACTATGTCGCAAAGCTTCTTCCACACCAAGCTGAGGGATACAGTTAAGTGAAGTGAAGGGAATTCCAAATGCAACTATGGAAGTTTGGCAATGTTAACGTGGGAGCGATTTTACTCCACATGTTATATTTTCATTTTACTGAACCATCAAAATGAAGTGTTGGGATTTTCTGCGCTGAAAAAAATAGTTTATGACCTGAGTTTAGACATAGCATAGTAATAGATTTTTTAAACATAATTTTTCTTCGTTGGAAAATAGTGATTGAGGTTAATTTAAGTTATATATATAATTTAAATTAACCAAATTATGTTTAAAAAATCTATTACTATGCTATGCCTAAAATCAGATCATAAACTATTTTTTTCAGTGCAGACAATCCCAACACTTCATTTTGATGGTCATATATTTTTTTTTTAAAGTTATGGTTAAATGAAACAATGAAATTTTATTGTTTTTAGGATAGTAGGCTTTCAAAATGGTGTATGAGGTCTTATTGTTTGTAACACAAGGGACAGTTATGTATGTAACATAGTAGTAATAATCTATTTTTAAGGACAAGGCTAAGAAATATGATGAGACTTTATTATTTGTAGGATAATCCACTAGGTGTATTTGTTTCTTAAAAACTATACAAAGATAGATGTCCCTTTTATGGCCAAGCTCCACCAAAATGGTTGGTGGCTTATCCGGAGGGATATCCCAAAAAAAACCTTGATGCCTCTCTAATAGGGCCTATATGTTTGGGTGCATTGGTCGTGGTTGGGCACCTGTCTCTGAAATCCTCAGCTCGCCCGCCCAATTTATGTCCCCATGTCATATATCTACCTCCATCCGGTGCATTGAAACTGTCTAGGGTGGGTAAGAGTGCATCCCCCTAAAAAATACTAGCTTCCCATCTGGCCCCATAAACTCCATCTCTAACTTCTGCTAGTAAGTGGTGACCCTCCCCAATGAGTATAACCAATATACACACAACACGACATTGGTCTCTGGGACACTAAAAAAAAGTGATCAATAACTAAGTAGTTCCCCATCACCACAGTCAAACTGGGAGCGTACGTTTTGCACTACATGGTTCAGTCTCTTGGCACCAACAAGAACCCCTCAAAGGTCTCTGTGTGGATGCCCCTATGCTCCACCATCTAGGAATCAATAAAGTTGTGGGTGGCCCCACTGTCTACCTGAACTGAAACTCATTGCCCCTATACCATCTCCCTAATCTTGAGTGTCAAATTCTTTGGAACTCCCCCTGATGGGGAAAATGGCCCCCTCTAGGTGGTAGTGGTGGTGGTGGTGCTCCCCCTAATGATGGTCCTCCCTCATCTCTCGGATCAGCTCGAACCTCAAACTCCTCATCTGAATCACTACCTAAATACACCTCAATGTAGTGGGCCTTGCCCTTGGTGCACTTGCGCCCAGGTGCCTAGGGTTCTTGGCACATAAAGCACAAATTCCTCACCCTAAGGTCCCTCAGGGTCTCCTCATCCATCTAACCACAACTTCCATCCATCTAGGGTGATCTAGTGTCTCAGTTCACTTGTGCTACAATGGGTCTATTGGGGACAATGGCTCGTGTCTTGGGCACAATGTCAATCATATCCCAGGTCTTGGAGATATCATCTTTCAAATATGTGGGCTTGTATGCCCTCACCCAACCACCCAATGGCTTTGTTATCCCCTCCAAAAATAGCATGATCAACTAGGCCTCTGAAATGTCAGTCACCATCACTGCCAGTCCCTGAAACTCTGTAATGTATGCCTTTTCTCTACCAATTTGTCTTAGATGGGCTAACTCCCTAAAATCTAACTCTAGGTCTTTCCTCTCAAACCTCTCCAACAGCCTTTGGGTGAAATCTGTGTAAAAAGTGATGTGAATATGTTGCAACATGATTAGCCCATGGTACCACCACTCTTGGGCTTACCCTTCTAGGGTAACAAACCGAATAAAATCGGTCTCCAGCATGGGGTTTAGGTGGAAGTATGTACATTCCATTATGAACCCAAGCCCTGGAATCCAATTGTTATAGTGCAAGAACTCCAGTGAAGCTCACAGGAATTATCATAAATGTCTTTGCATAATTATTTGTAATCAAATTTTCAAATAATACTCTTGTGGGTATAGAAGAGAGCCTTTGGAAATATGTCAGAACTTATAATTCCTTTTGTCACTTTATTCTCCCTTTTATTAAGGGATAATTAGTGCTCCATATGTCAAAAATATGTTGAGCCCTCTTGCTCTTTGCAGTATGGGTAAAGCCACAACCCTTTTAATTTAATATACAACATAATTGTGACTATGAAATAATGTGTAGTAATGTTGCAGACCTCAATTAAAGATCAACAGTAGAACATTGATAGAGCTCATAGAGGTATATGGAACTTGAATCCTTCAAAGACCTTGGTCCTCACATCAGATGAGATGTTGGTTTCTTACTATCAGACCCACATGAAGGAGGAGGATTTGGTGGATTATGCATTGGAGGAGGGGGTTTTCAACAAATTTGGGCTAGCACAAGGATTTTATTCATTCGCATTTTGAAGTTAGATCGAAAGGTCACCATGCCTCGGTTTTCGGGCCTACCGGGTCTTTCGAAAGAAAATTTAATAATTTGATAGGGCAGTGATCTAGCGATTAAGAGGTCCTAACCCATACTCCAATTGTGCATTGTTTGGGACCTATAGTTTTAGCCAAACCAGGGCTCGAGGCCATTTGTGAGGGGATGCAAAACTCTTCTTGGGGTTTTCTAGCTTTGAGTTTGGTTTCCCTTTCATCCTAGGGATCAGAGAAGGACACGTAATGTATTATGACACGTATGTTCAAGCTCATACTGCTCGGTTAATAATAGAATTGAGGCAGGGTCAAAGTGGACAGGAGGGAAAGTTACATGTAGAATCCAATATTTCAATAAACACATGTCATTGTCGAACATAACAGTAGAAAGAGTAAGAGTCCTCTTGAGGGTAAGGTCATCTGTGAGACACACTTTCGTGTCTTGAACCTCAACCATCTCATCAACTAGAGCTTCTTTCCCCAAATACTCAGACATTATATCTTCATGAGATTAAATTACTGAACCGATAAGAAGAAGGAGAGATAGGATGACTTACCGAATGAAGGAGGTGAGTCCTTCAGCATGAGACCTACTTCGTGCTTGCAACCTGCCATGGATGCGCTTTCCCGAAGGACATGCAAAAATAAGGGTTGAACGAGGGGATGGCGAAAGGTTGGACATATTAAGGTTAAATTGGTGATTACGAGGATAATTAAATTTCACAGACATGTGTTAATCAGCTATTGGAAAACTCACCAACTGAGGATAGGGGGCCCCACTCATCCCACGAAGGCACATGGTTATATCGTGTACAAGTTTCGCTACGACTGTTGTAGATCTATGAAATATCAATGGCTAGGATGACATCGGGTCGGAAGGGAGGGTGTAACCATCATGCAGGTTTCAGTGAAATATGATTTAGTGACCGTTCAATTTATTTGATGCCAATGGTTGAGATCTGTCGGGTAAAAAGCTTGCATATAAACCTCGTGCTTGTTTAGGGCAACGAAGAGGCTTAACCAAGAGATCATGCATTGAACAGATAACCCATGACAATCGAGGTTTAAACTCATCAGGGATCCAACAAAGGCGTAGCACATGTAAGTGTGATGAACCTGTTTGCACTATTGATCTCCCTATAGGGAGATATATGTTGCTCGTACCTACAAACTCCATAACACCCACATGACTTATTTTAGTTGGAGGGTATATATATAATTAGCTTTAATTATAGCTTAAAAGATCAAAAAGGTGAGGGGTTTTTAAGCTCATAACATAGTACCTCAGCAAGTTAAAACTCAATTCATGGACCATTGAAGAGTTAGATTCAACATTCAGTATTGCAATGAGAATATATGAAGTGCACCAAATTTTATCTATGCATTCATAAGTAACATCTCACAAACACCTTTGGCATCTAGCTTTTATTTTTTATTGGAGATGCATGAACCATTATATAAACATAATGCAATATTTTTGGAAGTCCATTCAAATGTGGAACATTACTGTAGAAGTAAAGTTAAGCATTGATAGAACATGCATTAAATTTTTTTACATTGAATTGTTGTTGTTTTCAATATGCTTGTGTTTTGGCGAGAAGTAAATCCACCACGCACTAGATTTCCTTTGCCCTACAATGTCATTTCATGCTTGTGTCATTCTAGTTGTTGAAATAATTGTCATTGAGGTCAAAAGGTGAATGACCATATGCATTGAGAGCCTTGATCAAATTTTTGTTACTGGTGTTTTTGTTGGATGTGGATAGTATATTTGAAATCAGACCAGAACTGTTCAAAACATTGATCATTGATGTGATCCAATTCCAGCATGATTTCAGTTAATGCAGTTGATGATGACCAACTTGAAATTGAACTTGCCATAAACAAAGAGTATGAGGAAGACTCAGCTAAAGTTGGACTTGCTTCCTAAATAAATTTCACCAGTAATACATTTTATCCATCACTTAGTTGTTAGCATGGAAAAATCAGAAATGATATTACTACTAGTTTACAGGCAAGAAGGGCATAGTTGCAAGGGTTACATTATATATATGATTGCATCTTGATTGAGACAATATTCACATACTTCGCAAGATGGCCAGGGTCATTTCAAGACACTCGAGACCAAGGAAACCTAGACCATCAATATACTTTGCAAGATGACTAGGGTTATTATAGTGCCAACCCAATAGTAATGTTGCTCTATGACTCCAAGCACCCTCCAGGCCATAACTAGTTTGGCTCGTTGGTCAATTCCAAAGCCTAAGTGGAACACCATTCTTCGGGATGCCCAATCCCTTTGTGATTTCCACCTTTCATGGCTCACCAACTAGTCTCCATAACTGTTGTAAGCTCCAAAGTCCAAGCACAAGACTCACTGACTAAAAATCTCCAATCAACCCCAAAAGATTTGCATAGGCTCACTGACTGGTCCATAACTATTCATAGCTAATTATTAAATAATCCATTTGAATTCCCTACATTTTCCAGCCGTGGAGTCATGGGCCCCCATACTCTTTTGTTTATGCCTGCTTGTAGCCATTATGGGTTTATTAATATGCATACATTAAACATGTTTACTGCATCAGGCTTTCCAGCCACGTAGCATAAAAAACACATACATGTGTGCACACTGACCCCAACACATAAACACACATACACGTGGCGTATTTCCTTAGAAGCAACTCTCAATGCACCAACCTAATAATCAAGGTACTTAAACGCATTACACAGGCACACCAGACTTAACCATATTCATAACTCATTCGACTGGCCTAACATTTAGATACACATAGAGGCATCTCAGCCTTAATTATTTTCAGACTCACCAACCTATTCGACATGTACATGATGATTAGAAGACAAGGGTCAAATAGGGGGTGTTACAACCCATGTTTGCGCTCACCCAACCCTCTCATGGCAAGTCCATGTGGCCCGCCATGCACTTCCGGTCACAAACAATAAAATAATGTAATACCCTCTTCCCACACTCCCCAGGTACCTGCCCAATTGGGGAAAACATGCAACGAGAGGCTAATAATACGATATTCTACCTCCTATATGACTTTGAGGAAGTGGAACTGATAGAAACATGACAAATAGACCCTACAATGCATCATTGACATCCCCAGGAGGTAACCCAACCTTCCAGGGCCCTGTTCCTTGAGGGGGGAACTGATTTTTAACCCATTTAAGGGTTAGCCGCAGGAATGTAAGGGCAAGGGAGCAGTTTTAGACCCCTAACCGCAGGCTTTCCTTGTCAAGGTAGTGACTAATCCCCCAAAATATCAGTTATGTACCCGCAACTCTAGGATTTGTGCCACATTTTCAGCCCCTGAGCCCATGTCACTGCCCAAAAATTCCTGTAAATTTAGGGGAGTATAAATAACATTAAAACAAATACATGGAAGAAATCAAATCATCAACAACTCATCTGACCCCACCCAGCCATGATAGGAATTTCGTCAAACATGTCACAAACATTGCATCTACAAGTGTAAACAACATACTGGCCTAATACTTATCTGAGAATCACTAAGAAGCATTTCTCCCTTACATCATATGCTAAAATACAATCTATTTGACCATACATTGTATATTAATTTACAGGCAAAAACATAGATAGAGCCATACATCATCACTAATAAAATACAAGCTTATAATTTAATATCCCCAAGTTAGAAGTCAACTAATTGAAATATTAATTTTGATTAATTTCAAAAAATCCTAATGTTGGGCAGAAAAAAAGGGGTGAGGGGACCCATGAATAAACAATTAGAATAAAAACACTTTCCTAGAGCCATTGGGCATATTAATTAAAAGATGATGTGGGGCCCATGAGGCCAAGTGACAGTGCAAGAGAGGAGGCACTTAGGACAACGCAGTGGCAGCGTGGGGCCAGGCAGCGCAGTGAAAGCGTGGGAGAGGCAACACAACATAGGTGGGCCCAAGGGAGTTTAGGGGTTCACAAGCATAAAAGGAGAGGAAGGCAGTATTTCTCATTCATTTTTGCATCTTATGATTTTTTGTCTGTCAAGACTAGAGCACGCTCAACCTGCTTTGTTCAACATCTGCATGTCAAGGTTGCTCTAGGTGTAGGAGTTCATGCATTTGATCCCTCTCTTGTGGTTGGATGGCAAGAGATTCTGAGTTGGTACCTGGTGGAGTGGGTTATGGAGATGGTGATGCGCCGAGGTGTAGCTCAACAGGAGCTTCCAGGCACTAGGGTTACCGAAAGCCCTGACTGGCATTAGGATCTGAGCGGGACTACCCATCACTTCCCAGGTATGCTAGTTGACTACGACCTTGAGGGTGCAGTTGACCTAGAAGGTGAGCATACACATTCACTAGGGGAGTTTCAATGAGCACTAGTGTCCAACCAGTTTAGGTACGAACTTCTTGAGTTTCAGCAAGCACTAGTGGCCAAGTTGTTGCAGCATTGACCTGAGTTTAGGTTGTTGCAACTTGCAGAATTAACATGAGTATAGGTTGTTTCAACTTGCAACATTAACTGGAGCGTAGGTTGTTTTCTGAGTCTAGATTGTTGCAGCATTAAAGAAGGTTAATGGTAAGGGAGCCAAAGGTTGTTGCATTGCAATTTTCCAGAGGGTTTAACCACCATCCCTTCTGAAGGGTACTATAAATCACATGATGCACATGAAAGATTTTACATCATTACTACAACATCATTAAAAAATAAAGTTTCATACTGTCTCCATTATCAATTGTTCATTTATAAGTGCACACTCCAAAATCTAACAAGCATTGGAATTGGAATTGGTTATAGTGGAAGTTGTGACCAAAAGGTTGAATATAGATTAATGAGTTTTTTCTTTTATTAATGGAGGGGTAAGGGAGTGTTTCCTAAATCCTTTAGGGTTCTAAAAATTGCAAGGCTCAATAAATTAAATTTGGGACATTATTACTCATCAAACAAGAATATTCCATAAATATTCCATTCTCGTGGCTTGGTTCAAATTTACATCTATTATACAAAATGATAATTTCCAAAAACATCCAAAATAACAAATCCAATTTTAAACGTAGCCATCTAAAACAATGATCAATAACTCCTATCATGGTGAACTAAAGAATTTTTTTAATTTATGAATCAATTTTGTATACAAATTTTCTTAACTGTAAATAATAATATATAGTGTATAATAATAATTGTAAATAATCAATTTTCCAAACCATCTCTTGTACCTTATGGGCGTCGACCGCATCATGGAAGCACAAATGAATCCAACCTCAAGCTAGCAGAGACACCTCTGGAGGACATTTTACAATAGGTGATATTTCCTTGTCCACCCACATTATTGGGGTTAAGTACCTGAATTTTCGACCTGTTACTCGCCCCACTAGGAATTTTTGGGAGATTTCCTTAGTCTTCTAAATGGTGATGTCGACTCCTAACACCATAGAAAGGAGGACTATGTTCTTCTTCATAACACTAAAATTTCCTTTATTCTTCCTTACTTTCTCAGGATCCTTCTAAATCATAGCTCCTTGTTCATAAGAGTGTTTCTCCCTAAAAATCCCAACAATGTTCTCAACATCAATTCAACATTCTTCCATCATTAGGGAAAGGGTCTCCTTCACCTGAAGCAAACAAGGTCGTCAAACCTTTAAACCATAAAGAACAATGGCTTTGATGATCTTGTCCAAGAGGTGCATCTTGGGCATGATATCACAAAAGTGACTTTGAAAGCATATGTTCTTGATTTATGATTAATGCCTAAGTTAAGAGGAGTGTGTTGTGTTTCAAATCTCAACTTTGGGTAGGGATTCTACATATTTTCATACATTATTATCTATTTAATAATACTTGTCACATTCCCTAAGAAAAGTTTTCACATTTGGAGGCATGACTCATCATCTTGTGCGCTTTGGTATGATTTATGAAAAATCAAGGAGGTTTATAGGAGGATGCCCTTCATGAAAGGATGACACATGACATATACTATAAATTTCACTAGATGTTACAAAAGAAACGTCGTAAGTTATAACATATGTAGATCTAAACGTAGCTCAAATTGATTGAAAGAAAAATTATTGTTTTATTTTTTCTTCGTTGTGTGTATTCCTCTAATTGTTGCCAATCATGAATACACATGAGATGGGTACTTTAAAGAGTTGTTTTAGTATCTATATGACCAAATTCATGTCGAAGAAGGTGACAATGAAATTAATTACATTCTCCATAGTGGGTTACTTTACAAGCTGTATAAGTTTAGTAAACTATGACAATGACATTTTAAAGAATGTCATTTCTTAATACAAATATAATTTTTATAAAGAAATATCAAGACTTTTTATTTTATTTTAAACTTAAATATAATTTTTATAAAGAAATATCACTAATTTTGTTTATTTTTAAAACTTAAAAAATATTTTAAATGATTATTATTTTTTTCAAAGCATTCAAACATAATTAATATGGAGTATTAAGAAAATAATTAATGAATTTTAGAAACCAGCTATTGAAATATATAATTATTAAATTTTTTAAGATGAAGAATAAAGAAAAGCGGCAAATCATGAAAAAAAAGGTGAATAATAGAAATATTAGACCATAAAAATAAGATCGAACATAAAATAGACTGGAGGAGGAGGGGGCGATGGAGCTTTTCATTTATTTGTTGCGCACAGAAACAAAACGATCATTGAAAGGAGTGATAGGGTAGAGAGACTCAAATTTCCCTCCAACTACATTTGAAAGGTAAATTCATCAACCACTTGGGATTGTATCTATATGCAAATTTTTCTTGCCTTACAAGATCGACAGACAAAGAACAAGCTTAGCTCTAGAGCCTAGTATATTTTTCCACCTCTAATGTTTATGGAAAAAGAGATATCAATTTTCTAAAGCACGTGAGAGCCAAACTATCACCTTTCCCATGTTGAATCCCCGTATTGAACATCATGGAAAATATCCCCAGACTAGTTATCCTTATAAAAAAAAACATTATCCTTATCAAACCAAACATTTCATTGGAAATTATCGTCAATCCCATGACATTACTACTTAGCTACACTTTTTAATCATAAAAATCTTATTTTGATGTCACTATTATTTATGTTTGATGTCACATGATTAAATTGAAAAATAAGCCCAAATCCCCTAAATAATAATTTATGACATAAAAAACCCAATAAATTTTATAGATTAATAAATATAATGTTTTATAAACCCAACTATTTTCACAAAATTATACAAAGTTTATTTTGATGTCACTATTATTTATCTTTGATGTCACATGATTAAATTGAAAAATCAGCCCAAATCCCTTAAATAATATTTTATTACATAAAAAACCCAATAAATTTTATAGATTAATAATAATTATAATGTTTTAAAAACCCAACCATTTTCACATGATTACAAATTATTTTCATATAATTCGTAATTAATAATAATTATTTATACCAAAAGAAAAACATCACATTTATTTTAATAGAATTCAAAGGTACATACACATTTAGTTGAAGTTCCATTCCACGTTTCACTCGATCTAAGGGTTTCAAATATCAAAAATTTTAATTTCCCTCGTTTATTTCCCTCACCTTGTAGTAGTTGTACGGGGAAGAGGAGGAAGGGTGCAGCTACACAAAGCTATGCAGTGTTATGTCTGATTTGATACATTTTCGGTTGAATTTAAGAAATCATTTTTGGTTAAGAAATTGCATTCCTGGTGCCTCAATTGTAGTGATTTCATTTTACAAACTCGGAAATTTGCACAAATTTCTCCACACTTAGGGCGATGGCCATCCCCAATTCCATGTTTTTTCACAACTTGAAAATACTTCTAGACAAGCTCAATGAGGCACTCAGGAGGCTGAACTGTATGTTCAAGATTCCTCCAGTTCAATATTGCATGGAGGAATATGAAGTTGAAGGCATGAGCATTGTTGAAGATGACATGTGCTTTTTCGACCCCAAATCAGTGAAGAAAATGCAAGGAAATTAAATGTCATAATATTGTACAAGGTCAACACCTGGATGATCTGGCATAGATTGTGATGAACCATTCATCCCTAAAATTTTCAGAGACCAGAAAGGGCCTTGTATTGGACTCGACCCAGGCTTCTGAGACTCCCAAAGCAAAGAAATCAGATGCCGAGGGAATGGATGTGGACTCTGACATGTAAATTTCATCCTTGACTATGTTTTTGTTAATTTTATATTAGTTGTCTCATGATTCTATAGCAAGTCATATCAAAATCATTTTGGACTTTATTTCATGGCATCATTTGATTAGAAATTGTGAAATTTTGTTTAAAACATGACTATTTGTGTGATCTACATTAGTCATATTTTAATGGGAAGACAATCGTTGTTATTTTATCTGTGTAGGAAAAACAATTTAAACTTGTAACATATTCTTAATAATGAAGAAAATAGGTCGAATGGCTACCCTGTCATCTGTAATTGATGTTTTTTTTCCTTTTCAAGGAGAAGTTACAACTGATGGATCTCGTAAAAGGCAGTCTCACCACAATTGTTATGGTTATTTAGAAGAAGGGGAACTGGAGGATGCTTGTAGTCCTAGTCCGCGTTCACACAATTTGCATCATGTCCCCTGACCACCAACAGGTTCTGTAGCTTCAGTTCTTCGCTACCCACCAAATAGCTCGCAAGAACAAATCCAGGTATAACTTTGCTTTTCTTGAGCATATCTTTTATCTATACAAATATCTGTTGGAGACTTACATTGTGAGTGAATTTGGAGTGGTAATGGTTATGTTTATAGAAGTAATGGGATGAGGGAAATGGATTACATAGGGAATTAAGGCTCAGAATCATCCTGTTGATACCATGTTTAATGGGAATTGGATGCTATTAGAAGAAAAAATCTCTACTTAATATGTTAGATACGGTTGGTTTGGGAACTCTTGAAACTACATTTTATATATGTTTTTTTTTTGGATAAAATTTTCATACACATCAAGGTGAATGAGCTAGCTTAGACAACAATAAGTGCTATAGTTGGATTTTCTAGATCTACGTAGCCTAAGTGATTCCTTTTCTATTTTTTGTAATTGTGACTACTTCTATTAATAGTAAAGGCATATAGTACAAAAATAGTGAGACACTTCAGATCGAATAGGGTGGCTTGGAGGAACTAGCCAATCCATGTTCAATATTCCATCATAAGCACATTGTTGAATTGCTACCCGCTACGGGAAACCAACAACCAAAAATCATAACCTATCCATGTAAATGCTGCCCAAAACTCTTAAACCAGCCAAAAGACAAAAAAGAAGAGAAAACAGGTCCTCTAAGGTGTATTGAAATATCCTTATAAACACAAATATAAAGATTGTTCATAGCTATAGCATAAGACGACAAACACCTGAGGTCACATAACTTATGGCTTGAAACTCTACTCAGCATTCAAGATTTCATTCAAGTCCAGGAGTTCTTCCACACCAGCATTCAGGTTCGAGAGGTCGGAAACAACAACTTTCAACGAGGAGGGTGCATTTAGCCATATGGATTTCCTAGTCGACTTCTTAAACGTGTCAATTTCCCCACCGAAATTCCCGGTAGGCACATTCACATGAAAATACCCATATGACTATTCATTAATGATTAGACAACCACCTTGAAGAGAGTCCTTAGGTTTGCTCGAGGAGGATGGAAAATGAACTGGAAGAACCATACCTTTTCAGATTGGAAGCTTCAGACCAGGTTGAGTAGTCTTCTGGGCTTCCAAGATCTTGAGAGCTTTCCTCTTGAGCTTCTTACACTTAGATAGAAGCTCATCCACCTTTACCGCGGGAGGGAGAAGCTTAGTATGGAGAGCCGAGCTTAGAGAATCCAGATGACTGCCAATTGGAAATGCTACCATAGCATTGTTGGCCAGAGCGTTAATGGCATGCCTTGATTGGACCAGGGAGTGTCTAGCATGGAGAATTAAGGAAAAAAAAACCTCCTGTGGATGATGTTCTGCCCATAACACACACGTTAGAAGGTTTTTAGCATGCCAGTAACGACCCTCCAAAGAAATATCCTGGTCAATACCTTGAGCCTCCAGATCATCTGTCAGCTGCCGGATATGGCATGAAATGTCCTCCGTGAAATTCCCCATGGAGATCTCAATTTCTTTCATCCCACGACCATCATGACCACCACTAGAACCATGACCAACCCCCTGTCCAAAAATCATACACTTACTCTGCATGGCAGAATCAAACGAGAGAACACAATGCAGCACAATCTCAAACTAGGGATGTAATCGAACCAACTCTCCACAAATTATCACACACATCCAACGCAAATGAAGACGTTGATGTAGAACAAGTTGTTCATAATGATGAGGGTGGTGATAAATGAATGCTTGTTCCTAGAAATATGAGGAGGGTTAACACAATCGTGCCAAGGAATATTATAGGAGAGGAGGTACTTGTGCTGCAAGGGCTGCAACCATGCCACCTGCCTCCTCCTATTCCCCACTGTCAAAACCATGAAGGGAAAGGGAATTAAGAGCCCTCTATTAATGCATTGAAGCACCCGCATCAGGGGTTTGCAGGTCCTGATGATCCACTTGAGTGAAAGAAGAATATAGATAATTTTCATTAATGTTTTCATAAGGGAAGAGATGCAAACTGAGATCTGAGGTTACCCCTTTATTGGCCAAGTAATATGCCAGAGCATTAGCCTTCCCGCGAACATGAATAAAGGTTGTATCATTGATATCTCTTAACTCATTAGCCAAAATTCTAAGACTGGAACCAAGGCTCCAATTGGTGGACACCTTGGACATATTGGAGCCATGAAGAATGAGAATAGCCATATTAATGATGACCCTCGAGTCTCCTTCCACCTGGAGAGGAAAGAGATTAAGATCCTTGGCAATATGGATATCATGAAGGACATTTAAGCTCCTCCATGTTGTTGCTATCCCAGCCTATGTTACCAAAATAAATATGGAGAATCTTCCCATGAGAGTCCCTAAAAATGCCTCCAAAACCTGCTTCCCCTGGGTTTCCTTTTGAAGCCCCATCAAAATTGAGTTTGAAATTGTCAGACGAAGGTGCCTCCTAGGAGTCAAGGCTGTCAATGTTTCCATTCATCGCCGAAGGAGCCATATTGAGCTTCTAGAAACTCAAATTCGAATTATTCCAAATGTGTTTTTCTGCAGCAGAGGTTGGGAGACCAGAATTCGTCCATTGGAGAAGAGATAAATTTCCTGGATGTGTTGACGAAATTTAACCCAAACCACCTCCACCGAGCTACTATGATCCTTAAATATTCTCTAATTTCATTCCTTCCAAATTTCCTAGACAAGAAACCCTGGAATGATCTTCCAAAGTCTATTAATGATTTTTCTGGAGAAGGGGTCAACCTTCTAGTTCCAAATTGTACCAACAATGTCCCCGTGAGAACAATATGATCTTCTGCATAGGCTAGTGACTCGATCCCACAGAGAATTGGAAAAAGGGAAATTATCTAGCAAATGGTCAATAGATTCTGGCGTGGACTAACAGAGAGGGCAACATGAGGGCCCTATGAATCCCCTCTTAATGAGATTTTCCCATGTGAGATTTTTTTTTTTGCTGAGGAACCATAGGAAGCCACTTTGGGCCAAAGATTAGCCTTCCATATATTGAGCCATATGAGGTCAAGAGTTTTCTAATTCGACCTAGACAAGATAGTATAGGCCTTTTCCGTAGAGAAGGAACCTTTAGGCATGTATCCCCATCTAATGATATTTGAGTCCTCTTGAACCTTTATTCTTCATTTCGACAATTCCTCCCATGCGGCTGAAGGATTTTCCATACCCCAGTCTAAGAGCCAAAAGCTGAGGTGAATATAATTCTGGTAATTTAGAGGGGGCATCTGAACCCAAAAATGATTGACAGTATTGTGAGCTCTCTGTTGCAACACATTTCTCCAAGAAGGCAAATTGAAGAGGGATGCGAGATTGGGCAATTTTTGCTAGGAATCTTCCCAAAATCTCGCCTACTTCCCATTACGAATTTCCCAGAAACTGTGAAGTTGTATGTGATGCTTATGTTTCCAAGCATAATTCTAGATAGGTGAGCCCCCATGGTTCAGATCATAGCGAATCAAATCATTAGGATTCCAGTCCTGCGCATACTTTGAGGTCCAAAATTTATCCCAAGGCAAGTTCTGATTAGATACCCAATTCCACCAAAGGTGAGCATTCATAATTTCGTTGCTGACTTCCACATCCCTGAGCTCCAATCCTACCTGAGATTTGGTAGTGAAAACATCAGTCCATTCAACTAATGCCCATTTCCACTTCTCACAATTACCTCCTAGGAGGAAATTTATTTGCAAATTCCTCATAGCTTTTAAGACCCATTTTGGAGCAGCTATTATAGAGAAAAGATAGAGGGCCATCGACTGCAAAAAAATGTTTGATTAGCATAATATGACCTGCCATATTAAAAGAGAAACAAGTCTAGGAGTTGAGTCGTTGATCAGTTTTGTCAAGCAATTCTTTCCAGGAAGAATTCTTGATGGCAGAATCAGTTAGGGGAGCTCCCAAATATTTGGAGGGAAGAGAGGCAATAAAGAAACCAAAAATATGAGAAATTTTCTTTTGAGTTAAAGATGATGTGTTGAAACATAAGATATGGGATTTACCAACGTTAATTGTAGTACCAGAGGCAAGGGAGAATGTGTCCAGAATAGAATTGAAAGAGAGAGCTTCTTGGATTGAAGGGTATCCCATGTGCATATTATCATCCACAAATTTTTGGTAAGTATGAGGCTCTTCATTATGCAAGGAAATAACTTTGAGGGAAGTAGGATGTGTAGCTGCTTTCAAAGAATGACCAAGACCCTCTGCCATGATGACAAAGAGGAAGGGGGACAAAGGATCCCCTTGCCTAATGCCTCTAGTGGGCATAAAAGTTTCCGAAGGGTAGCCATTGACTAGGATGGAGAAAAAGGTAGAAGGCATAAGAGACATAATCCATCTTATCCAGGGTTCTCTAAAGCCAAAAGCTCGAAGAACCTTCCTAATATATTTCCAGCTAAGCTTGTTAAAGGCTTTAGATAAGTCTAGCTTTAGGAGCATTCCAGGTTTCTTTGTGATCTTTATAGAGTGAATTATCTCATGGGTGAGGAGAATTCCATCCAAAATTTGTCTTCCTTCCACATAGCCATTTTGTTCGGGCAAGATAAGGAGGGGAAGAAGAGGTTTGAGCCTATTAGCAATGATTTTTTATATTACATTGCAAAGGGTGATAAGTCTATACTTACTTGGAGAGGACGCATTACCTTCCTTAGGAGCCAGGGAAAGGAAAGTAGAATTGAGAGTTAGAAGAATCCATTTAGTATTGTGATATTCCTCCACAATTTCCAATATCTCTAGCTTGATCATGTTCTAGAATTGGTGGAAGAAATTATAAGTGAAACCATCGGGCCCCGGTGCCTTACCATCTTGCAGTTGAAAAACTGCAGATTCAACCTCGAGGAGGGTGGTAGGGGAAGTAGAATTTGTTTGTGCTCCTCCAAGATGATTCTTGGGATATGCTGAGTGATTTGGTCGATGTCATATTCTATGGAAATATTGGGATCCTTGAGAGTATCCTTAAAGAATGTTAGAAGTTCTTCCTTTATCTCTTCATGCGTCTCCAACCGATTTCCATCACTATCCTTTAGCACAAAAATTCGGCTGTGCATACGGTTATGAATGGTATATTTGTGGAAGAATTTTGGTATTACATTCACCTTCATTGAGCCAATTTATACGAGATTTCTGCCTCCACAAAATTTCTTTTGATGCTTATTTTCTGCCAAAAGTTGAGTGAGACGAGCTTCAAGGACATCCATTTCCTTCGACCTACCTTCCTCAATAATTTTCTGTTGAAGATTTGACACATTTCAAAGCTATATATATTCCTTTCTGATTGGTGTTCCCAAAAACATGTTGATTCCAGTCCTTAAGATTTTCTTTAAGACCTTTGAAATTTATCTTGAATTGATGCATTTGTATTACAGGGGGAAAAGCTTGTCATACCAAGTGTTGACCAGATCTTTAAAGCAAGGGTAGGTGAACCAAAATTGTTCAAATCTAAAGGGTCTCCCCTGAGAGGAGCCCAGACAGATGTAGTGAAGTCGAATAGGCTAGTGGTATGATCCTGTAGCAGGGATAATGGTACTTGCAATATCCCCTCCAAAGTGAGAGAAGTTATTTGAAATAAGGAATCTATCTAATCTTGAAGAGATTTGCTGATGGTCACCCCGCTTGTTGTTCAAGGTATAAATTCCATTAGTAGTCTGTAGATCCATAATATTGTTGTTTAGGATGAAATATTTAAATATGAGACTGTCCATATCTAAATAGCCTCTGCCCTCCTTTTTTTCCTCAAGATTCGTGATCATATTGAAATATCCTCCTAGAACCCAAAAAGGATGACTGAGGGTTGGTTTGAGGGACTCCAACGAATCCAAAATTTGGATTTCATTCAATATTTGCTAAGGCGAATAGAAATTTGTAATATTCACTCTAGTGTTCATGCCCAGAAGATGAGAAGAAGCTTGGATAAAGTTTCGATCAACTTGAAACACATCCAGATGGACTAACTGTGGATTCTAGATTATTGCTAATCCACCATAGGCCCCATTGGCATCAACCGCAATAGTTCTACAACCTTTCGATAGGCGAGTCATAAAAGTATCTACGGACGAACTGGTACATTTTGTCTCCTGCATAAAGAATATAGAGGGTTTATCTTCATCTAACCTTTTTTTGATAAGACAATGCTTGGAGGGGCTGTTGAGCCCTCAAATATTACAAGAGATGATCTTCATTAAGAACTAGGGGGTTGGATGGAGTAGAACCTAGTCAATGTTGGGTATAACCCTGATGCCACCAATTCTCTTCCCAGAACGACAAGTCTCTATAAATCTGTGCGACACCCTCTTTTCTTGGCTTCTCTAACAATTTTTTTCCCACCATCTTGGCTTATCCCTTCTTGGATTCTGAAAGTTGGGATATTTTGAGCTCTCACGAGGAACTCCTCCAAACATTAAAGTTGCTATTGTAGAATAGAGGTAAAATCCTTGCGGTGACATGCATCTTCTAAACTGAGAATATACAAATCTCCATAATAAATGCTTTTTGGTTCCTCCTCCATAGGGGCTTCCGCTCTGCTGCAGTATGCTTCTCCTTGTTCTTCAGTATCTCATTAGAATCCATAGCCACAGTGTTATTCTATTGCATAGGCATTGTATCTTTGGGATTCCCTTGGGATACCGTGGGCAAAGAAGTAGTGGGAGCATTAGAAACTATCTGCGGACTTTCTTTCTGAAGGACCGCATGGGGTTTTTTGGAGGGAGGTTCCATCGGTGCCGATGAAGATAGAGCGTTATAAGAAAGAGAAGCCAGAGCATCAAAACTATTGTTTGTCTTTGGTAGCTGTTGGGCTTGGGCTCCATTAGTCTTCTTGTATTATTTTCGTCTCCCTGTAACCTTAGTAAACCCCTCAACATCCTTTGAATCAAATCCTTTTGGATCCTTTGAACTTTGATTCAGAGGGAAATCTCTGAAGAGATGCCCATGGTTGTGACATTAACGACAATGGAAAGGCACATGTTCATAATCTATGGTTTGAATCCATTCAAAGTCGTCATGCAATAGACTTATAGAGTTGGGTAGCATCTTCACGATATGCATATACACACAGATCCTGTCATAGGCCGTATCTTTGTTGATTCTTGTTTCATCAGCAATCTTAATGAACTCACCTAGGCTATTTCCTATATCCTTCAATGTGTATTCATCCCAATAATCCTGGGGGAGAGAGTAGAGTCTTACCTAAACAGGGGCCCAACTGAAATCTTCTTTATCAGGGTTGAAACGTTCCACCCAGTTTCGGAGATAAAGCCCAACAAAGTTGAAGAGGTAAGGCCCACCATCCATTACCATATTTTTATCTTCCAAGCAAGTAAATATAATGTTGAAGAAGCCCTTAGACCCCAGTTGGAATTCCATGTGCCCCTTCAGTTTCCATTTGGCCGCTATCCAACCTCAAACGGCTTTCTCTCTGGGCCAGAGGCCAATAAATTTTCCAATCAGGGCATGGTCCCTCATATATTAGATTTTAGCATTAATCTAGTGCGTAGGTAAGAGAATATTGGGTCACTAGACTGCCTTCAGAATACAAGTGGAGGAAACCTAAGCATTCTCCTTTAGGCCATCCATCGCTTGGTAAGTAGGAGGCACAACATCTTGAGGGTTCACGTGAACCGATGTAGAGGGTAGCTCAAGAGGTTTAGCTACAGCTTTCACCACCGTAGAAGAAGACAAGGATGGGAGGGGGGACCCTATGGCCTCCCCCAATGGTTCAGACATCGAGAGGTCTGGAAGAAAACACCGAATTGACAGTCCTGCAGCTAATCGAAGGACGCTACAAGTCCTTACAACATGTGAGAGACAGAAAAACCTTAAAACCTAGGAAACCCTAGTTCGCCATCACTGCACAGCTCCCCTTGCTCCCTTTCCTTACCTAAAGCTTAATCTCATTTGTAGCCTAAGATATCCTTACTAGAACAAAGTTACACAATTTGTTTTGTGTGGTGTGCTAAAAGGTGAGTTGACCCAACCCTTTCAATCAAGCTGCCTTAAACGAAGGGGTTAAGCTTCTTATCCCAAGCAAAAATAACTAAATCCCTGCCAAGGGAAAATGGAAATAGGTCCAAGCTCCATGTTTGGATGAAGATGCTTACCAGAACAGAACACCACATAAGAGTCTTAATGAAAGATTATGGAGAACTCATTTCAGCAGGAACAGTAGCACTAAGTGACAATGGTATTTGCAAGCGATCGCATTCGTCAATAAGAGAAACTAAGATGAGTATTTAAAATTAGATTCAATTGTGAATCAGGTTACACCTTCCATATATACTATATTATCCTCTTCAATTGAGGTTCAATATTATCCTCAAAAAGAGGATTGGTTTCATACTATATTCCCCCATGATATAGTTGGCTGGAAAGTATTCATACGAGGCCTATCATCATCTAACCTTGAAACTACCCAAACTACAATTGGAAACAACATTTTCCTCATTCCTCACCCTGAAATTTAAATTCCAAATGAATGGTAATTCATTCTAGACGTGATATTTATATAATAACTTACAACCCATTCACTCATATTCCTCTTCATTTTGATCATTAAAAGTGATGCCTAAAGATGATGCTTGAAGCTCGTCTTCACCTTCAGACATAATTTCTCTTGAGTTATCTGATTCTTTTTATTCACATTTGTGTTCCCAGATTCACTTTGTGTAAGATAAAAATTATACAACTGTTGTTGCATAAATATTTGACTCAAAAAACGTTTGACCTACATTGATGACATCATGTACTTCACAATTTCTTATTTTATACCCATGAATACCCCATGAAATAAATTTTATGGCACATCAGGGAAATTCATCCCACCTTCCATTAGTTTATTGGCATGTAAATAATCTTCACATATTTCAGAATCAAATTATTTCGTTGGATGTGGACTCAATCCTTTCATGTGGAGATTACTATGAACAAGAGGCTAATCATATCCTACAAAATCAGATGAATTTTCATGGACCTGCTTGATCAAAGGTTTAAACCACTATTCACTTATATTGATAACATCATGTGAAGCAGTTGGAGTATATGACTTATTGTTACCCAAATTTTGTTTGACATTAGCAGGTGCTTGTGTTTGTGATAACAATGAAAAAAATTTCTCTCTCATTTTTTGGTACTGAACCCTGAAAGTCAAGAAGTACTAAATTATTGTTTGAAAGTTGTTTGGCATGCTCCAAATACATTTTTGATCCATTTTGCATATTTCTAATATGTTCTCAGTCCTCATTTATATTTTATTCAAAGAAATGATGCCTGGACATAGTTCCATATTTATGTTCGCCCTCGGAAGGAGTGCTTAATCTGTATGTTGGCATTTTGATAATTTAGTTGGATGCAAGGAGGCTGATAGATATATTATGAAGGACTGAATCTATCTCTTATACTCCTTAGATATTCGATTACTGTGTACCCATTTAAGGAGATTGGCTACCTTAAAGCTGATTGGATGCCTATTTAAGATTGTTAATCAATAAAGTACACATGCTTGCTTAACAGGTCTTGTATATATTTATCTACAATTTCCAAAAAAAAATTTCCTTGCAATGTGCTTAAGCTTCAATTTTCCCAAGATTCCTTATTCACAGATTATAAAATTAAAGCTTTTTTTGGCAAATGCTATGACAAATTACCAGTGAAACACATACCTCAGCATCTGATAAGTGAAAGAATGGATATGATGGTTGAGGAAGTATTAGCTCTTCAAAGAAAATTTTTTCCTGCTTATACCTGGAAATAGAAGCTGCCTATCATCTCATCAAGTTTTGTGAGATGTAAACCTTACCATGTTGCTTAATCTATTAAATATTAACAACAACCTAGTACTATCTAATGATAGTTCTACTAATTTCTATCCTGATTATTAGTCTGGTATGGTACTATAATATATATATAACAACTTGTGGAAGTGGAACATAATCCTTCTGCCAAAGGAATAAAAGGCCTGCTTCACAACATAATTTTGTTATGAATGTTAAATACAATAGTTTTTATGTATTCACTTTATAATTTTGAAAAAAATATGAAGCAAATATGCATAACAGTCAGGACTAGGATCTGCTACGTAAAAAATTATTGTCAAAGATGTGGACTTACATTTGAATGGAAATGTATAAGTCTTCAATTTCCCTCCATGCATCACTATCTACCATGAATCTACAATTACATCCATGTCATCTATCAATTTTATAGTTTCCCAACTACCTATTATTGAAAAGATATGTCATTCTGCAAAAGTATTTGCAGATGTATTTTTTTAATTTTTAATTGTTACAAGAGATTTCATTGGCTTTACTTACATCTCCAGGTATTTTTTACAAAATTTTAATAGTAATCATTCATTTTCTAGCATTTAAATCTGCAGTTCAGAATAACAATCTACAAGGCTTTTATTCTCCCTAATTTTCAAACATGTCTTGACTATGTTAAATTAATGTCTAATTTTGAATAAATTGGTTGAACATTGAGCTTTCTAAATGCATTTTTGAAGTCTGAGGAGCTTTCGAAATGCATTTTTAAAGCCTGAGTTAAATTTCAACAAGGGCATCATAGGGAAGAGTTTTTACAAAACTACTTTCAAATGAAAATATGCTCAGGCTCATATTGCAATAGGTAACAGAAGTGCTAATTCTAAATAAGGTTATGTACAACCAATATTCAATTTGAATGAGATTTAGTAGCCATCATGAAGAGCTTAAACTGTAACTGAATGTTCTATAAATTAAAATTCAATAATCCCAGCATCACTAGACGTAGACTGAAGGATGAGGTGCAACCAAATACCCAAGGTAATGCACCACAGGGAGGAAAGCAGAGATTATATTGATAAAGAAAGAAAGGTACAAATTATATTTTACCTATGGAGAGGTGGCTTCCTAAATCATCTTTCTTCAGCTTTTGATCTTCTCTTGGACTTCTACAAGTCCTTGCCCTTCAACCAACAATATTCCTTCCTTTGGCATGGGTCAAAGAGGGCCAATCACTTGAGTTCTCACAACAATTTTTCCGCACAACCTAGCAGTTAAAGGTTCTTTCTGCAACAATTAACAAAATTTTTCTCTTTCCAAAAGGTGTTTAATGGATTCCCTGAGTGTATATTTTATAGAGTTTGGGGCTTGGGAGGCCCCTCCATCCTCCATGCAACCTTCTAAAGTGCCTCCTACCAAAAATCTTGAAAGAACGGCAGCCCTGTGTGTGATTTGCTGCTTGGTTGCCTACACACTGCCATGTCAGTTTTGAGGCTTGTCCAGCCTGGGTCACACTGTTTTGGAATAAAAACCAGTGACCTTGGTGGCAGCTAGTGGTAGGTGAAATTTTCTTAGGCTTGTCTAGTGTGGGCTACACTGGTTTGGATGCAAAACCAGCGACCTTGGTGGTGGGTGAAATTGAGGGTATTGACACTCAGGGGGTTGAATTCACTGATTTTGGCCATTTTTTAAAGTTCTAAGCCTGCTGCATACGTTCTCCATCTTCACTGGAAGAAAAAACAATGGCCTTGGTGGTAGCTGGTGGTAGTTGAAAAGTTTTGATGCTTTCCCAGTGTGGGCTACACTGGGATGGAAGAAAAAACAGTGATCTTGGTGGCAACTAGTGGCATGTGAAACTTAGGGAATATTTACACTAAGGGTGCTAAAGTCACTGATTTTGGTTCTTTTTAAAGGTCTAAGATTCTGCATAGGTCCTGCATCTTCAATGTTTGAGTGATAAGGTACATGATGGTGTCCTTAATGTGATGTAATGGTCAAAACATTAAAATATGGTATAGGCTAGCTAACTTGGTGTTAAGGATACTCTATATTATCGAAGCAGGGATATGAGATGTTTCCCACTCACTCACATTATTGTAGGGTATATGAGCAAATGAAGAGAATTATTATAAGAATCCCGAATTGTGGAAATGTTACATTTTTCCTCCTATTGTGGAAAAGCTTCTCAATAAGCCTTGTTAAAGTGCTTTATTTGGCTGGTTTGTTTCTCTATTTTGTAAGGACATAAGTATGTCCTCTCTTTTGTGATAGCTTTTTCACCATCAAGGCTTTTGTTTTTATATGTTAGGGTTGGTGGGAAAATTTTGGGACATTTTAAATTTTTTTTTTTTTACTGTACAAGATGCACAACATCCCAGAAACAATTGCAAGGTGGTTTCCGGGTTCCAGAAATGTGCTCCAGACCCACCAGAAACCAATTTCAGGGATGCATAGAATAAAATACCACTAAATTGAAAAGTGTTCTATTTTACATCAAATATTTGGAATTAGAACCTCGATTGATACAATGTTGAGCTATATAGGTGGTGCTTTTTAAGTGGCAAAGGCACATTAGATGTTTAAATGCCTTATCTAGGTAATAAATCTACTATAAATAAATGAAGAAACATACATGTGCCCACATTTGTGTTGCTGACATGTGAACTCTTAAGAAAAACATACATTGTTGTTGATTTGTTCACATAAACTCTTGTAATTCTGAGTAATCTGACTTAAAATGTGAAATGTTGGTATTATTTTAGAGAAACTTGTTGATTAACTATTTTGGAATAAATACCCTTGAGTGTTCACTGTGAAAAGAATTTAGATTTGAGTGGGTTATCTTATGCACCATTTCAGTCATTCTGGATCTGAATCTGTAATTTAGATTTGAGTGGCTGTATCCTATGCACCGTTTTAGTCATTCTGGGTCTGAATTTGGTTGCATTATGTGGTATTTCAAGGAAAAAGGTTCCACATTGAGCATTCTTTATGTTTCGCCTTTCATGGTAAACCTTTCTTTCCCAGTATTTGGGACTTAAAATCGCTGGATGTAGGCTAAGGGATGAGTTGTATCCAAATACCCGAGGTAATGCTCCACAGGTGCTGGAGATAGGTATATTCCTTAGCACGCCATGGAAGATGCCTACATATGTTGCTTGGAATGGCCTAAAGAAAGCATGTAATAAGAGCCACTTTCACTTTAATGACTTAGTGAATACCAGCTAGGTTGAACTCTCAGATTTAGCTCTAACTAATATTAGCACCAAAGAGTCAGTTGGTAAAGCTATAGGTGCTGGTGCAGCTAATAACAAAAAAAAAGTGTATGATATCAATTCAAATAATAGTAAGTCCAATGATGTCATCATAGCAGAGAAAACTTCTCAACAATCTTTTCTTGTGAAGACAAAGGATAAAAGATCCAACGTAACTTTTGCAAATGTGGCAGAAAAGTAAAATTAAGAGCATCAATGAGAGTTAATTTGGTGCTTATAGTTAGTTTGCAATTCATGGGGAAATGCTTAGTGATCAAGTACGAATGGATGCATACAAGGGAGCTATCTTGAACAATCCTTCTCTTTTTAAGTGAGATGTGGTTATGGACGTTGGATGTGGAACAGGGATTTTAACTTTATTTTCAGCTCAGGCAGGAGCTGCAAAAGTAATTGCAGTCGAAGAAAGTGAGAATATGGCATCTGTAGCTTGTCAGGCTACAAAAGCGAATAACATGCTCAAAGAAGAAAGTGAGAATGCCAAAAATCAGAACTCGCGTGGATTTGTTACTGTAGCCCACAACATGATAGAAGATATTGATAAATGCATGGAAATTGAAAGTCAAAGTGTAGATGTGACACTGAGTGAGTGGATGGGAATATGCCTTCTTTATGAATCAATGATCAGCTTATTTATTTATACTTGTGATCGTTGGTTGAAACCTGGTGGAGCAATCCTTTCAGACATAGCTAACATGTATGTGGTTGGTGTTGGAAAAGGTGGAACTAGTCTATCGTTTTGGGAAAATGCATATGGCTTCAACATGTCTTGTATTGGTAAGGAAGTTGTTGAAGATGCTCCTCAACAGACAATAGTTGATGTTGTGGATAGCAAGGATATAATGATAGAGAATTTTGTCTTACATACATTTGATATTATGACAATAAAAGTAATCCCATTGATTCCCTTTATGCAGGAACATAGTAAAAGAATATTACGATTATGTAACTATAGAAAATTATAGTGATGTTTTTGGTGTAAATTTGAAATAAAATATGCAATAAAATGGCAAGTGGATTTTTAAAGCCTCCTTACCAATTGGTTTTCTGGAACAGTTGTTGCTCTGAAACATGTGCATTACATGAAAACCCTTGGAAGGCTCCAGGAAAGCCACGACAATGACCATAATTCCTATTTGATTGTTGATATTGGTGGGATTTCTTAGCATAAATCAAGTCCATGAAATCAACGTTGAATTGCTCTGATGATGAGACCAAAATTTTGCAAAGTGGGGACGTTTTTCTGGAAGCGGAGATGTTTTTCCTCTGGGTCTACATTTTGGGCTGCAGGTACCCACAGGAAAGATAGTCGAGTTACTATTCTTTAAGCCTGTGGATAATTTTCAGTACAGTCAGACTCCTATACATTAAGTGATAATAACACAACAGATATTAGATTAATATGGCCTACCTAGTTTTTATTAACATATCATAATTGCAGTTGGATCTGGTTTCTTAAATCGCTGATATTGCAAACAATTCTATACCAGTGGACTTATTACATGGTTTCACTGAAAAATCAACCCTAATTATTGTGGTTTTGTGAATAATTACATTTTTTATGTCCTTATATCTCCATTGAAAAAATATCAAAGAGATGAAGATCTCTTATTAGCTCCTTACACAGTTTGGAATTGCCTTTACAACTAATCTAGGGCTCCTCCCCTATCCTTACCTTGTTCCTTTGAATCAACAAAATCTAGTTTCCTTCCAGTTTGTAACTAGGCTTCTAAGTAAGTTATGTTTTGCTATTGTCTACGTTTTTCATGTCCTACCTCTCTATGCTAGGAAATATTCTTGTGAAGTCCAAAAATCTAAGCTTTTTGAATTTCTATTGAACAAGGGATTACTAATTCTTACCCAAATGTTGACAAGTTGATACACCAATTCTTTAGTATCAAAATAAAAAACTTGCAATTATTTGTAATTATCTCATGTTTGCCAAGTTCCATTAATGGTGTACAATGTTTGAAGAATTATTCCTTTTATAGTTAAATCGATATTTTGTGAGAACTATTTCGTAATGTTTCACTCAATATATTTTCTCTAGTTGTCAGACCCTAAGATAAGGTAATATTTGGAAATTTTAACTTTTGGGGTTTCCACTGGGGAATGCTTTGATAAACACTCTTTTTGTGACTTTTCTTCTGCATTCATTATGTTTTTCTTAATTCTGTCTATGTACTTAGCTCTTTTTCTATTCTTGATATTGTAGCTATAGGAGGTGCAGGCACTTCCATTATGTAGTTACAGTGGATGTGTTGTTTTAGTCCCATTGATTTAATTTTGTAGTCTGGACATTAATAAAGTTATTGTGTGAAATTAGAATATAAATCATTCTTCCTTTTCAAGCTCCAAAAATAATAGTTTTTAAAACAGTCCTAAAACTATCCCTAATTCTATTCTATGACTATCTATAAACAGTTTGCCTAGTCCCCTTGAAGGAAGCCTTCACAAAATTAGATATTCTCTTTCTACATGCAACCAAAAGTCTACAAGTACTGTAGTAGCAACATAGAGACACATGAAACAAATTCTAGGGGTTTCGAACCCTACATCAGAACAACAAACTTTCATAAGCCGATAATTATATCCCTCCCCTGAACTCTTATTCAGTAAGGGACTCATCCTAAAGTAACAAAGCTTTTTTTAATAACTGATTTGCTAGAGTATTAAACTCTTTAAAGATATGTGCAAAAGATAGACCATCAAATATCCCCTAGGGTAAAATTATAAATTATTTGTTGTGCACTTATTATTAGACAAATCCACCATCAGCTTTGAGTCTCAAAACACTTGAAACTTTTTATAACCTATCTTCTATTGTTTCCTTTCCTCAGTTTTTACTCATTGAAATTTCAAATCCCATGCTAACTTCAAGCCATTAGATCAAATATTCCTACCATCATTTGTTGCCACATTTTCCATGGAATAAATCCCTAAGAGATGGAGATCTCTTATTAGCTCCCTACACAGTTTGAAATTGTCTTTACAACCAATCTAGGGTTCCTCCCCTATTCTCACGTTGTTCCTTTGAATCTTCCATGCTGTGAATTTTCCAATTAATGGGAAAGATTTCAGAATTTGTTGTAGACTAACCTCTGCAGACTTTTAGAAGCTAGAGCTAGATTGTAGAGAAAGTTGGTTCTGGTCATACGTTTTCTATTATGCCCACTAATATCTACCTCTACTGCCATCTTCAAATCCAAGGCTTTGAATAAGAGTAATGCTTCAAGATCCCAGAAGCTAAAAAAATTCCAGAGGCTGAACTTACCTGTGAAGATGTCCTAGAATGCTTGAAAGAGGAAAATATTCTAGGGATAGATTGAAGAGTTGTATAGATTTTCTAGGGAGATGAATGCAACGGGTTATGTACCTGACATAAGATTGTACTAAACAATGTGGAAGAGAAGCATAAAGGAACAATTTCCTTGCCACCACAGTGAGAAGCTAGCCATTTCTTTTGGGCTTATTAAGACATCCTGTGGGACAACTATTCAGGTAATTAAGAACTTTTGAGTGTGTGGTGATTGCCAGTCTTCCATCAAGTTCATCTCAAAAATTATTTTAAGAGATATTCTTGTGAGGGATTCCAACCGCTTCCATCATTTCATTGAGAGGCGGTGTTCTTGTGATGATTGTAACTATAATCATAAAAGGGGATTGCTATTTCTGGGAGTGACTTGACCTTATACTTGGATCTGGTACGAATATGTTTTAGCCTGGAATTAGAATCATTATGTAATACATTATGATAGACATACTATTTGGTAAATTTTATGTGGAGGATTGCATGGAAATCATCAGGCAATAAACTTGTACAGGTTAAATTGTCCCTTGTAACATTTTTTACCTGAATTTGAATTCATAATAAATTATAGGGGTTGCTTGGGTAAGGATGGATTGCAGTATATGTGTGTGTGTGTGTGTGTGTGTGATGATGCTTTTTGGCTTGAAAATATGATGCTTTGAAATTGTGATTGGCTTGTGGGATGTATTTAAAGGTTTTCATGGAGAGAAGCAAATATAAATAAGGATATGCAACCGATCCTTGCTTACATTGATTGAAATAAATGCACAAAGGCCTAATTGTGATGCTATATTTTTTCTCTAAAATGTATGCATTGATAAGGCATATACCAGCAATGAATGCATTGAAATTAAATCAATGTTACAGAGTAAAAGCGTTGTTGCTGCTACATTAGTCATCTTAGAAGCACCTCTCAAACTATGAGACATTGAGACTTGTGTTTACCTACAACTGACCAAAAAAGCAATGTTAAATGGCTCTTTTGTTAAATACTGTCTGGCATTGAGTCTTGAAAATTGAAATGGAGGAGTGTTGCTAACAATGTTTTTTGGTAATTCAACATTCAGTATTGAAAGACAAATATCAAGATATGCACCATTCAGTATTAAATGACAGAATCTCAAGAAACCCCACTTTAAAGGTTTATTATATTAATGAGAATATGCAGAGGCTTCTTCAAGCTTAATTTTTATGGAGCCTCAAAATACAGAAGGGAAAGATGGGATGGGGATTTATTTGCAACCATGCAAAGTTGGTAATTCTTGGTTGTTTGTTCATTTGCAACAACTCTTGGAAATTTATCCAATTTCTATTGTTGGTGCTGAAGATTTGTTTAAACAGAGACATGACAACCATGTTTATGGAATCTTGGAAAGAGAATCGAGTAAGACGATTAAAATGGTGAAGGGAAATTGTATGTGAATATAAGAAGTTTTAGGGCTTCAAAAATTATAAGAATATAATGATGGTACTGGAAGAAAATATTCTGTTGTAGCTAGGTGTTTGATAACATGTTTCATCTATAGTAGATAAAGAAATAAGAATAATTTCAAACCTTTAGTTGGAAAAATGTCTATGGAGCAGAGAATTTTCAGTCCTCTCAATAGAGATTGCAAATTAAAGGACAAGGCTTGAATGAAATCACTTCCATTATGATGATTCCATGTTGAAGACATAATAACCGAGGTTGAATTTGTATATGGATACAGTATGAGATGGAAAATTTTGGGTACAGAAAAAAATTGGGACTAAACATCTCTCTGATACAAAATAAAATATGCATCTTTTCTAAATTTTAAAAGTCAAAGAATTGTAACTATTTTATCCCTTCAAAATGGATACGAATTGTGGCTTCCTTCTTCAATACTTAAGTTTTAAACATGATAATACTGGTGGCTGAACTCATTTATACCGTAGTTTTTCCTTCATCATGATTTGAAAGGTTAACTTCTAATTTTTCACCAAACCAAATCCAAAGGGAAACACTTTGAGAATATGCTAATCACAATCCTCATGATTCACTCCAATCCCTTTTCCATCCTTTCACCTCATTTGCGACCATCCAACCTCATATTGACCAAGTGAAATGCGTACCCCCATGTTTTTTTGCGGACTCAGGTTGAGAGCCATCTCTGGCACATGGCATGCTGGTAATGATTCAACTTCGGAAACAAAGTGTGGTCGTCAAACATGGAATTGAAATACTCAACTAGCGACCGCAAGATTTTAGATATGAGTTCCAACACTAAGCAATATGAAAGACAACTTCTCCACAACCTTTGCGCATTTCTCACAGGCCTCCTTGTTTCACAAATTCATTATGGGATATTTACATATGGATGAAAATTGTGACAAGCTTTGTGTCATGTGAATTTATCAATGTCTTTGTTAATTCAATGTGTCCAAAAACTTTGGAGTTATGAGTTTTTGCGTGAACCTAATTCCCAGATATCCTTGGGGAACATAAGTGTTGTTAGTTTTATGCAACAATATGACGTCAGGACCAAGGTCTTTGAAGAATTCCGGTTCTAGATACCTTTATGAGCTCTATTAGTGTTCTACTGTTGGTCCTTAATTAAGGTCTGCAACATTACTACACATTATTTCATAGTCACAATTATGTTGTATATTAAAGTAAAAAGGCTTTGGACTTACCCATACTGCAAAGAGAAAGAGGGCTCAACATATTTTTTACATCCAGAGCGCTGATTATCCCTTCAAAAAAAAGGGAGGATAAAGCACAAAATGGAATTATAAGTTTTGACATATTTCCAAAGGCTCTCTTTTATACCCACAAGAGTACTATTTTAAAAATCGATTACAGAGAATTATGCAAAATACATTAACGATAATTCCCGTGAGCTTCACTGGAGTTCTTGCACTGGAACAATTGGATGCTAGGGCTTGGGTTCAGAAGTTAGATACATACTTCCACTTGAACCCCATGCGGGAGATCGATTCTATTTGGTTTCCTACCCTTCATTTGGAAGGGGATTCCCAAGAGTGGTGGTACCATGGGCTAATCATGTTGTGACATATTCACATCACTTCTTACATAAAGTTCACCAAGAGGAAGTTGGAGAGGTTTGAGAGGAAAGACCCAGAGTTACATTTTAGGGAGTTAGCCCATCTAAGACAAATTTGCAGTGCAAAGTCATACATTATGGAGTTTTAGGGAATTCTAGTGATGGTGACTAACATTTCAAAGGCCTGGTTGATCATGCTATTTATGGAGGGGCTAGTAGAGCCATTGGGAGGTTGGGTGAGGGCGTAAAAGCCCACATATTTGACAAATTCTATCTCCAGGACCCGAGATATGATTGACCTTGTGCCAAGACTTGAGCCTTTGTCCCCACTAGACCAACCGCACCACAGGGGAACCGAGACACTAGACCACCCTAGATGGGTGGAGGATGTGTTCAGATGGACGAGGAGACTCAGAGGGACCTTATGAGGAGGAAGTTGTGCTTTACATGCCAAGAACCCTAGGCACCTGGGCACAAGTGCACCGAGGGAAAGGCCCACTATTTTGAGGTGTATTCGGATAGTGATTGGAATGAGGAGTTTGAGGTTCGAGTTGATCCGGGAGATGAGGGAGGACCATCATCAGGGGGAGCACCACCACCACCCCTACCACCTAGAGGGGGACCATTTTCCCTATCAGGGGAATTTCTTACATCTCTTCTGGGAGTTCTGAATAATTTGACAATCAGGATTAGGGGGATGGTTCAAGGGAAACGAGTTTCAGTTTGGGTAGATAGTGGGGCCACCCACAAATTTATTGATTCCCAAATGGTGGAGTGTAGGGGCATCCACACAGAGACATTTTAGGGGTTCTTGTTGATGCCAGGAGACCGAACCATGTAGTGCACGAAGTATGCTCCAGGGTTGACTGTGGTGACGACGAACTACTCAGTTACTGATCATTTTTTTTTAGTGTCCCAGAGACCAACATGGTGTTGGGTGTCTAGTGGTTATACTCATTGGGGAGGGTCACCACTAACTGGAAAAAGTTATAGATGGAGTTTATGGGGCCAGATGGGAAACTAGTATTTTTTAGGGGGATGCATTCTTACTCACCTCAGATAGTTTCAACACACCAGATGGAGGTAGATCTCTGACATGGGGACATAGAGTGGGCAGTCAAGCTAAGGATTTCAAAGATGAGGTCCCAAACACGGCCAATGCACATACATGCACTATTGGAGAGGCATCGGGGGGTTTTTTCGGATATCCCTCTGGGTAGGTCACCAAGTCGAGGGTTCAAACACACTATCGAGTTGGAGGAGGGAGTGAATGCAATTATCACGACCTTGTATAGGCATCCCAAAACCTATTGAGATGAGATTAAGAGGGACATTCAAGAGTTGCTAAGATTGGAGCACATTAGGCCCAGTTTGAGTCCCGTCGCTTCTTTCGTGGTGTTGGTGAAGAAGAAGGATGGGACACTCCACATGTGCATTGACTAAAAGGCCCTGAATAAGAATAAATTGAAGAAAATGTACCCTATTTTGTGAATTTATGAGTTTATGGATGAGCTTAGAGCTATGAAATACTTCTCTATGATAGATCTGTGCTAGGGGTACCACCAAATCTAGGTGAGGGAGTAGGACATCCCCAAGATTGCCTTTTGTTGCCACTATGGACATTTTTAGTTCTTGGTGATGCCCTTCGGGCTAACAAATGATCTCGCTACATTCAGTCTTGTATGAACCACATATTTCTTGGGCAGTTACAACACTTTGTCCTTGTCTTCTTTGACGACATACTCATGTATAGCCATATGTGGGAGGAGCACCTTCAACATTTGGAAGTTGTAATTCTCATACTAGAGGAGCAACAATTGTATGCAAATATGTCCAAATTTAAGTTTGGATTGAAATATATTTTGTACCTTGGGAATGTGATTGGCCCAGAGGACAGAGTGAAGGTACACTAGGAGAACATTAGTGCCATTTTGGATTGGCCAACACCCAGGAATGTGACTGAGCTAAGGTAGTTCCTGGGAATTTGTATGTACTACAGGAGATTCGTGAGAGGATTCTCAAAGCTTGCAGCATACCTCATAGACTTGACAAAGAAGTGGGTTTTTGAGTCGACACAGGTAACACATGAGGCATTTGAGTGCAAGGTCATGAGCAGTTGTTTTGTTTTTGCTTTCCCTGATTTCACTCGACTATTTGTATTGGAGTGTGATGCTTTATGTGAGGGATTTGGGGCCATGTTGATGCAGGGAGGCCACCCCATAGCCTTTGAGACTAGAAAGTTGCTACCCCATGAGTGACTTCATTTATGACAATGAGATGTTGGTCGTGTTGCAAGACTTGGCCAAATTTAGACAGTACTTGGTGGGGAACCGGTTCAAGGTGAAGACTGATCACAAGAATCATTGATTATTCCAAGAGCAACATACATTGCAGGAGAGGCAACATAAGTGGGTGAGTAAGCTCCAGGCTTACGAATTTGAGATGAAGTACGTAAAGGGAAAGCACAACATAGTGGCAGATGCACTTTCTCGGAGGCCCGCAATACTCTCTCTGATGGACGTTGCACATGATTGGAAGGCCGAACTCTTGGTTGAGTATTCCAAGGACAAACATGCCTGTGAGATACTAGACGACACACATGCGGATGATAGATTCTGGGTGATGGATGATGTGATCTACTAAAAAGACCGAATATACTAGTGTCATGATCCTAAGTCAGAGAGAAGGTTATGCAGGCAGCTCACAACTCCCCTCTTGCAGGACATACAGGTTTTCTCAAGACTTACTGTACCATCCGTGAGCATTTCTCTTGGCGTGGGCTCAAGGGGCACGAGTTGAGGCATGTACAAGAGTGCATAAACTGTCATAGGAACAAGCTGGAGTTGTCACAGCCGACCAGAATATTATAGTCTCTTCCCATTCCAAAGAGGATGTGGGAGAGTGTGTCCATGGACTTCATCATGTGACTTCTGACGATATAGGGGAGAGATTGCATCTACATGGTAGTAGACCACTTGACTGAATTTTCCCATTTATTTGCAATCCCATCAGGATATTCAACCTCATAGGTGGTCGAGTTGTTCTTTTGGGAGGTGTTTTGATTGCATGGGCTCCCAAAGAACATAGTTAGTGACAAGGATAGTAGATTCATGGAGGCCTTCTAGTAAGAGTTGTTATGGCTAGTGGGAACCAAGCTTATACCCAACACCAACTATCACACATAGACGAATGGGAAGACTGAGATAGTGAACAAATGGTTGTACAGTTACCTGCAAAATTATGGCATGGGACAAAAAAGTGCATGCGTGAAGTGGCTACACCTAGGAGAGTTTTGCTACAAGCCTAAAACACTACTTAACACATGTCGATTAGTATGTCTCCCTTTCGAACACTTTATGGTTATGATGCACTTTATTTTTATGACATGATATTTGGAGATAGCAGGGCCTCAGGGCAAAGGATTGGGTCCAAGAGAGCAAGGATATTCTCAAGGTTCTTAAGGATAACTTGCAGGTAGGACAAAATCAAGAAAAGATGTACGCCGATAAGCATAGGGTGGAGAGACAGTTCGAGGTAGGGGATATGGTATACCTACGTTTGTAGCCTTACCGACAATCTTCACTCAAGAAGAAAGGGGCAGAGAAGCTCAAGCAATGCTTCTATGGGTCGTACAGGGTGACCGGGAGAGTTGGAAAGGTAGCTTACGAGCTGGTGTTACCCCCGAAGAACAGAGTTCACAACATATTTCATGTCTCTTTCCTGAAAAAGGTGTTGGGGAAGAAAGTTATGACAGTCAATGATTTGCCTATGTTGGATGAAAAGGGACACTTCATAGTGACACCCGATACCATATTGGAGACCAGGGAGAGGAAGCTAAGAAATATGGTCATCTGGGAGCAGTTGGTCAAGTGGAAATACTTTCCAGTTGAGAATGCCATGTGGGAAAATGAGCAGAGTTTGTAGTGCCCAATTTTACAGTTTCTTTGGGATAAGTAACATTTGGGGAGGGGAGAACTATAATTTCCCTTCCTAAAGAATTTTGTCAATAGCACCACAAATGTTCCATTTTGCTAATTTTGGGGGCCTAAGTTAATTTTGGAGAGGAAACATAGGACAAGGGGGTTGAAATGTTTGCCTTAGTGGAATGTGGGGGCCACTTCCCCAACTAATATGCACTCCTTCAGGAGAGAGAAATCGTATGGCCAAGGGAAGAGGTTTGAATTGCCTAGTGAGGGGCCCACATAGAGGAAATGAACAAAAAATTATAAATATGAGAGAGGAAGAAAAATTTGAGGTCTTTTGATAATTTGACAATTGAAGTGTTGCTCTAATTTTTTAGAAGAGTTACATAGTGTCGTTCAACACAAAATTTTCCCAAGGAGGAAGCCCAAACTTTCTTCAGTGGACTCTGAGTACCACCCTAGGAAGGATTCTTCATCAGTTTCAGGATTTGGAGAGAGGGTCACACATGTGGTAGGGTTTCTGGGCCAACCGAGGTGTAGTTCAGGAGGAACATTTAGAGTTGGGAGCTATAGCATTGTCGAAGTAATTTTTGGCCAATTCTAGGAAAAAGGAGCAAGATTTGCAAGGGTAGAATTTGACAGAGAACATCAAACTGATTTTTCGGAGGAGAGACTATGTCATCCTACCTAGAAACTGTACAATCATTATGGAGGCGTAATTGCAGGGTGGATTCTGAAGGGATTTTGAGATCTGGGTTTCTTAGGTTTGGTTTGGGGTGCAATTGAGAATAATTTTCCAGCAATTTTGGGACAGTCATTCCAGCATCAGTCACAGTTTTAGTTTTTTTGCACTTAGAGAAGGGTCAAGGAATTTGGGGCCATTTTTGGAGCATCAAATCCAAGGCAAACCCTTTTTGGGTTTTTGACGAGGATTCCATGACTAATTTATCAAAATTTTCTAAGTAGTTAGGAGGGGTCAAATCAGGGTATCAACACAACCAACAATGCAAAAATCACAAGGCCAGTGCAACCTTCTAGTGGGTGAATTTTGGTAGCAGTTTGGAATTGATAAAACATCCACCCGAGGCTTGTAGCTTGCCTTGTGTAAGCCTAGGTGCACAATTCCTATTTTATATTGTACTCCAACAAGATCTTATAAATTTTTTTTCCCATTTTGGTGTGTTTGGAGCATTTATGTTTTATGGGTGTTTGCTGAAAATTATTTGTGTTGGGTTTAGTCCATGCTTTTGTTATCACTGTTAATTTTCCATTAGGAATATTACACCTTTAGAGGCTTGATCAACGTATCAAGTCAGATTTGAAACAAAATTAAAGTAATCCTTGCAGATCAAAGGACATTCTTTAAAGCACACATGAAGAGCCTATGAGACACCTTCATCAAATGATAAAATGATAACACACTTTGAGCATATTTTGAGTTGAAAATAGAGTGCATTCATTATGACATTAATTGAGCATTCTTCAAGCCTTTGTTGAAACAACAATCACTCTTGAAGCCTAGTTGAAGACCAACACTTGAAGAGTTGTTTTGTTGAAGCAATCACCCTTGGAGTATAGTTGAAGACCAACACTTAAAGACTTGTTTTGTTGGAGCATTGGAGCATAGTTGAAGATCAACACTTGAAGACATGTTTTGTTGGCGCAACCATAAAAGTTTTGCTTAAGAATACATGAAGTATTTGTAGAGGTAGATTTGAGAGCACTTTGCAGACCTATCTTGGATACATTTTTTAGAAGTATTTAAAGTTTTTGATGGAGGCTTGAAGCAATATTGAAGTCACCTTAAGGGATTGAAGAAAACTGAGAGGGTTGGATCCCTAGACGATTGCATTTGTCATACAAGGTTGGAGCTTGGATTTGTAGTTGAATATTAGAGTCGTCATTCAGGGTTGAAGCCTTGAAGGAGTTAAAGACTTTGTTGTACAAGTTGGAGCTTGGGTTTTTAGAGTCCTCAAATTCATTAATAAAATTATTTTCTTATTGCACATCTTGTGTTTTGGTTTAACTAATGATTTTAATTGGCATAATATAACAATTGTAAAGAAATATTGATTCAACCCCCATCTCAATATTTCCAACACTAACACACCTTACATTTTTTTCACCTTGCAATATTTTTATTGACATGCTAGAAGGAGATTTCACAATGCAATGTTATTGTTGGTAATTTGGTTGTTTATGATAGAAGGAAATCTAACATGTGTTAGAGTTCCTTCACCTTGGAATGTTCTTACTAGCAATGTGCTTGTGTTTGTGTTAAAACAGAATATAACATGCACTAGATTTCTTTTGGCATGCAATGTTGTTGTTGGTAGTATGATTGTATTTGTGCTACATTAAAGCTAACACTCGTTAAATTTATTTCACGTTACAATGTTGTTATTGGAAATATTCTTGTGTTTGGGCTACAAACTATGCTAGATTTATTTTTCTCTGCAATATTGTTGTTTTCTTTTTGGTTGTTTATGATAGAGGGAAATCCAGCACATGTTAGATTTCCTTCACCTTGGAAATGTGCTTGTGTTTAGGATAGAAGTTGTGCTAGATTTATTTTTCTCCACAATATTATTGTTGTCAATTTGGTTGTTTATTATAGAAGGAAATCTAGCACGCGTTAGATTTATTTCACCTTGGCAATGCACTTGTGTTTGTGTTAGAAGGAAATATAACATGCACTAGGTTTCTTATGGGATGAAATGTTGTTGTTGGTAGTATGCTTGTATTTGTGCTGCATGTAAAGCTAACATGCATAAAATTTCTTTTACCTTGCGATGTTTTTATTGGATATGTGTTTGTGTTTGTGATAAAAGTTGTTCTAGATATCTTTTTCCATGCAATGTTGTTGGCAATATGCTTTTGTTTATGCTAGAAGCAAATCTAACACGCTAGATTTCTTTCACCCTACAATGTTGTTGTGTGTTTGTGTTTGTGTTATGCGTAAATCTAAGACACGCTAGAATTATTTTGCTTTGCAATATTGTTGTGAGTCTATTTGGTTGTTTATGATAGAAGGAAATCTAACACATATTAGATTTCCTTATTGGAAATGTGCTTGCATTTGAGCTAGAAGTTGTGCTAGATTTCTTTTGCTCTACAATATTGTTGTTATCAACTTGGTTGTTTATTATAGAAGGAAATCTAGCATGTCTTAGCTTTCCTTCACCTTGTCAATGTGCTTGTGTTTGCATTAGAAGGAAATATAGCATGCGCTAGGTTTCTTTTGGCATGAAATGTTGTTGTTGATAGTATGTTTGTATTTGTGCTACATGTAAAGCTAACATGCATTAAATCTATTTTACCTTGTGATGTTGTTATTGGAAATGTGCTTCTATTTATGATAGAAGTTATTCTAGATATCTTTTTCCATGCAATGTTATCCTTGGAAATATGCTTTTGTTTATGCTAGAAGCAAATATAACACACTAGATTTCTTTCACCCCACAATATTTTCGTGTGCTTGTGTTTGTGCTATGCGTAAAGCTAGCACGTGTTAGCTTTTCTTCACCTTGCAATGTTGTTATTGGCAACATGCTTCAATTTTGGCTCGAAAGAAATCTAGCATGCACTACAATTCTTTTTCATTGCAATGTGGTTGTTGACAATATGCTTTTGTTTGTGCTAGAAGTAAATCCACCATGTGCTAGATTTATTTTATCTAGAAATATTGTAATGTGTTTTTGTTTGTGCTAGAAGGAAATTTAGCATACATTAGATATATTTCACCCTTATATGAGTCTATTGACAATGTGGTTGTATATGTGTTAGAAGGAAATCTAGTATGCGACATATTTCCTTCACCACAATGATGTTATTGGCAATGTTCTTGTGATTGTGCTAAAACAAAATCTAGCATGTGCTAGATTTATTTTGCCCTAGAATGTTTTTGGTAATATGTTTGTGTTCATGCTATAACAAAATTTGGCATGTGCTAGATTCTTAACCCCTACAATGTTATGTGTTTGTATTTGTGCTAGAAGGAAATCTATGACACACCATATTTCTTTTGTCTTGCATAAGGTGTTTTTGACAATATGTTTGTTTGTGCTAGAAGCAAATCTAATATGCGGTATGTTTATTTCACCCTACAATATTGTTATGTGCTTGTGTTTGCGAGAGAAGGAAATCTAGCATGTGTTAGATTTCATTCAATTTGCAATTTTGTTATTGGTGACATGTTTGTGTTTGAGATATAAGTACAAAGAACATGTTAGATCTAATTCCCCTTGCAATATTGTGATTGGAAATATTCTTATGTTTGTGATCGAAGAAAATATAGCGTGATATAGATTACTTTTACCCTACAATATTGATGTTGAAAATATGTTTGTGTATGGTGGGAGGAATTCTCGCATGCACTAAATTTATTTTTCAATGCAATATTGATGTGAGAAATGTGCTTCTATTTTTACTAGAATAAAATATAGTATGCAATAGATTTGTTTCACAATGCAATATTGTTGTCGGCAACGTGCTTGCATTTGTGATAGAAGGAAATATAACCTCGTTGGATTTCTTTTGCAATTCAATATTGTTGGAAATATACTTGTGTTTGTGCTAGAAGGAATTATATCATGCATTGGATTTTGTTTGCCCTAAAATGTTATTTTTGGCAATGTGCTAGAAGTAAATCAAGCATAGATTAGATATCTTCCACCCTGCAATGTTGTTTCTGGCAATGTGATTGTGTTTGTGCTAGAAAAAACTCTAGAATGTGTAATATTTCTTTTAATTTGCAATGTTTTTGTGAGTAACATGCTTCTATTTATGCTAGAAGGAAATTTAGCATGTGGTGGATTTAGAAATGTGCTTGTGTTTGCGCTAGAAGGAAATCTACCATGTGCTAGATTTATTTGACCATGTAACGTTGCTTCTAGCAATATACTTATGTTTGGAGTAGAAGGAATGATATTGATTGTTAGATTTCATTTGAGGTGCATTGTTGTTGTTCGAAATGGGCTTCTACTTGTGATGGAATGAAATCTAGCACACGTATATTTCCTTCATAATGTAATGTTTCTATTAGAAATATGTTTGTTGTTATGCTAGAAGGAAGGTTATAATGTGTTAAATTTCCTTCATCTTGCAATGTTATTCTTTAAATTGTGTTTTTGTTTGCGATAAAAGTAAACTTTGCATCCGCTAGATTTTTTTTGCAATGCAACATTATTGCTGGAAATGTGCTTGTATTTGTGTTAGAAGGAATTATAGAATACACTAGATTTCTTTGTTCTCGTTCCAAAAGGAAAACTATAAAGATTTCATCCTCACCAAGGTTAGTGCTCTGATATTTTTCTTGGCAATGTGTTTGTGATTATGAAAGAAGGATACCTAGTGATTACTAGCTTTCTTCTCGACACCACTACACTTATGCAACCAATGCTCTAGGGGTGACATTGTCTCAATAATCACAATGGTTAGAGTTATAGCTTTTGACGTGCCCTTTTATTGAATTTGGAACAGTTTATGGAGATCAATGATAGTGCAAAATAATTGTATATAGATATATGTTGTTGTTGGCACTACATTTGTGCTTGAGTCGGAAGGAAAGATAATGGTATAGCTTTCCTTCTGGCACAAACAAAATAATCCAATCATAATTATTTGATCCATGGAGAATAATGTGATCTTTGTATAATTTTGAAGTTTATGAATAAATGTATTATTGAGGTATATTATATTTTGCTTTGAATGCATATGTATGCAACTTTAAAGTATCAAGCACAATTTTTTAACATGTATTGTTTTTATCTCTATTTTTTTGTATAGTTATGAACTTCCAAAAAAAATCTCACTAATGTTTGGATGCATAAGATAAGACTCTTCCTCATCAACATAAAAATGTAGGAAAACTCAAATCTACACTTTTCAAGGACCTAAAGTTAACATCCCTTTGTATCCATCCTAAATAGTATGTCCTCAGATCTGTAAGGTAAGGAGTGATAACATTGGAACTAAAGATTTGTAAAATGAAATTTCTTTATTTTTAGAATAAAAGTGAGGATTATCTAGTATTTACAGTACCAAAACTTTTGTTTGGAAGAGAACCTCTATTTTAGTTTTTGATTATCAAGTTCAAACATCAAACATCCTCAGTAAGTGAAAATATAATTTCTCCTTTTCATGGGGCTTTTAGACATCTTATGCAGCATCAATCTTGGAATTTCTTAGATTTTCCAAAGGACCATGTTTTGGTTCTTCAACTTCTACAAATTTCTTATGATCATTATTCATACACATGCATTAAGACTACAAGCGTCATTTCTGAAGTTAAATAGCAACTTGGTGGTTTGATATGAATTGATACTTTTCATTCAAAAATTTTATTTGGAAGAAAACCTCCAGTTTGGCTTTTTATTATCAAGTTCAAACATCAAACATCCTCACTAAGTGAAAATATAATTTAACCTTTTCACGCATCTTTTAGACATCTTATGTAGCATCAATCTTGGAGTTTATTAGATTTTCCAATCGACCATGTTTTGGTTCTTCAACTTCTACAAATTTCTTATGATCATTATTCATACACATTCATTAAGACACAAGTTTCATTTTTGAAGTTAAATAGGAACTTGATGGCTTAATATGAGCTGATACTTGTCATTCTATGATACTATCTACATCTCTAATTGCATGGTGTTCATATAAGTTTTTTGTGTAAATGTAAATCAATTTTTGGTAGTATGCACTAGATGGTGGGGAACAATGTTTCATTGCATACAATATGACTACCATACTATTTAAATTATTGCATCTATATTACTTTTTTGAAAGCTGTGCGTTTTTGCGAATAAATATAATCACAGTTTACATGGTTCAACATTTTAATTACAATTTATGATTTAATTGTTGTTATAGAATTGGTACAAGCTAGAATGGAAAATATAATTCTGGAAAAAGGGGACTATGTTGATCTCCTTATTAATGATCTAGTCTTTGGGCTAGGAATGGTCGAATCTATAGAGTGTGGAACTTATTATGCCAGAGAAAGGGTCAATGCATGTTATGTTGCAATTTTGATAATTGATGTCACTTAACCACATTTGATTGAGGAGGATGTTGATGAAGGGGACATACATCCGTGGAAGATCATGGATTTGAGGCACAACATAGGTAAATCAAAATATTGAAGCATGTGTTCAAATATTATTGACAGTATAATACTTTTCTTTTAGTAAATACTAACCTTATTTATATTCGTTTATAGGTGCAAATGTTGCTTCTACATTTTTTATTAGAGACAAGGCAGATCTTCTACAACATGGAGTGAAGGTGGGTGAGGGCTCCATATTCAATACAGAGCTTGGGCATAAATTGCATGGAAACATGGTAAAGAAAGGATGCATAGAGGTTAAAATTGAGACATCTTATGTAGCATCAATCTTTGAATTTCTTAGATTTTCCAGTAGACCATGTTTTGGTTCTTCAACTTATACAAATTTCTTATGATCATTATTCATACACATGCATTAAGACTACAAGTGTGATTTCTGAAGTTAAATAGGAACTTGGTGGTTTGATATGAGTTGATATTTGTCATTCTATGATACTATCTACATCTCTAATTGCATGGTCTTCATATACGTTTTTTGTGTAATTGACATGTAAAGTACTTTTTGGTAGTAGGCAATAGATGGTGGGGAACAATGTTTCATTACATACAATATGACTACCATACTATTTAAATTATTGCATCTATATTAATTTTTTGAAAGTTGTGTGTTTTTGCGAAAAATATAAAATCACATTTTACATGATTCAACCTTTTAATTACAATTTCTGATTTAATTGTTGTTACAGAATTGGTACATGATAGAATGGAAAATATAATTTTGGCAAAAAGGGACTATGTTGATCTCCTTATTAATGATGAAGTCATTGGGCTAGGAATGGTCGAATCTACAGAGTCTAGAACTTTATTATGCCAAAGAAAGGGTTAATGCATGTTATGTTGCAATTTTGATAATTGATGTCACTCAACCACATTTGATTGGGGATGATGTTGATGAAGGGGACATACATCCATGGAAGATCATGGATTTGAGGCACAACATAGGTAAGTCAAAATATTGAAGCATGTGTTCAAATATTATTGATAGTATAATACTTTTTTTGAGTAAATACTAACCTCATCTACATTCGTTTATAGGTGCAAATGTTTCTTCTATATTTTCTATTGGAGACAAGGTAGATCTTCTACAACATGGAGTGAAGGTGGGTGAGGGTTTCATTTTCTATACAGAGCTTGGGAATAAATTCCAAGGAAAGATGGTAAAGAAAGGATGCATAGTGGTTAAAATTGAGAAGGTGTTAAAACATGATGTTGCTCTACCACATAGTCAATAGGAATTGACCATAAATTAGGGGGTGCATTGGAATCTTATGAGATTTGGCCAGAATCAGATTTGCAACCTCACTATCATGATCATGCCATAAATATTCCCCAAGATAGGGTTATATTCATATGTACAAAGGTTTCTATTACACATGAATACATGGGAACGAGCATGTGCATTGCCAAAGGAATGCTAGTTAATGTTCGCGAGGATGACATTGTTGAAGGTGAAACACTAGGTGAAATGAAATTTGGCGTTTTTTTGGAAGTGATAGATGGAAATTGTGAAATATGCAGAATTCAAGATAATTCTATACATTCTTTGGTTATATGGCCAATAAATAAGTTGGTGGAAAGCAAAGGTGTGATATTAAGGGTTAAGGAAAAGTTCAAGGAGCCACCCAAGGAAATGGTGATATGGGATGTTATAGAGGACACAAATCCCTTAAACAAATGTGATGGGTATCTTTGTAATGAAAAAGATAGAAACTCAATTGATATGCATGTAACAAGGCCATATAAAAGGATTAAACGAGCTATGGCTGCAACAAAAATTGCAAAATGTCAAACAAAAATAGATGAAGAGAAAGAAATTCGACTTTTAGCCGCAGATGTATGTTTTAGAAAATATTGTCTTCAACATGTGGATATGAAGGCCATTGTAGGTGCTAGAAGGGGTATGAGACAAATAAATAAAAATTATATTAGGGAATTTGTCTTGAATTCACTCATGTCAAACATAGTCATGTCAAGGATCCATGGCCATGGCCTAGCACCTATTACTAGAAATGTAAAGGACATGAGATTTAATGAGAATATTATTTGTAAGAAAGCATGGTATAATATACATAAGATTCCTCAAAGAAAATTCTATAAGTACCAGCATTATTTCTAACCTCGACAGATCAAAGCTATTCATGGTAACACCAACACATGCAAAGCACAAGCACCCACTATGGCAGCCATAGAAATATTGCACAAAATTGTAATGGATAATTTAGATTTTCACCAAACCAAACACGTCAAGTTGAAGAAGATGGAAAATCTACTCCTTTAATATTTCTTCCTTCGACTTACACACAAAATTATTTGTTAAAAGATATCAATGAGGCTCTTCAAAAGCTCAATTATCCATCAATATCATAGTCGAGAATGAGCAAGATTTGGAATACTAAGTTTCGAGATGTGGAATTTTCAAACAACACCAAATTTAGTAAATGCAGTGAATGTATTGTGTTGAAAGCACAGATGAAGCCAACGACTACAAAAGAGTTGGAAGAAAAAGCATGAGATAGGTTGAACAAACATAACAAGATTGTTATGTGTGGAAGATATTGCTACTACACCTATAGAATTATGTTAGAAAGGTTTCCAAAGGAGTATTTGAGAATTATCCATGATAAAATGGATAAAACAAAGACTTCAATCCCAAGGCTATGTGTCCAATCAAAATCTATTGTAGGAAAAAAATTAGGTTTTTCACTGACATGTATGCTAACACATGGGCATAAGACAAGAGGTTTTGGTAATTTCTCCCTACCATTTGTACATATGGGATCACAATTTACTATTACATCCATTGAAAAGTGCTGAAGGGACTTTGAAGACCGACAAATTGATATGTATGGTGATCTAACTTATGAGAGTGGAAGTTCAAGAAACCCACTTACAAATGCATTACTTGACACCTCTATTTACTCAAAATGTCAAGTGTGCAAGGATGCTTTTATATCTCATGGAAGATCAAAGAGTCAAAATGTTGATTTTAAACCTCTTCCTCCACATTTTTTGTTACAATTGGACAATGTAGCAAGTGATAATAAGAATCGCTATCTTTTCATTTTTCTATTAAATACACTTGGTGTCTTCATCACTATTGAGGTTGTATTCTTTCCTGTGGGGCACACCTATGAAGACATAGATGGAACCTACAGAAGAATGCCTTCCAACCTCAAAGGTAAAGTTATATATTCTTTACCTGAAATGATGGATACATATCGCATAATTGAAGAAAATCGAGTGTTTCCGCCTACACTTATTGACAAGGTTTATGACTTCAAAAGTTTCCTTAATGGATACATCAAGGAGGTAAAAAATGCACTAGTTGGACATCTTAAAGTTCAATATTTCCAATTTCTTGTACTAAATGATATTCTAGTACTAAGGTACAAAGAATCCATTAGATATATTGAGTGGTTAGAATCAGTTGGGTTATGGAATATATATGATGAAGTTCGACCTATAATTCCCATAGGAAACCCATCTTTCTTAGCTTCCAAAAAGAATGATGCCTATTTAAAAGAACTAAATGAAGGGATAAAATCATACATAAAAATGTGGAAAGACACTATCGGGAATGAGGATTCACCAATTGTTACAGAGGAATGGAAAAATAAAGTAGTGTATTGGGAAAGAGTTCTTAATACATTAGATGGAATCTATAATGATCATAGAATAATAGATGGAAGTGATTCATCTTCTGAGAATTTCTAGCCCAAGACAAGGCACATTGTTGATGTTGATCATAATGCACTCCATGTAATCTCAAGTATTATGGATGGAGATTTTGATAATGCAATAGATGAACCAGTATATGTTGGACCCAAATGAAACAAGCCAAAGCCAACATTCAATCCAATAATTGATGTTCAGAAAGGAAAGATGTTGCTGGCTAGATCAAGAAATGAGGATGCAGGAGAGATTATTTGATGGAAAGATCCATCTTAGATATCTTTAGGGATAGTGAAAGTGAAAATATTCATGTAAATGTTGATTGGCAGAAGCTTATTTCAGGGAAATACAATGGAAATCGTTTAGAGCAATATTGGATACCAAATTCTGATGACACAAAACTTGGCTCTATTCCAATTAATACCATAGTGTGGGCATGGGTGCCAAAGAAAGAACACTACAAGAAAACCAAGATAAATAAAATGGTGTAGAAGTTGTTATTGACCTAGTTGAGCGAATATCTTAAGATTAGCTTTATATGATTCATGAATGTAATTTTTTTTTTAAAGGATATATTAATATACATTCAGACACACTTTTCAATATTTGTTGTATATCAAATATTCTCTTCATATTGTTTTTGGAGAAGTTTTATATTATTTATTATTTCAATGTAATCATGTGGTGAAACAAATGACATGACATTGACATAAAATATTTAAGTTTTCAAATCTTTGTTTGACCAACATGAATTATCACCATATCAAATATGTGTAATCAAATTCAATAATGCACTTAAAATCAACATCTTCTAAACTTGGTCTATCAAAACAATAGTGGAGTAGCCAATTAGTATTCTATTTAATATAAACCATTTAAACACTTATTGAAAAAATGTTAGACACTTGTAATAATGTTTGAAGTGAGTTTTCCTTAATATTCCTTGTTATAATTGATATAAATAAAATTTGTTGTTTTGTTGCACTCTCATTTATAAAAAAATGATTTTGATCATTGAACAACACAACAGACTTATAAAATATTTCCTCTTATAGATTTTGAAGTGGTGCCAACATTGTACTAGTATAATAAATTTGTACTCAAAATAGGAAAAGTAGTTAGTGCCAATTTAAAATGGTCAATAATAGTCAGAAACACAATAATAATATATTGTTAAATAACTTTATACTAAGCAAGATTTTTTTTACAAAATCTATTATTCACGAGTCAAATTTAATACATAAATATAAATATTCATGATAATAGAAATAATGTAGTTAATATAAGTTTTAGATGAATTCCAATATGTTCTTTTCAATTTAATATCCTTAAACACTCCAGGAATAAAAACTAAACATTTCTAATAAATAGTTCAGTTAATTTTCTCTCTTTCCTCTTGTATTTGAAAATAATCAAATTGTATTACTTTGTTACTATTCTAATTCATGATTGATTTTGATAATTTATATGATTAGTAATTGAGCCTAGAGGCTAGGCTCATTATATAGCTTAGTATGAGGGGATATTTAAGTTTGTCTGTTCCGTGCCATTTTAAATTAAAAATAAAAAATAAAAAATAAAAAATATGTTATAAATAGAAAAATAATATCGGCTATAATCAAAGAAAAAATGAATATGTTGTAAAGTAATTAGAAGTAAAAAAAAAAAGTGTGAATTAGATGTTTAAATATTTTAATTTTCAAAAATATTTTAGCGAATTTGACGATCTATGTTAACTAATTAATGTGGATATCAACTTCATATATATATATATACATAATTTTTGTTTGGTCTTATATAATTTTATCCCTCTAGGCTCATGTTAAATCTGTATTTAAGATGTATCTATGCTGGTATATATTGGACACATTAATATGATAATTTGCCATTAAGTAACTTTATAATTAATGTATATCTTGCATATTAATATATTATTCATTAAGTATGTCTCAATTAGCTTAGTTTTTAGCACAAAATTACAAATAATAAATAATAAATAGATTATAATACTATCATTCAACATTTAATTTGATCGTAACAAATATTTTCTCCTGTAAACTCTGAAATGGTTCAAACTTCCTACAATATTATGTAATGATGATGGTGATAGTGATTATTATCATCCACTAAGACCAAATATTGTGTATAAGAAGCTATAAAGATATTACTCAAAATTCTTTAGAATTTTATTGTTATTCTCAAAAAACATTAAAAGAAGTGTTTCAAGATGATCATAATTTTGTTTAGTTAAAATATCAAGAAGGTTGGTAGCGCCACAAATATTTTGAAATTCAAATCCAATATGAGTATAAACTTGATGATCTAAGAGGGTTTTTCATCTTCAACCATATTACTAGTGTTGCGAAGGTGATAAACATTTAAATTGTGCCAACCTTGTCTTAGTAATTATCATAACTTAACACATACATGATGAATTTTGGTTACCAAGGCCCTATCGAGCAAGTTTTTAATATTTGAATTCAAGCTTTTGTGATCCATAGTAATTTATCAGATATCTTTCATTTGTCATCACATACATGATATTTACTACGTTAGATTATAATTAAATGTGTTAATAATAGTAACATACACAATGTTCTTTTCATAAAGTTAATAATAGTAACATACACAACATTATTTTCATAAGATAACCTTAACAAGCTTAGATTTTAGTACAAACAATAAAAAATCTTAAAAGAGATAATGTAAGGAATCCAAGAGTAAGATGTGAAAGATTTTCTTTTGCAAGTTCTTATAAATTTATTTTATATAGTTTACCATGATAATTTTTTCACCAAAAATGGTGAATATCTACATTAAAATTAGTAAACTAAGTGATTTTATAATTCCACATTTTGAAAAAATTTAATCTAGTTAAAATTTCTAAATTCTAGATCGACGAAAACTTCCAAATTTAATGAAATATGTGTTATGAGGAAAGGATGTCAGATTTATGCCATCCAAGTGGTTTATGCCAATTCCAAGGAGAAGACTCCTATGATGGAGAACATGCCAATAGTACAAGACTTCATGGATGTATTTCCAGAAGATGTACCAGGATTACCCCCAAGAGGAGATATTGATTTCACCATTGAATTAATGCTAGGAGCATCACCAATTTCAAGGGCTCCTTATTGAATGAGTATTCCAGAGCTAATTGAATTAAAAATGAAATTGCAAGAGCTATTGGATAAAGGGTACATTCAACTGAGCATGTCCCCTTGGGGAGCACCAGTGTTGTTTGTAAAGAATAAGGATGGAACCATGCGAATGTGCATGGATTATAGACAACTTAATAAACTGACAGTAGAAAATAAATATCCCCTACCTCGGATTGATGGCCTGTTTGATCAGGTGAAGGGGGCGATAGTATTTTCAAAAATAAACATAAGTTCTGGGTATCACCAGATCCGGATAAAGAATGAGGATATCTACAAGACTGCTTTTCGTACCAGATACATGCATTATGAGTTTGTGGTACTACCCTTTGGTCTAACTAATGCACTAGCAACATTTATGAGGCTGATGCACAATATATTTCACCCCTTCTTGGATAGTTTTGTGCTAATATTTATTGACGATATTTTAATTTATTCAAAGAATTAAGAGGAGCACAATGAGCACTTGAGAATATTTTTGGAGTTGTTAAGAAAACATCAACTATACGCCAAGTTCAACAAATATGATTTCTTCAAGGAAGAAATATATTATATAGGCCACATTATTTTAGCTGAGGGAATAGTAATTGATCCAGAGAAAATGAAGATGATTATGGAATGGTGAATCCCCAAAAATGTAGCAGATATCCGATCCTTTATGGGATTGGCTGGGTACTATCGACGGTTCATTGAGGGGTTCTCCAAAATTTCTTTCCCAATCACCTCCTTGCAGAGGAAGGGAAAAGTATTTAAGTGGAATATTGAATGCCAAAACTATTTTGAAATGTTAAAGCATATGTTGACCACTGCCCCAGTGTTAAGGGTAGCCAACCCCAACAAAGATTTTGAGGTTTGTACCGATGCTTGTAAAGAAGGTGTTGGGGAAGTTTTATCGCAAGCAGAAAATGTGGTTGCCTATGAATCAAGAATGTTAAAAGAGCATGAACAAAGATATTCGGCCTATGACCTGGAGCTGACAGTAGTAGTGCATGCACTCCGGGTGTGGAGGCACTACTTGCTGGGAAAGAGGTTTGTGTTAAAGATTAACCACAATAGTGTAACCAAATACTTTAAGAAAACTGATCTAAACTCTCGCCAGAAAGGATGGAATGCTTTCCTAAGTGAATTTGACATTGATATTCAGCATGTAAAAGGTAAAGAAAACCATGTGGTAGATTCTTTAAGAAGAAAACTACATTGTGTTTATGAAATTTTCTATAACCAGCTTGAATGTAAATTTCTAGATCAAGTAAAAGAGGAAGCTTGGAAGGATCTTGAATACCAATTTTTATGGCAGCAAATGGAGGATGCCAGAAAGAAAGAAAAACCCTTTGACTATGGAGTTAGAAAATATTAGTTTCTAACCTTTAGGGAAAGATATAATTTCCAAATCAAATGGATTTGAAGGAGCTGATCATGAATGAATATCACCGTAGTAATTATTCAGGGCACCCAGGATACCAGAAAATGTTGACTGCAATTAGAAAAATTCATTTCTGGCCTGGTATGCAGAAAAGCATATCATAATATTTAAACAAATGTTTGGAGTGTCAACAGGCTAAGGTGGAGCATCAACATCTAGTCGGATTGTTGCAGCCCATACCGGTATTTGAGCGGAAATGGGATGTCATATCTCTAGACTTTGTTACTGGTTTACCATGATAAAAAAGGCATAATGACTCCATTATGGTGGTGGATGATAGACTTAGCAAGGCAACACATTTTATACCAATACAGTCTACTTACAAAACTGTACAGATAGCAGATATTTTTATGAGAGAGATCTTCAGAATGCATGGCATACCAAAGATATCAAAAATAGATGTGAAGTTTACTTTAGCATTATGGAAGACCTTGTTCACAAGTCTAGGGACTGAAAAAAATTTCAGCACCGCTTATCATCCTTAGACGGATGGAAAAACCAAGCGGGTAAACCAAGTCTTGGAGGATATGTTGCGCATGTACATGATGCAACAACCAACAAAATGGGAATAATATTTTCACTTGGTAGAATTTTTCTACAACAATGGTTATTAGGAGTCCCTTAAGATGAGTCCATTCGAAGCTTTATATGGATGAAAATATCACACACCCATCAATTAGAGCAGCCTCGAGACTAAGTTGATGCTTCGACTAGAAATTCTAGCTGAGATGGAATCGGAGGTAAGAAATATTAGACAAAATCTAAGAGCTGCTCAATATCAGAATAAGCTATATGCGAATACGAAGATGAATTATTGATAATTTCAAGTGGGAAATCATATGTATGTAAGGATTAAACCAAAGAAGATCACATTAATGTGGGCCTCCTATGCCAAGTTGGCTCCCAGGTTTTGTGGACCTTTCCAAGTATTGGAAAAGGTGGGGCCTGTGGCATACCGATTGGATTTACCCAGCCATATTCGAGTGCATAATGTGTTCTAAGTATCCTTACTGAAGCGATACGTGCGTGATATGAAGTATGTAATCCATTGGAAAATAATCCAGGTACGATAAGATTAGAAAATCCTAACTTGAAGTATAAAAAGTTTATGAGAATTTAATTAGATATTTGTTGATTGCAGGTACATTCGGACGGTGAATTTCTGGTCGAAACTCAGCGTATACTCGACTGGAGAGAAATCATGCTCTAGAAGTAGGTCATCACCCAGGTTAAAGTGCAGTAGAAGCACTTCAGCTCGAATGAGGCTACCTTGGAAGATGAAGGATTTGTTCATGAGGCTTATCCAAAATTATTTGCTAAGTTGGAGTGAAACACTAAGAATGGTGTTTACTTCTAGGGGGAAGTTGTGACAACTAGCTTAAGTGTTAACTAGTTGTTTAACTAGTGTTATGTCATTTTATTTGTTTTGAAGAAGCTGAAACATTTTATTTTCTTTGAGAAATATTATTTGATGAACAAGGATTAATTTTTTTTTTATTAGAAATAAAATTAGTTATGGAAAAGTGGTTCCATAAAAGTAAAAATACTGATGGTAAAATTATTCTAAAAACTGAGAAATGCTTGAACAGTTACCTTTTCCTCTAAGGATAAAGGTACATCCCAGTGAGGAAAAGGGGTTTTGTTCAGTAACTAAGGAAGGGAAAAGGAAGAGAGTGAATAATTTCCTAAGCTGGTAGAGACCAGTGGAAACACTCAACATTCCTGAAGATTTCTAGAAAATAAACTAGACTTGGGGCCCTGAGGACTCCTTATAAATATCTATCAACCTATACTTCTCAGGTCTGGAGCACGAGGGAAGAGGAGGACTTAATCACCTCTCTTAAGGTTGGGAGGACATCATCAGTAGGCCCAAAATAAGATAAGTAAACAGAGTTATTTATTTCAGATGTTATAGACATACGAGTTTATTACAAGAGTGCACTAAATAATGTGTATATCTAGTATTTTAGAAAATATGTATTGCATTAAAGGAAGAATTCATTGAATACTATGTTGAGTACTGTGTATATCTATAATTCTAGAAAATGTGTATTACAATAAAGAAAGAATGCATTATTTACTCTCTAAATCTAATATAAGTTATTTATTTTTATCATTCTTGGAAAAGATTATGGTTTATTTGTAGAAAAGTCAAATGAGAGTAACTGAGTAAAATAAAATTAGGAATATGATATCGAACTATTATGTTATACAAGAAAATATTGAAGTTATAGTGCTGGACTGTAAGTTGGGAAACATGTTTAATCTAAAGCAAAAACTGGAAGTGAATTGTTGGTTCAGGGTCCAAGGTGAAAACCTTAAACCCGAGAACATATTGTTAATCCATGCCTATAATTTACAGAGACGGTGGATGATATGGTTCGACTATCTTTCTAATCTGTAAAGTAACTATCTTACTAATTTATTCAACTAAAAAACCTTGAAATGGAATTAACATGCATGTTGATACGTAGAACGGGTTACTGTGCCAAAAATTTAAGATGCACAATAACAGTAAAAAGAAGAGAATATAAATACAGTGGAGGACAATATATACTGTCTGACCAAGGGCACGAAATACCAATTGAAAACATTTTACACGTATATATATATATAAGTACACAGTGAACCCATTTACTGAATAAGGAAATACTTCCAATTTTAAAGATTTCAATAAGTCTAATACAGTAACACTGGAAAAACTCCGTAGGGAAACTCAACACTAAAAAGGAGAACAGTATTTAGAACGAAGTAAGAAAAGTATACATGATAAATCAATAAATTACAGAGTGACTGGGTTGATAAAACACTATTAAGGTTCCATTAACCAAGAGAACGGTTTCAGAGTAAACCCATTAAAATTCATTAAAAATAATTGGGAACCCTAACCCAATAGACATTACAGCTACTGGATATGTCTGCAAATATGCTGAATTAGGCAGAATGATGCTAAGAAAGGAAGATAGATGAATGGCTCGAGGACCTTGTCACTTGGTGAGAAAAATTCCGTTTATGACCAGAAGTCGAATGGAAGTCTCGGCAACAGAGAAGAGAATAATGTGAGGTACCTGAGAGGGTAAAAATGCATAAGAAAACTTGCAATAGAACCAAGCTTGGACTTGGAAGAAAACACGTGGGGAAAATCCTCGGCCTTCAGGTTAAGGAGTTACCTGTAACGAAAAACAATGAGGAACAAATCAATAAACACCAAAATATCATAAAAGAATGACTAGAGTCGAGAGATTATCCAAATGAAAACCTGAAGAATGCATACCTGAGAGATAACCTCCTCCACAGAGTTGAGTTCCAAGCTAAAGGGAAAAATTAAAACAAATTCAAAATAATACACTCATGGAGAAGACTAAATACATCGAAGGCTCAACTTAAGCTAACCAGAGTGCAATAAAATTTTAACCCGAACTTTTAATTACCTAACACTGTTGAGAAGACATATTTCAGGAGCGGAATGGAGTGCTTGAAAGTAAGCTTGGCCCTTAAAACCTACGGAAGATATAAATTCCCGTGAAAACCCTACAATCCTCCATAAATGCCAGGGAGATGGCACAAAACGGTTTTGTCCACAAACACAAAAAAAATAAAGACAACCCCTTTGAAATTTCAGGTCGCGACAAGAACAAACTGAGAAATCATGTAAGCTTTCATCCTTCATACCTGTGATAGCACTTGGAAGAGGGTGGAGGCGAGGAATTTAACTGACTGCAACACCATGTTGCCACAGAGGTTGCATGCGAGACCGCAAGGAAGACACAAAAAAATGAGGAAATCAATTAGTTTTTGCAAGGGTAATACCTTATGTATTTCTCGCTCGAACCATTAATGTCAATTTCCATCACCAAATCGAACGATGGACAGGAGGGCATGTGGCCTCAAAGGATGAAGGCACATATCTAAATACATGTATAGTTGGAGGCTTAATAAGTGCTAGAGATCTCTAATGAAATCGAGAGATAATGATTCAATCAACATAATCAGAATTAACATTAAAACCTGTACTGTGAAACTTAATTAATGGGAATTAAACAAGAATCCACACAGATATATATTAAAGTCACATGGGAAGTTGAGTAGGTACTAAACGCAATGGTTCACAATCCAATCAAACCTATGTTTATTATAAGTTGCATAGTCTAACAATCATGCGTATGTTTTCCATTATGAAAACAAGCTTAGAGAAATGGATAGGTAGAGTAGGTTTATAAGGTAACTTAAAAAAAAAAATATGATGTATGTTACAATGTCTATTTAGCATCATTGTCAATTATGACACACAATTGATAAAATTAATGAAACTAAGTAGTAATGAATACCAATTGTTAAGAAGTATGTTGATTATTAAAACTAGAATGTAAGTCAACATTTTTATATTCTCAAAAATTTTAAATATTGAAATTTATTGACGTAGAAGAATGCTGATGCTATCAAATTGATGAGCATGGAATTTTTTTGAAGATTCTTAGCTATTCATCTCCACGAAACTAGGTGTTATATTTATCCAATTAAAAGAATTTAAAAATAAGACTTGGGGCCTAAAGGAGATTCAAGTTAGTGTAAATTTTAGGTTTACATTATTAGGATTTAGTTGTTGATCTAGATAAGAGACAGTTCTACTTTCATGTTGCCTGAACAATTATGTGTAAATATATTGTAATTATAATTCAAAAGACCAAGGAGCGATATTAAAATGTTAAGGATTGCAAGACACCCTATAGAAAAATGATATAAATAGAAAAAAATCATCTTATCATATAGTTGAAGAACCACACCACACCAAACCCCTATAGAAAAAGGATATAAATAGAAAAAAATCATCTTATCATACAGTTGAAGAACCACACCACACCAACCCCCCTATAGAAAAAGAATATAGATATTAAAAAAATCATCTTATCATATAGTTGAAGAACCACACAACGACACCACCAGCCCCCCCGCCCCCCAACAATTAGAAAAAGGATATAAATAGAAAAAAAATGATCTTATCATATATTTGAAGAACCACACCACACCAACCCCCTATATAAAAAGGATATAAATATTAAAAAAGACATCTTATCATATACTTGAAGAACCAGACCACACCAACCCTGCCCCCCGCAACAGTTGGCCTTATGAGAATTGATATTGATCTTCACAAAGTGATACTCAATCTAACTTGCTATAAAAATAGAGGATCATATGTCCCACGACCTCTATTGACTATCATAGGTAGTGAAATTTAATTTATATGTAGGTTGAGAAACATTTTGAAGAGAAAAATCATTTTCCAAAATTGGTGCTACCAATAAGAATTCAAAATACCATATTGAAAAACGAAGATATAACCAAACAGATAGAAATGGGGAACACAACTATGAAAATTATAACAATAAAGATGAATTGCATCAAGTTTCTTTCCAACCAGACCATTGTTGCATGGGTGGCCACTACTAAATAGACTCAATGTACCCATAAAAAAAAGGAGAGTTGTGGGAAGCAATACCCCATGTTAGAACCCAAATGCTAAAACTATATAACATAGAGTTGCCAAGATAAACAAGTTTCCTAAGATGGTGAAAGTTGCTAGATAAATGCAAGGAAAGGGTAAGGAGAAAAATCATATGGATAATAAGAAGCATGCTACTAAAACCATATAACCAAGCGTTATCCAATAAACTAACTAATAAATATGTAAAAAGTTATAAAATAATAAACTACATGCTAGGATATGTAGATATCTACAATTGAAGATCAGGAATAAAATAGAAATTCCTTTTATAAGAACATAAAACCTCTATATTAGTAGATTACCAAATATTTAAGATCAAACACCAAGTGATAGAACCCACAAACCCCTAGAAAGTTCATAATAAGATACAACTTGAGTGAGCCTAATGGTTAAGAGCATGTGCTTCCTCCTAAGAGGTCACAGGTTCAAAACTAGAGGGGGGTAGAGTATGTATGCCTTCTTAGACATAATAGTAAAATTGCTGCATGGAGGTGTGTCCCTTGTCCCACAAACAAGGGGGTCTCATACACCAATTTGGTGTCCCGCTTGGCCGTGAAATTAAAGCACATAAATAACATTTATTATGTATTTAGGGTTTCTAGAAACCTCTTATGGTTTCCACCTCGTCACTTGCTAGATAAATAGAGCAAGGAGGTCCTATGTATTGTGTTGGCATTTGATGAGTTTTTAGAGAAATACATGGTTTTCTTGAGTTTGAAGGAGAAATTGGTCTTGTGGATTTTCTGAATGGCTTGCTTTGATTGATGATGAAGGATGATAGCTTGCAGGATCCCTAAGCTTGGTTATTGGTGAAGTGCTTCTCTTTCATGTTATTGTTTTCTCATGTTTTCATTATGTTTCCATCCTTCTATGTTGTAGTAGAAGAGAAGAGTATAGGCTAAGAAATGAGGGGGAAGATGGAGAGGGAGATATATGTTGCATTAATTTGGAACTAGAGTTCATTGTGTTTGTTATGAAACCAACTCCAAAAATAGAAGAAAAGAGAGATAAACACCTTAGAAATAGCCACTTCGAGGGGGAAACCTCCAATGCATTACATAAATGAACAATTCTTGGATGATACAAATGAAAAAACCTCCTTTATATATATAGGAGTCCATGGGGTCACAATATAATCCCAGCTGACCTAACAATAATAACGTAATGGCACAATAATAACAATATGGGGGTTACAGGGCTACAACAATAACAATAATGGGGGCTACAGTAACATAATAAGGGGACTACACTAGTAATATAGGGACCTAACATGCCCCTCCCCTTCAAACAAGTGTTGTCCTCAATCCTTGATTATTTCTTGATGCTTCTGTATCAAATTCTCATCCTCCCATGTGGAATACTCAATGGGAACGTTCTTCCACTTGCTGAGATAGTCTCAAATTGATCGATTTTTTTCTTGTCGAGTTCTTGTTTCTATGACTACATTAGAACTTCTTTCGTTGTGATGTTGATCTTCTTGTTGTTTCATTTCATTCATCTCTAAAGTTAGGTTATCCTTTGAGAGTTGGAGAACTTGTTGTTGATGCTCAATGTGATTTTTCACCACTTGATTATCCATATTATCTTTCATTTTGTCCTTCAAACTTTCCAACTTAGCCTTCATTTTTTCTTCTAAACCATATATGTCTTCTTTGATTGCTCTTTGTAAGATCGAATTTTTTTGCATTTGGTACCGTAATTTTGATATCTCATACTGCAATTCTTCCTCTTCATGCATCATAGTATAGCTTTCTGAGGTCTTAATGAATATCAAGTTGTTTTTTGGAGCCATTATAGAACCCAATACTAATAAAAATGCTTCAATATGCCCTTGGAATCACTTCAAACTGCTTTTTCAAATAAGACTTATTTAATTTGAAAACAAATACACACATTTTTCTTGCTTTTGAGGAGCTCAATATTGAAACTAAATTACCTTTGTGATTTCAGATCTTTAATATATGAAATTCGGTTCTATAGTAGTGGTTTGAATTCTCTTTCCAATGCCATAGGTCGGACCTGATTTGGATTCTTCAAGGTAAAGTTATGCCCAATCGCCCACAACGACCTAATTATGGACTGGTTTAGTAGAGCAAACTTTTACGACATGCCACGTGCCACTATTTCCTCCTTCAGCCCCGAAATTGATAAACATGAAACTAAAGTCTGTTTACTTGCAACTAATTTTTACAAAATTCCAATCTGACACTCAGAGAGAGATTTATGACGATTTTTCCACAGTCACCTCTTTGAGATAAAATTCAGGAGCCTGAAAAATCCCTAGCTTCCATAGATTATATCTCCGAAAATGTTGTGAACTAGAATCTAAAATTTTTACAAGATGTTCCTCAAGATTTCAGCTTTGCTCTGTAAACATTTTAGATTTTTAAACTTTATAGAAAAAAGGTTATAGAGAAAATTCCACGATGACCTATTTGGAGCAGCGAACCCCTAAAATGCAAAGCTCTTATACCAAATGTTATTGAAAACAACTCCAAAAATATAATAAAAGAGATATCAACGCCTTATAAATAGCCACTTCGAAGGGGAAATCTCCAGCACATTACATAAATGAACAATTCTTGGATGATACAAATGACAAAACCTCCTTTCTATATATAGGAGTGCATGGGGTCACAATATAATCCCAACCGACCTAACAATAATAATGTAAGGGCACAATAATAACAATATGGGGGTTATAGGGGTACAACAATAACAATAAGGGGGGCTACACTAACATAATAAGGGACTATACTAGTAATATAGGGACCTAACATTGTTCAATAAACATCAAATTTTCCCATAAGTCAAACATCTTAAGTATCTTATCACACAAACATGTCAAATATGTGTACACTATTTTATAACATGGTTAAATCTTCAAATAAGAAAAAAAAATCACGACCTTAGGTATTAGGGCCACTTAAGACTATATTAATGCAAAAAGAAAAAGAAAAAATGCATAAGAGTCTCTTCTAGTTGTAATTAATGGTGGATTCCCCAACTAGCTTTTGTTATAAATGTTTGATGCCTTAGCTAGTTTTCAAATCATTGGATAGCCCTAGCTTGTGATGATATCAAACAATTGGGTGGGTTCACGAAGCTCGGTTACACTTTCTGGAAAAGCGAGGGCACCTTTTGGTGAAAAAAGGATGTTCAATCGATCCATTTTAAGCACTCAATCGAGCAATTTTTAAGCACTTGATCAAGTTTCTTAAGGGCTTAAACATAACTCGATCAAGATCCTTTATAAACTAAGTTAGGAGCATGATTGAGCTCTATGGCTCAATCGAGTGCTATGACTCAATCAAGCCCTATTTGTTATTTAAAAACCCATGACGTAGTCAGCGCAATCCATTTTGCGCAAACTATGAGGAAGAAGGAGTTTAGCGAAGGATTTCTAAGCTCGACTAAGATGGAGGAACTCAACCCAGATGCCCAACGACTCCGCCAACAACCCAGAGGCTGAAGCTGAGGTAGGTTTCCTATCATTTTTGTCTCTTCTATTTAATTTTTCTTGCAAAATAAAATAAATTAATTTAGAAAAAAACCATACAAAAAACACAAAAAACATCGAAAAAAGCACCATGAAAAAAAATAAAAACCATGAAAATCACAATAAAACACCAAGAAAGCCATTGAAAACCACAAAAATCGACCTAGAAAAAGACCTAGAAAACCCTTGAAAACCACAAAAAATAGGTTTTAATTTTTTTTTTCCATTGTATAAGTTATCTATAATGGTAGCATGCTTATTATGAATATTTTCTATGGTGAAAACTTTATTTTTTAATTATTTTATGTTTTAAAGTTTTTCTTAGGAAATTAGTAAGATAAATTTAAAAAAAAATGATTCTTTGTTATTTAAAATATATTTTAAATTTCGAAAAAATGTGACCACAAATATGCCCAAAAATTTTCCAAAACAAAAAAAATGTATAATATAACCAATAAATAAATAAATTAGGAGCTCGAGATTGACATGATGAATGTGATTGCTCATGGTGAACCTCTATTTATCAAATTAGAAATTTTCTTTCATTTTTTTTGTAACCTTGGTAGTGCCTTCATTTTTCAATAATAAAACTACAAGTTACATCCCACTAACATATAGTTAGGTGGTCTCAACATTCCTAGAGGGAAACCAAGTCTATTGGCAACCTAACAACATGATATGCCATCCAGCGAAAAAAAATTCAAAGTCTTTCTATCCAAGATATATAAGTTTGAATGTCTTTGCATTTCTTAAAATCTATATTTCTATTAAGAAAACTAAAAACATACTTAAAACTAAAATTTTCCCACATACATAAAAGAAGAAAAAAGCATAGAGAGATTAGCTAGCAAATTATTCTACTACATTAGCAGACGCAGATTCCACTAGAGTCAATTACTTAGCATTGGATCCCATGAGCTCTTTTTAGGAGAGAATACAAGGCAGATGACTTTATATTCGCTGAAATCATCCATCCTGCTTCTGCAACTAAAACTAGAGCTTTTGAAATTCCTATTTATAGTCAGGAAAGTCCTACACTACTACTTCCATGGCCACAGAAATATGCTGCAAAGCCTTACCCAAGATAACTTTCACAGACCAATACAAGAAGAAGGTGTGTTTGAATTGAGTGACGTGACCACGGGCATGTCCAAGATCTGACATCATAGCCCGCCAGTCCTCTCCATCAATTGCCATCGTGCCCCCCTAATGGTTCAAATCGCCTTCCCACTCCTCAATTAAATTCTTTATTTCCGTTGTTGTTCCTTCATTGTATGTTGTAGCCGCATTGTTTATGATGCTGGAAACAAGCTTTCTTCCCCTCAACTTACTCCTAGATGAGCTCAGTTTCCCTATTGACGTGGCCCCCCTGGTTTTCCTATGATGGCCCCTCGGGGCTAGGCTTCGGGCCGTAGATGTCATAGACGAATCCGTTATTGTAATCTTACAGGTTGCTGAGATGGGATTAAGTAAAAATAATATTGTCACAAGCGATAGACTGAGCTTAGAAACACATGACTTCTAGGTGGAACTACCTCCCTACCCACCTACCATAACAGAAGCATGAAACCATAATTCCTAATATCAGACATGAGGGGCTTCCTCCCTTCCTTTCCATTTATTTCGATCGTCACCGAGTAAACCAAACAAAGAACCTACTGGCATATGTAGGAGCCAACTATTATCACATACCATAATTTGAATGAAGGACATATTGGAGTTTATACCACCATGACATACCTTGATCACCAACCACAAAAAATACACAGTGAGTCGCCACGGATGGTGACCACAGGGGTAAAGACCTTGGAATGCAAAAAGGAGCCCCCAAGAGAAAATTTTCTCCAATTCTCCTGAAGAAAAACTTTCATATTGTCCCAAAAAAAATTAGAGAAGAAAAACCCATAAACGAAAGAGAGAACAACCTGTCTCCAAATCCAAGCGAGGCCTAGGAAAGAGATTTTAGTGATCCTGGTGCCCACTGAATTGATAAAAAATGGATATAACCCCATTATGGAAAGGATAATTCCAGAAAAAAAACACAAAAACATTTCAAGGAAAATTTCCTTGCGTCAGAAGGAAAAAAAATGTATGCTGCAGCATGAAAACTCTCATACCCTCAGACCCCGGAAATTTCAGACCAAAAATTCCCAATTACGTTAAAGATGTAAGTTGTTGCATGGAGGAGAGGAAGGATTGACAAGTCACACACCAGTTTACCCACACTGGTAGACACCAATATCACCCTCTCGCCTGCTTCAACGGTGGACGACAATGACCTTACCACCCTTCATCTCTCTGCTACCAAGAATGATGAAATTACCATCTTCACTCAATGAGAAAATTTCCAAATGACAATGCCAGAACGTAATGTCTCTGCCACATCCAGTGGGGGTATTTACCTCTTGCATGCTGAAACCACCACGCCCTATTCTCCAAGCATGTGGAGTGTGGTAGGCTTGTAATCCAAGGCTCTCGTCATTTAATTAGCATGATGGGATTTCAGTCCATCTCAGACCCCGATTGGGGGATCTATTCAGGAGTGAGGGGAATATCTAAACTGTGACTCCTATCTTTCTCTAGAATCTCTTCCAGGGAGTCAAATCTACCTTCCGGAGGTTTGGTAGGCCAAGTCAACTTCAATGGATGATTTCAATGTGAAAAACTGTAGTTTTCTATGATGTCTTATGCTCTATTTCTTTCACGCGTGGCATGGGTTGTGATGACATAATCGAAGATTTGGATAAGATCCCCTACCTCCTGCACCAATCTAGAAGTTCTCAAACTATGACTAAGCTTGTCCCATTCACAAGGTCATCACTCAATTAATCTATAACATTGCATGTGCATTCGTGGCATACTAAAAAATGCCCTTAATTTGACTACATATTGGAAAATACATCTAAAAATCACTTTATTTAACCCTTTACGAATACTAACCCAATACATTTTCCCAATGTAAAAAACCCCTACTTTCACTAGATATTGTAGGTATTCTTTTTTTCATTAACATTTTTGATACCCCTTTATATTTATATCCCTAACATAATGACATGATGCCTTAGCATGTGCAAACATCGATCGAGTTCAAGGGCCTTTGAATATCGAGCTCACAAATGACTGATTAATGTAGATTCGTACAAACAAGAGAACTTGAGTTTTTAGGTGTCATATGTCAAGCACCAAGCTGGAGAAAGACCATGGAGGTGTCGACCATATGCTATAGCCTGAGGACTCTATAGATGTTATGATTTCACCACAAGTGCCGAGGATGAGGAGCTGAAGTTGAATTTCAAATCCAAAAAGGTTTTTAGAGAACTATGCCTAAAACATGAGGAACAAAATCAAGACCAAGAAAATTGCGACCAAGTTGGATTGATATGAAAAAAAAAAAGGATTGGAGATGCAATTGAGAAGGAAATCCAGTGGTTGGATAATAACCAACTAGCTGAGGCTGATGAATTTGATGAGAAACTGAAAGAGATGGAGTCCACTTACAATCCTATGATTTCAAAAATATACCAGGGAATTAGAATTATTGATGGGTGTTGTTGATGGTGTGAAAGCTCTCATAGATGCTAGTGATCGCTTGGTGTTGAAAGTGGAAATTGCTCGTTTGTTTGGTGATCTTTGCCTACTGATTAAATTGGTCATGTTCTACTACAAAAACTTTATGGCAAAACATGAATCAAGGCAAAGTGTTATAAGTGAGATCACAACAAGCTCAAGATGAAATCATCACAAACATTGGAGGCAGGGTTGGTTGAATACCAATGTTTTCCTCTTTATGTGCAGTCAATGGAACAGACTCCCCTGTAACATATATCAATATAAATGTTAATGTCTGAGCACAAAAATAATATAGGATTCACACTTATTTGCAAGCATAGAGCCCCTGAGTTATGTGGTTCATTCTTCCTAAAGAATACTCACGTCATTGACATTTGAAACCTAGGTTACATATCTAGTGAAATTCTGACAGGAAGGCTCTTGTTTCCAAAGAAATATATTGCATATCAATAGATCTCATGAAATATATGTTTGGTACTCTATCTTTACACACAACTATCAGGATTAAGAATGACAAAGTCATAAGGTATCTAAGTAGAAAGGTTATAACTCTAAAACTTGAAAACAATGATCAATTTCCGCAACAGGCTCCAATCATGAAGCCTAGGATGGATTTAAAACAAGAGGATGCTTTACAACAACAATGTGTTCAGCAAATTCTGAGGTCTGATGTATTGGCTTCAAAGACAAGAGTCCATACAAATACATTCTACTCCACAATTGCATACACTTATTTAGCAGCAGCAAAGCACATGAGGAGTCACATTGAAAGCAAATAAGAATATGTGGCCTAACAGGTTACTTTTATTCATTAAGGCAATTCAGTAGAAACTTCCAGTAGCAGGATACATTATTCTCTTTACAACTATATGATACAACTTAATTTACAACTATATGATACATTATTTGCTTCTTCGACATTTTAGGCATCAATAAAATCAATATCAAATGTATTGGGATTAATTTTCCACACATTCAATGTTGCATACTCTTCCTAGCACTCGTTTAGTTGAGCTTCAGTGTAAGCCCAAATTCAAGAGACCCAATTATATGCATTTAAGCCAACCTTGATTAGGAAATTTGAACTAATGATATTTCTCATGCTCTATAGAGTTTGTGGAGAGTAAATTTCAAGAAATCTAGTTCAAAGCATTAGCATAAAAGACATCCATAGTATTCATTCACGAAGCCTCATCCAGTTATGTTTCATAATTTATGAGGTATAATTTCAAGTAGTTTCAAGATATTTTTACAGGTACATTTAGTAGTATAAATTTAGAAAAATATATTTCCTTTCAAAATCCTTTCATTGACTTTAAAGTGCCACTGTAACATAAGATATATGACCCAGAGCATTGTGAAAAAGGAAGTGATCCTTTGAGTGGAATTTGGTTGAAGAATATGGAAATGAATCTGGAGAGCCTCTTGCATATAAAAGGCTATAGATCTTTGTTTATGGTACCTAAAGAAATTGGACAGGGAATGTGTCACTCTAAAGAGATAATGGAGCCAACCTCAAATATTGTAGTCAGAGGGGTAGAAAAAGACGTCATGTTCCTTTGTTAGAGGCTTGCTTGATAGTATAATTCAAATAAATTTAATGATTTTCATGTAAATAATTCAACCCAGAATTTACTATCAGTATTTTGGAAGATTAACTGACTTGAGAAATATTGCTTCAAGTATTCTTCAAAAAAAAATTTGATGTATGAAGGGAATTGAAATCACAAGCTTGATATCTAGCGAGTTCAGTTCTGTGAAGCTCCATTTGAACATTATAAGGTCATTGATCTCTGCTAGGTTGAGTTCGAAGGTTCACCATATTCTATAGTCTTCATCCCAAAATAGCAAAATCTTTTGGTAAAATTGTACCAGCTTCAAGACACCTCATGTCAATGAAAGGTTAGATTTAGATCTTGTTTTTAAGACCTTCATTCTTGTGGCCCTCTTAGGGAACCGCTCCAAACCATTCTCTGAAATTTTTTTGTCACTAAAGTGGTACAAGAATATCGAAGGTTCAGGAAATAAGAGGGCATTAAATTTGATTAGAACCTCGGTTACTTCATTACATCGAAGACCTTATCTTCCTATGCAGTCTTGCACATCTCCATTTAAGGGGAAGTCTAATCACAGTTCTAGACTAAGCCTAAAGCAGCTACCAAAATCAATAATTTATTACCTTTTTAAGAAGTATTAGCCTTGAAGCTTTAATTATGGAAGTATGATATCTATCAGATCATTGTGTGCAAATTCTAGGTGTAAAAGTGACAATGATAGCCCTTGTCATATACAGACATCAATTACAACATTTTCCTACAAGCCAGACTATATAACATTTTGAACTCGGTGATAAGAACTATGTAAGCATCCCTATTCATTAGAAATATGGAATAACTTGAGAAGCCTATGGAGGATATCTATATTTGATCCAGTGACATCTTAACCTTATTGAAGATATTCTGAACAATTTTATATGCATTGCTACATTCATCTCCGTAATCATCCATCGATCCAGTGACCAAGAATCTGACCTGGAGTATACTCTCAGTATGATTTACATACTAATTATGATAAGATCCATGTGATATGTTGATCGTATTTCTGGGCCTTGATTTGTCCACAACGCAACCTGAACAGTTGTACATGATGATGGCAACAAAATAATTGAAGTACAACATCCCTTCTATGTGCTTAGGATTAAGTTTGTAGAGATTTTCTCTATAAGAAAGACTTGGGATTGATCGTTATATTGTTGTTGGACTGTCTACATGGTGATCCGTGTATGAACATCTTTATTACCAGTAAACAGAATAATAACACATCATGACTAACCAAGTTTATATATATCAATGCTTGAATATATTGGGGATGAAAATCAGAGTTTTAGTATATATGTCATGATAATGTATTAATTTTGTATTAATTCCTCAAAGGAGAGATCCTTATCATCTTGAGGAGGATCTATCGGCATCAACGAGAAAATATCTCAGTTAAGAGATATGGATAGAGACGTTTTAAGATACTCCAAGGGAATCCTAGTTTGAATCATAAGCAAAACTATATTTTTGAAATTCGAAGTCCTTCCAAATATAATAAAATCCATTTCTTGAAGAAATTAGCATGTTCCTCAGTGATTTATTTTTAAAAAAAATCAGTATGAATATTTTTTATAATACATATGTTGCAAATCTAACTTGAGCACCAATTCGAGTTCCTAAATAGGAGAAAAATTAAGGGCAGTAGGATATTTGTACAAGTCAATATAGGAGTTTAAAAATGTTTCAAATTTATCAATCCTCTAATGTATCCTAATGGTTTACAGCTCCAAAAATGAAAATATACCTCATAATTTATGAGGTATACTTTCAATTATTTTCAAGATATTTTCAGACATACATCTAGTAGTATAACTTCAGAAGGAGAAATATCCTTTCAAGATCCTTGCATTGACTCTAAAGTGCCACTGTTGCATAAAATATATGACTTGTATGAAAAATGAAGTGATCCTTTGGGTGGAAGTTGGTTGAATAATATGGAAATGAAGCTTGAGAGCCTCGTGCATATATAAGGATATACATATTTGTTTACGGTACCTGAAGAAATTAGACAGGTAATGTGTCACTCTAAAGAGATAATGGAGCCATCCTCAAATATTGTAGTAGAAATGGTAGAGAAAGATGTCGTGTTCCTTTTTTAGAGGCTTTCTTGATAATATAATTCAAATAAATTTAATGATTTTCATCTAAAGAAGTCAACCCATAATTTACTATCAGTATTATGGAAGACTGACTGACTTGAGAAGTATTGTTGCAATTATTATTCAACAAAAATTTTGATGTATGGAGGGAATTGAAATCACAAGTCTTATATCTAGAAAGTAGAGTTTTGTGAAGCTCCATTTGAATGTTATAAGGTCATTTATTTTAGCTAGGCCAAGCTCCAAGTTTCACCATATTATGTGATATTCATCCCAGAATAGTGAAATCTTTTGGTAAAATTGTCCTAGCTTCAAGACACCTCATGTCAATGAAAGTTCAGACTTAGATCTTATTTTTAAGACCTTCATTCTTGTGGCCCTCTTAGGGAACCACTCCAAACAATTATTTAAAATTTTTCTGTGACTAAAGTGGTACAACAATATCAAAAGGTTCATGCAATAAGAGGACATTGAAGTTGATTAGAACCTTGGTTCCTTCATTACATCGGAGACCTTATATTCCTATGCAGTCTGTGCATCTCCCTTTAAAGGGAAGCCTATCTCAGTTCTAGTCTAAGCCTAGATCAGCTACCAAAGTCAACAATTTATTACCTTTTTAAGAAGTATTAGCCTTGAAGCTTGAAGTATGGAATTCTGGTATCTAGCAGATCACTATGTACAAATTCAAGGTGTAAAAGTGACAATGATATCCCTTGTCATATACATACATCAATTATAATATTTTCCTACAAGCTGAGCTATATAACATTATGAACTCGGTGAAAAGCACTATGTAAGCATCTCTATTCATTAGAAATCTGGAATAACTTGAGAAGCCTATGAAGGATATATATATTTGATCCAGTGAAGTCTTAACCTTATTGAATATATTCTGAATTTTTTTTATATGTGTTGCTACATTAATCTTCGTAATCATCCATCGATCCAATGATCGAGAATCTGACATGGAGTATACTCTTAGTATCATTTTCATACTAATTATGATAAAATCCATGTGATATGTTGATCATATGTTTGGGCCTTGATTTATCCACAAGGCAGCGTGAACAATTTTACATGATGATGGAAACAAAATAATTGAAGTACATCATCCCTTCTATTTGCTTAGGATTATGTCTGTAGATATTTTCTCTATAAGAAAGGCTTGGGATTGATCATTATATTCTTGTTGGAATGTTTGCATGGTGATCTACGTATGAACATCATGAAATTCACAAACTCACATTGATGGTAGGACCTCATGTGAAGCTAACTTTGAACTGAATAATAATAGTAGTACCGATATCTAGAAATAGTCTTTGCATTTAGAGAGGTTTTTTTGCCCACCTTTGCAATGTTGACACTTCGTTTCTCCATCACTTCATGAATAATAGTACAGTATGTCTCATTCATATCATCACACCTGATTCATCACATACAAGATCCATTACTTCTGTCACTTCTCCGAAGGTGTCAAAAGATATATGTTGGTGAAATGTCTGATGCTAAAATAAAAAAATTTCCAACTCCAAAGAAACCAATAAATTAAGTATTGGAAAGAATAAATCTCAGAAACATATGAGGGCCCTGCCTTCAAGTACCATTTCGTTGGTGACCGGATCCCTGTGAACAACAACTATCAGACCAACACCACAACTTCCTCGACATGTGGTGTAAACTCCTCGAGGTGCCACACTGATCATGTGTTTCAACAACTAACTCTTTGCAAATCCAGGATCTCCCATCAAACATGCATGAAAATCACCTCTTATTTGTAAGTAAAACATAAATGTGTGAAAAAAATATAGATTTTCCTTTGTATACATACTCCAAAGGCCAAATAAGAGAGAAAAAAAAGACATTTTTCTCAGACAGACACCAATGGGATAATCAAGTTTATCTATAAAAAATCTTCTGTAAAAGAATTATACCTTCATTCCATCCTTGCATTTTCTAGTTGGGGCACCAACAAGAAGAAGAAGTAAGTCGTGTCCAAATATTTCTGGAGCTAAAGAACACACAAGCTTGTTATAGATGTCCCCATCCTTAGCAAGCAGTTCTATTTTTTCTTGTTCATCACCTTGTAAAATGTACCTACAATTGTTTGAAATTAATGAATAAAATAATCAATATAGAGAAAACATGGATCAAATAAAAAATTCACTAAATGGCACATTTTAAAAAACTGCATATGCTAGAGATGTGCAACCAAAGAAAAATTGCTAATCTACCTACATTAGATGTGGAACTTCGCATATCTATATAATGCATACCTAATGGTATATTAACTTTGAAAACTGGCTTTTGGTTGAAGGATCCATCATATTGGTAAACCCACTTATTAAACAACTACATGCATGATGTGCCCTGAATGTATTGATGACTAATGTCTTGTAGAAGGAATTTCCAAGCTTTCCTTGTGAAGTAACATTAGAGAAAGAGATGTTGCTCTGTTTCTTCTGCTTTCTGGCATAACGCACAATGAGTGGGGCCAGTTGTCCCATGCTTCCTTAAATTATTTTCAGTAGGGAATTAGGAGCTTGTTATGCACTAATAGGTAGAAGAAGGAAATTACCTTTAGAAACTATGCATGTGGAAAGTAAGGGAGTATATTTGATGGAGATACCCCTACTTAATAGAGTAAGATGATTCCCCTTAGCCCTTACAATATCTCTTGGATATGGAGATAGGAGCACATATGGAAAGGGTCAATATTGTAAAAGAGTGGTTTGGGACCAAACTAAAGTGCTAGTCAACCCATTGCTTTGCTTCATTCCATGTAGAAATATCATAGAGGGTAATCAAATAGTGTTGAGATGGCCAATCAAAAAATTCATGAATCAACTAGATCAGATTGCAGAGGTGTATTGCCAAAAATACTATCACTGGTAAAGGAGTTTTGACTTATATTTATAGGTACCCAAGTGAGCTTATCAAGGAGAATGGTTCGAGTTGTCTTGAGTAATCTCAATATATAAGATCCATTTTTAGATTGAAGAGGACCCACTGGAGTATTTCTGTTGAATAAATTTCTTCCTGTGAGCGATTCCCATAATATATTTGGCCCCAATGCTAGATTAATTAGGGAGGGCCAGAGTGCTAATCACATTTGAGAACAAGGAAGAAATGAAAAATTCCAAACCCACTCCACCAAAAAAATAAACCTGCCAACCTATTGTAGACCATATCAATGTCATATAATAGGCATATGTCCCCATTGTGAACTTCTCATCCTCCTTTTTCATATCTCTGAACTTCCCACTGAAAAAAATCCAACTATACATACCACAGTAGCAACTATGGATGTGAAAATTTGCAACTGTAGAACCACTGCAAAGGTCTCCTTCTTTATAACCCTATTGAACACAAGTTGCATCAATGGAAGAAGCAGGACATAGATTGTAGAAGCTGCGATAGTGAAAATGAAGCCTACTATGTACTTCGAAGTATTCACTCCCTTAGGCCTATCACCATATGAATGAACCACAATCAGAATTTCACCCAAAGTTAGAAAAACCAGATAATTCAAGATATATGGAGTAATTTTTTGCCTGTTCAATATCAATGCAAATACAAAATTGAAGGCTATTTGGCTTGAACAGAGAAGTGAATAGTCGAAACAATCATATAAGAGATACCCCATGAGTAAAGAAGATTATAAATCCATGCACATGAAGGTACATCAACAATAAACTATCTGACCTGGATTATCTGGATTCTAGACAAACTCAATGAAATCCAGAAATCCTTGCTTAACAGTTTAAAAAAAACATGAGGTTGATTGAACTTTGTACCTGGTGTAACCTTGTGTCACTCGTGTAATTAACCCATGGTGGTGTACTTGAGAAATCTTGAGTAACCCTTCTTTGAATTGTTTTTTTAAGTCATGGTTCATGGTAAGAGAGACCATCACATTGTTATAAATTCTGGTAGACCGAAGGAAATTTCATAGCACAACCTTCATATTTCAAATGAAGGTTTTCTAAATAGCTCTATCAGATCCTATATATATATATATATATATATATATATATACACAAACACACACACAAACACAAAAATTATACTTCACATATGTTTCAGGACAAATCCAATGAATTTATATGAAGGTGAATTATTTGCATAATAAGATACATGCTACAGACTGGCCTCCTTGCGTCGAGGAACCCTGTATTTTACATACATACGAAGAAGGATATTTGTTAGTATGATACAAATTAAAGAACATTCCACAGAATGAGAATATCCACCTCATCTAGGGGTCTATTAACAGTCAGAACAAAAAATGGCTAAGACATAATTATTGGTCCTAAACTACTGATTGTGTATAAGTTCTAACTTGGGATTAATGTGTGAAACCCTGGCTGGCTTTAGACCTTCAAGGTTGTCAAACATAAGGATAATTAGAGAGATGGATAATTTCGGGAGTTTGAAATCACCACTTACACCCTTATATATGTCCAGGAGAGCGATGACTGTGGGCCCAAAAATTCATCATGCAATTGTACCTTAAACCCTCAGCAGAAGAAAAAAATTAATAATGAAAATATGTAAGAAACATAAGGGGGGAGTCACTTAATTATACTTTCCTTGAAATGGTTCTAGCCAAAATAATATTTTAGTAACAAGTTATGCCACAAGCTCTAGGTTTTGAGATTAAAATTTATATGAAATCATTAAATTTCCTATTATAGAGTGTGGGGGATTATTTTACCCCAGAGGAAAGGTCATAAAATTTAAAAGGTTGTTCTAGATGCAGTTTACTCTTAATGGTATAAGATTTGGTGCAGGAAATTGTTTCTACGTGTATGCATGAAATATTCCTAAAAATGTGGATGCCTATCATGGAAAGACATACAATCAATCCTTAGGGATCAAATTCAGCAAGCCCTAAAGGGTAGCAAGAAATGAACTTCAACCAATATCCCATTTCATAATTCTTCTTTTTCCCTAGGAATCGACCCAACAGGACAAAATATCTAAAATAACTCTTGCATGATGATAATCGTTGAGGTCACAAGACCAATCCGCATTTATTATCAGAGAGAGACCTTTGGTCAATGAAGGTGATATCTTGAAATATATGAGAAATTGATGTTAAAATCAAGAAATTACTCTTACACAATAAATATGTATTGAATCACATGATACTCTTATGTTTCAAGAAGAAAACAATTTCTAGTATTATGATAGAAACCCAGCTCAAAAACTTTTGGAAAAAGGGAAAATTCACAGCCATAAATGCCAAAGGCATGGTTCGTGACATTTTCATTATTTCGAATCTAAACATGATTTTACTTCACAATCTATTTTCCATAGAAATAAGTTTAATCGCTCAGTTTTACCTCGTGATCCTCATAAAATTCATTCATCACCAATGTATATGGTGTGCATCTTCTTATGCAAGCATACAAATTATTACAGAGTCTTGCCAACTTTTTACATCTCAATGGAAATTCTCATTGGATTCTAAGAAGGGATTTCAACCTTATTTCTTCCTTAAAGTAAAAGTAATTTATAAATTTGCAGACATGATCAAGATAATGAAGAATTCAACACCTTTATCAGTGATATGAGACTGATTTATGTGGAAACCATCAATGGGCTCCATGATTGTAATAATAAATTTTGGGGATCACAACATGTAGTTTGCAACTGGATTTTTTCTTGATTTTAGAATCCTTAATGCTTTGCGGTCAAGGTATACACACCAATATTCTCCCTTCAACTAGAATAGATCATTGGCTCGTATCCATCACTCTCGACAACCCAAGTATCCTCACAAAAAATCCCTTTCGATTTGAAATTTTTTGGCTTTCCTGCCCATAAATTTATAAGAAAATCAATCAATGGTGGAATCAAGATGTCATACACAAAAGGACTCTAATTTATCATTTCCAATAAATACTTAAAAACCTCAAACAAAATCTCAAGACATGGAACATGATAGTCTTTATAGACATTTTCCAAGCCCAAAAGATCTAGAATCAAGAATGGCATGCATTCAAAAACAAATTATTCTTGGAAGAGACGAATCCCTTGCTGGACAAGAGAAACATTTTTTCACCCACCCTAGTGAGCGACATCAACAAGAAAAAATACTTTGCTGGTAGAAATCACAAGTATAATGACTCAAAAAGGATAACATAACTTGTAATTCTTCCACAACCTGATGATTCGAAATTGGAATTGTAATATAATTACTCATCTCAAGAAAAATCAAGGTAAGAAGCTAAATTATCATCAACATATTGATCACAAACCAACAAAATTTTTCAGGTCTCTCCTCTCAAAATTCAAATAGGATGGTTTTCACTGCCATTCACACGATCACCAAACACATTCCCTAATTAGTCTTGAAATAACATGTTGTCAGTCCCATGAGACCTGTCACTTTAATAGATGTCAAATTAAATGTCATGGATATGCCTTACAAAAAATCTCCAAGTCCTAACGTTTTCACCACAAATTTCTTCCACCACATTTGGTTCACCATTAAAAAATGAGGTCTAGGTATTAAAATAAAAGTTACACCAAATATGAGGTTCCTTTCAAACCATAAATGCTACCTTCATCACTCTAATTCAAAAAGAGAACAAATCACTCAATCCCTTGAAATTACTAGCTATAGGTCTCTTCTATTTTATTTACAAAATGAGATGAGAGGGTTGCACTAGTTGTTGTTGTAAGATAATGATTTCATCCTGTCGATCTAGTCACCTCTTAAGGTCTCCATCTCACACCGCTGCTAGATCTAAAAATGGTGGTTTTTTACAATTAGGGGCTATATACATTGGATCATTGAGGTTTTTTACTTCTTAAATTCCACTAGATCTACTCCCTTCATCCACCAAAAATTGTCACGTGCATATTTTTTCACTAGTGTGGTTGATTACAGTCAAATTGTAAGATGCAAAATTTTGTCTCCATTTCAACATTAGGCTCATAATAGTTATTTTATGCAGTATCTTAGGTTTTATGACCTCAAGAATTTTTCATTCCATACATATGAAAGCTCTATCTTTGGAGGAAATGTTTTCCTTGCCTAGGAACTAGATTGAAGCCATGCCCTGAGAGGCCAAATTTTTATGCCATTTATGAATAGGTATCATAATAGAGATTTTGAAAATTATTGAGGAAGTTGTGAATATTTTATGTTATGATTATGTTCAAACTCACTTAGAGTCACAATCCTCATGGAAAAAAGAGATGCATTAGATGTAAAATTCGCTTATTTTTTATACAAACACTTCTTACACTTATGTTTCTTCAAGGTGGCTTCATTACATACTGAAAATCATAGAATTATATTTTTTGTGCAATATCTTGCATAACAGCAAGATGCATTTGTACAACCACCACATTTTGGAAATTATGATGGTCGTTTTCAAGACCATGTAGCATGTTCTCCAACCATCATTGGTCTTCCCCTGAATTTTCTTGAAGTTTGTAAGGTACTAGGTGGATCTTCTAGGGTTTTTGATGGAAAACCCTATAGTCATCACCCCAGATCTACTTAAATATATTCGAGGTAATCCTTAGTTGGCTCCATATACCAAAAAAATATAGCACACACTATTATTCTCCCATTATTTAATCATAAAACCTAAATTATAACTTTAATTTATGTTTAGTATTATATTAGAGTTTAAAACATCTTTGCATGCATTCTTAGCCATAAATAGGCTAGACATCATAGAATATGAAGATCTAAATGTAGCCCAGATTGATTGAAAGAAAGACATTCCTAATTTCTTTTCTTAAATATTTATTAGTCTTTATTAAAATACAATTATAATAAATTATTTATTTTTATAATTTTTTTTTAATTTTAATCGTAAGCTAATAGGTTCAAATATACATAAAATATACACTTAGTCCACATAATAATTAGGTTTCCAGTGTGTTGGTAGGCCACCAAGCTACTAGACAAACCTATAGAAAGAAGTTCCTTGACACAATTTTGGTTGACAGAGGAGGAAGCCTTAATAAAATGGGAAGTCGTACCAATAAATTATTGTAGGTTCCAACCTTGCAGCAATAGTCAGGTGTGGATAATCCTGAGAATTTGAAAAGATTCACCTCCTCCAGATACTAAGGCAAATGAAACACAATTTCATATAACTAGTGCTACTGTAGAAAATTGCACTAGACAAGGTGCTAGTTTCTTTATATAAAGCTTAAAAAATGTCATAAGCCACACCCTATGGGTCAAGTTCAATATAGAAAAAAGTGTATGATAAAGGGACATACAAAATGAAAAGTCATGTGATACACATATAAAGGGTTTAATTTCAATATAGCAGAACATGTATGATAGAAGGACATGGGACACAAATCCCAAGAGTTGAGTCCAAGAGAACGAAATGAGACAGATATATCTGTGGCTACTAGTGTAGTAAAAAAAAGTCTAGATTCCTTTTCTTCAATTATCTATGCTTAGTTATGAATATTTTATGATTTGTAATGCGTTTTTGTATGACATACCTTCCAAATTAATTTTACATATACTTTAATGGTGTGTTCTCTATCTCATGGTAATTTTTCTCTTAACCAAGTATCCTCACCTTGGAATAAGGTAAATGACAAGAATATTTTCAACAATAAAGAACACCATCTAGGCCCAAATATTTCCTATAACTTCTCAGTTGTATATATTATAGAATGGAACTATAAGATCTATTTCTCAATATATATAAGGACATATAGTAAAGCCAACATATTTGTAAATGTGAGTTGTACACTCCTATCACTCAGAAAATATTTACAGCCCTTTGCAAACTTGAGATTTCTGGGATTTTGGAACCAACTTGTCTTTCAAATTGAACACTGCTATAGAAAAGGAAAATTCACCTACATCACAAAATTTTCATTTCTTTACAAGAACGAAGTTTAACCTTATGTTAAATTATTTAGTTTTGTCATAGAAACTAATTATAAGATCCCATCAGTCTATAATTGATGCACATTCTCTTTTTTGCATAATTTTTCACGTTCTTATTGTTTTGCTGAATTCTCCATTGATAGCAGAAGACACAGGGATTTGGGGTTTACTGGGAAGTAATGATGGAGTATATAAAGGAAACAAGGAATAGTGTTTTTACATAACAAAAATAAATTAGTGGGGGGGTTGAAAAAATGAAAATTGATGTTTTGGTCAAGGATGAGGTGGGGGTCCTCCCACTGAAGATTGTGGATGTTTCAACATTTCTCCACCTGTGAGGGAGACATAGTGACCATACTTACCAATGATAAGGTTCCATACTTCAATGCTACCATATACTTACAACATAAAACCCATATAGGAAAATTTGAAGAAATATTTAAGCTTATTTTTTTGTAAAGATGATGGAAGGCATAATTGTTGCCTCATATACTCCTAGAGGCAAGTTTTATGTTGATCTTACAAAGTTGTTTCATTTGCAAAATTTTCTTCCTCAACCAAAGGGCCAGTTGAATGGTGGTATAGAAATATATCAATGAACATACGTTGGTTATTAATTATATGGCCTACTCTGATAGCCAGTTCCTTCCAGTAGTTGTTGTTGAAAATTTGAATGCCATGGTAGTAAATTTCATGATCCATTGCAAAGTGACCTCGTGAAAGAAAATGGTGGTTCATGAGTTGTTTTCTATATACTTATCCCTTAAATTTTATAGGTGAACACCTATTTGAGTTTTTAACCTATATGTGTGTTGCAAATTGATTCAAGGTGAATTACAACTAGAGTTGGAATTTTATTTTATAGTTTTTATTGTTGTATTCCTACCCTAAAAAAATGCAATATACAAAAAGGATGTGTTACATCTCAGATGAAGCTTCATAAGAAAGGCTTGGATGTACTTAGTTCCACCTACTCTCTATGAGACTACTCATTATAAAACACTAAAAAGTCTCTACTCATTAAAAAACTTATGCACTAACTTGATCAAGATCTTAATATTTGACGTCCATAACTATAGTCTTCTAATAGTTTTGTGGTTATAATATTTTCCTCTCAATAGATTCAATTTCTAGTCCATATTTGTTTGGATAGTACCTAGAATATATCAGGGCTAAGGGGATAAAGTAATTCATCAAATCAATTATAATATTAGTTTATGAGATTGATAGGCTCAAGAAAGGGAGAACCTTGAAGAGCGCTCAGATTAGCTATGGTTCAATTCCATAACATAGGACACACTAATTATGAGTTGTAACAAGGTCAAGTAATACATTTACTATACATAAAGGATAAGCATTATTATTTCATATAAAGGGTGGTATAAGAGTTATGTACGCTAATATTTAACATAATCATGTACAAAAGAATGAGTATTCTTTTATCCATTGAAGGTAGGTGTGATAATACCACCCATTCCACAAAAACAACCAAAATTACCTAAACCAACGACACAATGGGAGGATGCAGGGATGTTTAGCCGAAATATCCAACTCAAGGTGAGAGGTTTGTCAATCTAGTTGAGGAGGTGTTATATGTGAACAAATTGGATCAGTTGTCAAATATGACAACAAGAAAAAGGGAGGATTACATTAATCCTATGGTGAATGGAGAACTCAGTTGACATAACATATGTTCATATGAGATATATTATAAATAGATGATCAATATATGACAGAATTCACAGTATGAACAGTCCACCCAATGGTGTGTTATACTAAAGACCCATTGGTTTAATGGTGTTTAGGTAAAGGACCCATTGATGTTTGATGGGACAAAATATATCAATGAATTTGTTGAGCAGGTGGAACTGCACATGAAGCTGGGTAGTAGGTTGAAACATTGGATATCACGTTGGCAGAGGTCCCAATACATTTGTGGTAAACACATAAGAAAACATTGCCATTAGGTGGTTCTCAACTTAAACCTTAATTCTTAATTTCCCTAAACCAACAACACAACGAGAGGATGGAATGGATAAAAGTAAATTAAAGATAGCATGGATTCATATGTTAGTCACTAAAAATCCTTGAAGCTAATTGACATCCAAGGTAGAAGTGGAGCTACTCCAAAATTCAAAGAATATGGAATTCTGAAAAGTTGGGACAAATATGATCCATAATAAGTACTTCCAGAAATTGCAATATATTTTTCATTATTCCATCCTTCAAAATTTTCAATTATCATTGAGAAAAAAATTCAAGTTCATCAAATAAAAAATTTGTAAGCACATGAAACACCAAATGACAATGACAGCCCCTTGAAAGTTTTTCCGAGATGTGGAGAAATAACTTCACCTAAACTTGCAATATTGGTGCCTACGACAGAAGTTGGAAACAAATGAAATTATGTGAAACACAAGAGAGAATAAAATGGCCGAGAGAATAAAATGTTTGGAATACAATTGGTGACTCTCCATTGATTATATTAGAAGATGAGTCCTCCATAGTTCCAACAAAATCTAGCTATATCCCTGAATGGACATCTACTTTTTTTGGTCCACTAAATCTAGTGCCTAATGAAATATTTTCCTATATTTGTTTAAACCATATGCCAGAAGGATATCTCTTTGGATGGATAAACCAGATGACTATTTTAGCATATGTGAAAGCATGAAGGATCGATATCAAGAACTGGAAACCACTACATACTAAACTGATTACAATATTTAAAATTGTGAAGAAAATATAGAATATTGATGTTATGGGAAGGAACGAAAAAATTTGTGTAACAACAAGTGATCCAATAACATGATGCTCCACACTATAATCATAAAAACCGGGGGCTTACGCTATAGTAAAGGTAGGGGATTACGCTACAATAGCAGGACCTTGACGCCTCCAACAAGTTCATCTCTCAGATTGTTGGACACTCTTGAATGTCACTCTCAGTATGCTACTCTAAGTTTTCTTTGAATGTCGCTCTCAAGTGGATCTCAGATCATCAGCCACTCTATGCTTCAAATTCTTCTCAATTTGATGCGAATGCCCTCTCAAATCCGCTGGCCAATTAGTTTTCCATAAATTATTGACAAGAGGTGGGGATGTTAGTTCAGGTTCATTCCACCATCCTAGGAAGGTTGTTGTCAGGCACAAGGAGGGGCCTACTCACAAAGGATATCACAGGGAATAATTGAATGGGAATAATCCGTATGTGATCCAAAATGAAGTCTAAGTTGATGAATCACTTTTTCATATTTTCACCTTGGTCGGGAGTAAGGTAGTCGGTCCCATTCCAGAGGGTCTTCTTCGCATTTTGCTTCAAAGGCTTGGCAAATAAGTTTTCTTCTAAGTGGATTTGAATGCCCTCTCACATCTAAGATTTGTTGGCATGAATTACCTTAGCTTTCTTCAAATTCGAATGCCCTCTCATATTCAAATTCCCTCTCACAGATCTCAGATTTAAAGGTCCCCTCAAATCCATCTCATAGTTGAATTCCCTATCACAAATATCAGATTCGATCGCCCTCTAATATCCGAAGTGTGAATTCCCTCAGTTTTCTCGAATGTCAAATGCACTCTCACAATCGAATTCCCTCTCTCACGGTTGGAAGTCAAATTTCCTCTCACAGTCAAATGCCCTCTCACAGATCCATCGATTGCTCATTTTTTAGCCTTACCTAACCCGTTTTTTATGCACTTGGCCCAAAAAATCAATAAATAATACCCTAAAATATTTATATTCTTATATAATAAATAAAAACACACTATCCCCTTGTTATATAGTCAATATAATGTTTTATGTTTTTCTAAATTTTTTTACGTCAATATGAAAGCACGCTATATAGTATTGCTAAGCCCCTGTTGTCCCATTTAGCCCCCCTGACTCAACTTTTTGGGTGTGTTAATCACTCATTCCGAGTCTGATTCCACCACTAGCTTCTTGTACCCCAAGTTAATAGCCAGGAGAATGGCTTGTTGAAATGCTGCAAATTTTTTCACTTTGTTATTATTTGCATAGCCATAGTGGTAAATATATATAAGCCTAGTCTTTGTTGTAGAGTCCCTAAAGAGTAATCCAAAACCTGCAGGCCCTGATTGCCTTTCGAGGGTCCATCAAAGCTCAACCTGATGAACCCTTCTCGAGGTGTAGTGAATATTTGTGCATAATCCACCCTGCTATATATGAGGTTATAGGAGCTTGGAGCAATCATTGATGGTGCTAGATTTAGGAGATGGAGGATTCTAGCCATTTCTCTACCAAGATTATTTATTTTTTATTATTTTAATTTAAATTCATTTATATTTTAAATTTAAATTAATTTATATTTTAAATTTTCTTTTAATAATAAATATAGTGATTTATTTAAAAAAAACAATTGTACTTAAATAAAATATTAAGCAAATTAAAAATCCAAAATGAGAAACTTTTGTTATTAATCAAATTTATATATTTATCAGAAATATAACATAACATTTAACATGTTTATATATATATATATATATATATATATATATATATAACTTAATATAACTATATAATTATAATATAATTTTATGTAGCATCTAGTATAATTTGGGATGAATTTGGAAAGGAAATTTTTTGCACTGAATTTTCAAAGGTTTTTTGGGCTTAATTTTCCAAGAACATTTTTTGGAGGTATTTTCTAAAGTGACATTTTTTAGAGTAAGTGTTTTGAGTTGAAGTAAATCTTTTATAAAGATTTTTTAAGGTGAGTTTTTGTCTAAATTTTTAAAGTGAAATATTTTTGGAGGACTTTGAAGGAAATATTTTGAGCTTCATTTTTAAAAGACATTTTTTTGGAGGAATCTTTAATGTAGGAGCTTTGGGTTGAAGTATGTCTTTTGTGAAAAAGTTTAAAGTCAGTTTTTCTGAAATTAAATCTTTTTTGATGATTTTTTGAAGTGAGTTTTTGTCTAAATCTTTATAGTGAGCTTTTTTTTGCGGGATTTTGAAGGAAATTTTTTGAGCTTCATACTAAATTATCATGGGAAATAAAAAAAATTGAAAGATAAAATATTATCGAACAAGAGACCTTGAGGATTATAGAGAACATGGGAGAGAATATCGCAAAAAAGAGAGAGAGAGAAGAACACTCAAATATTGAAAGGAAAAATCAACCTCAACTAGAAGTTGAAGCAGATATGTAAATGCAAATATTATAAATGATATTTAAAATTTCACTGGTGTATTGTGAAGCTTAATTTTTGTTTGATGAACTAATTTGAAAAATATTTTGCAATGTAAACAGAGAGAGATATTTTTCATAACATTGATGATGAGATAGAAAGTTTTGAAAGAGAAAGTGAAAGAGATATTGAACCAATGATTGAAGATGTTAAAAATGTTGAAAGAAATTCAAGTGAAGAAATTGAATCACCAGCTTTGTATATATGTTCAATGTGTATTATTGAAATTACACATATTTATTAATTTAATTATTTATTGAATATGTAAACCCATTTTGTACATTTAATTCTAATATGTACGTATGAAATCCATATCGTTGATGAGATGTTAGAAAATGTTGACACTGACACATATGGAGATAAAAAAGTCTACCATGTTATATGATATCGTGTTAAGTGCATTATTGATATGTTCTTAAAAGATGAAAATGTTGCAGTTCAAGCTAAAATTTTGAGAAGTATCTTAACATCAAAGAAATTAAAGGAAGCTACGACTTTATTGGGTATTCGAAACAAAAGATAAAAAAAAATAAAGGAAAATGTGATACAAAATATAAATAGTGCTCTAAAGTCAATTGGAAGATCTAGAAATAAAAGTGATTTAGATGCACGTAAAGCAATACAAATGGTAGTGGTTTCATCAAGTACTAAAGAGAATCGTTTGGTAAAATATATAGCACAAGCATTAGGGACCTCACGAAAAGCTTTGCACGAACATCATAACTTTTGCTTGCAGATAGATGTAAATGATGAACTCACTTGTTGGAAATTTATTTGTAGGAAACCATACAAAGATAGACTTGGAGAAGATGTTAAAAGAATATTATATGAATACTGGATGAAAAATTCATGTGTTTCACCAAAAAGAAGGGATGTGATGTGACGAAGAATAACACGAAATTAGTATGAAGAACATGCAAAACATATCTTGGACACCACTCTGATAGATTAGTTCAACAAGTTCATAGAAGAGAATCATGAAATTAATGTCTCAATTAGTGCTTTTGTGCAACAAAAACCATGGTATGTTAAAGCTATCACTCTACACGACACTTGTTATTATCGTTATCATGTGGAATTTCATTTATATTATGACACATTCCTTAATTTTGGTAATTTTTTTTGGAAACATTCACCTCCTCCTTCCACTATCCATGATTTCATCTCTCAAATTCTATGTGCAAGAGAAATCCATGAATTTTTTTACCAAAATAAATGTGTTGGTGGTAAAAAATGCGATAATTGTGGAAATTTGACTTTATTTCACAACAAATATCTTATTGATATAAATTATCAATCATTCTCCAACATAAAAGTGAAATGGAAGAGATATGAATATAATTTTACATGGATTGGTTCAATTAGTACTACAAGTGCTAAAAGGATTGATTTACAAGAAGAATAATTTTTTGTGATAGAGTTTTTGAGAAAATTTGAGGCATAAATTTGTAAATAAACAAAGCATTCTCATAGAGCTCGATGACAGGGACCATTTTGTCAATAGTTGATTTGGCAGAGAATTAGACATTTGTTCCACAAAATGAAATAGAGTGAATGCTATCATTCTGACCAAGTCTCCATGCTTGTCCATATTATATATAGACACGTTGAACAAAATATTGATCATATAGAAAGCACCAATGAAAATAAACATGTTATTAAAGAATATCACTTGTATATCAGTGACGATCGTACACATGATACATATTTTGTACAACATCATTATGATAATATTTGTGACTCATTGAAAAGTCATGAAATAAAATTCAATGAATATTGGATATGGTCAGATGGATGCGCATGTCAATTCAAATCTTCATGATCATTCTTTTGGTTGTGTCGTCTTCATATGAAAACCTACATTAATCAGTGCTGGAATTTCTTTGAGACTGGTAATGGAAAAGGAGAACATGATGGTGCAGGGGCATGTATAAAATGAGCGCTTAAAATATATCAAATGGACCACTATGCACACCAACTTGTCTCAGCAGAATAAGTTGTTCAATGGTGCATCGTTGCACTAAGCCATGAGACTAACTGGTCAAGGGAGGTACGAAGGTACATGTACATATATAAAAATTAACTTGCATATACATATATATATATAGATATGCATAAATTTAATATATATGATCTAATTTTTACTAATTTTCTAATTTTAAACTGTATTTATCACAATTATTATCTTTGATTGTATTATGAATAACATATTTATATTATTGTTTGAATTTTTCATATATATTTTTTGGCATATTGGGGTACAATATGTAGATAGATCAATTGTAAATGACATTGAAACAATAAAAGGGACTCGAATATTGCATTCAATTAAAACAAAGGAGTACCAAAATGTGTTTGCATTTGATAAAATAAAATATTCTTGTTTTTGTCATGTTTTCTTAGATGACACAAAATCCAATGATCTTTGTGAAAACAAAATGTATGTAAAATATTGGCAACATACAAAACTAAATACAAAAGGGAAAATGTTTGTTTCAAAGTTTGAAGAAATGAAATCAGAAGAGACTATAGTATCATCTAAAGGTGATCGAGTTTCTGATCTTGTTAGAGAAGGTAACATTTCAATTGCTTTAAAATTATAGAGATATAGAAATAGATAATAAAATCAAGTACACATGTTAATTTTAAAGTTGATTTTTCATGTTAATTATGATCTAAATTTATGTAAGTTTTTTCTATTGTGCAGTAAATGTTTTTGCTATAGTTGCACCTACTAACAACGTAGAAAATTTCAGGTATTATTTGATGTGTTGCACTAAACGAAATATGAAATTATTGGAAAAATATGATGATAACAGGTTTATATATGAAAAATGGTCTATTATAATGGAAGGTTATTTTTTCCAAAAAAATCATCAAAGTCGGGATTTTGTTACCTTCAATACTTGAACTTGATGTCATACGTTTTCAATATAGTCACTTGGTGTGTGAAACACACATAAAATTGATAGAAGTTCAATCAAATAAAAAATTGAAAAATGAAATGGAAAATGTCAAATGTAACAACTATCCAAAATTTAAAATCATTCAATAAAAGTAAATGTAGTTCAACTATCCAAAATGTAAAATATGTCCAAAATTTATATCATGAACAATAAAATTAAATATAAAAATGTCTCAAGTTATATAGAAAAGTAAATATGACACACGTTTAAGTAATTAAAAAACTAGATCAAATAAAATGTTGCACATGCATCAATCAAATAGAGAATTTGGCTGTAATGTATTTTTCAGCAGACTCCTAAGCCTCCTTGTGCTATCATCTAAAGAATGGGGAACCTACACAACGTGTAAACATTAAAATTTAATGTTTTAAAATTGAATGAGAATGTAGAACTTCATACAAAAAAAAAATGAAAAAAAAGATTCATGCAATACCTCATGTAGTTCCCCCTCTATTATTCCGTGTTGGCCCTAATTTCATATATATATATATATATATATATATATATATATATATATATATATATATATATATATATATATATATATATCTGTGTGTGTGTGTGTGTACACATGTATAAAAAAATTATATTACATGAATTAAAATTAAAATTTAATGTTTTAAAATTGAATGAGAATGTAGAATTTCAATAAAACAAACTAAATGAAAAAAAAAAATTTCATGCAATACCTCATGTAGCTCCCCCTCCATTGTCTCGTGTTGGCCCTGCATCAATGCATCCTCCACGATAGAATGTACAATATAGATGTACAAGTGTGTGTATATATATATTAAAAAATTTCAAATTAAAATGCATAAACTAATTCAATAATATTAAAAAAAATGTTAGTCAACTACTTGTTCAAAATGTTTGGATGTTCCTATTTCTATTACACGCTCTGACGCTAAAGTCCTTGGAGAATGGAAATCATCTCCACAAACCTAAAATTCAAAAAAAAAATTAACTGTAAAATAACTCAAGATCTAGATCTCATTTTTTAATGAAACTTTCACTTCAATTTATAACTTGAAACATAAGTGGAAAATTGAATACTTGTGACGATGTATTTGGCACATCTCCTAATAGGGAAGAAGAGGGTGGCACCATTGCGAAAACATTTGACGAAATTAGAATTTATTAACATTTAATTATATACATGTGTGTATACAATTATTTATTTTAAAAATATGTCATCATGATACTGATATAATAATAGAATAATAATTTTACATCAACATCATTAACTCTTAAAAAACACTAACATTTCCCGACATATCATCTTGATTGCGAGAACCTAACCCTCCACCATGATGTTAGAATTTTACTGCAGAAATAATAAATAATTTACCGAGAGGAATACATATAAAAACTCAGCAACAAATCATAAACATAAACCAATATGTTTATCCGGGAAAACCCCAAACTCTGGGGGAAAACCCAACCAATGAAATCTCATTAACCATTGGCCGAAACCCTGGCCAATCCGGCCAAGTGAGCCTTCACCGCTCACCTCCAGGCCTACATTACAATGAAGTCTTCCCAGCCTTTTATAGGCTCTATTACATGCAATACCATGGGCTAAAACCATGGGTGCACAATACCATGTGCCCCAAAACCACTACTATTTACCCTAGTCAACATTGACTCTATCCCGAGTCAAGTTTACGTAACACATGATATTATCAAAAATTTTGTTCAACAAGCGTGTTAACTGCAAATGGTGAACATATGATACATTTTCATTAGATTAACATATACAAATAAAAATGCATATGTAAATTACAAATTACATTACAATATTCACCCTAACCATTGACACATATTGATCCCATGCCCTCTTCCTCATGAAGAATTAAGGCCTGCCAACCATTGCGATAATGCTTTGCATATGTTCTAAGCTCTTGAGTACTCATGTTTTTATCTCATCATCTGTACTATACACAAAATTAGCATGTTAATTCTCTCATTCTCTTTATCAATTCAAACCAATATAAATTCCACCAAGTCCAGTTTGAACATTGTCTATGATGGCATCCCTGATTTCTCAACTAATTTGAGAAGTGGCATCTATATCTGACAACAATGTTTCCATGCGAAGAGGTTGGCTTACCAATGGTGGCTTGGAGCGAGGCAACTCAACATTACACTTAGCGCCCCTTCGGTCACATAATCTACCTTTCCCATGACCAAACAATTCAGAATGAAGGTCATTATAATTTGGTTTCATTCCCAAAGAGATTTATGCATAAAATAATTTTCCAAAATAAATAGAAACCTCGTCATTCCATGGTAGTATTCCATAGGCTGCAATGTGCCTATTATACAAATGGAAAGCTATATTAGGGTGCTTGCAATATTTCACCTTTTTCATATTTCTTTTTGGCCCTTCTTTGAAATTAAACATAGATTTTGTCATTTTTTTGTAACTATGTTTTTAACATCGTCCCATGTTTCCTTTATTTTCCTCATCACTTCTACAAAAGTATCAGTGGTTGGCCTAAGTTTTTTGTAAACATCTACAAGTGTGCTTAAAGAGTGTGTAACTATTTCTAAGTTTCTCGACTCTCGGTAGAGAGTTTCAAAGACAAAATATTGTTGGATGTTTGTTTCCCAAGGTAAATTGAGAATTTCAAAAGGATAAGTCATGGCTGGTGTATAGCCTTCTTCTTGAATAATACAGTCTGGCCTACGTCTTTTTTGGGCAAAATTTTACCCTCTTCATCAATATATAAAATTATGTTTAAATAAAAAATCATGTGAAAAGATTTGTACAAATTTTCTTTTTAACCATAAAAAAAATATATAAATAATTTAACAAAATAATAATTGAATGACAATAATATTCAGATTGATATCCACCTCAAGATTGTTGAGAAGCATCATGCCCACCCTGAGATGGTTGAGAATGAGCATGAACACCCATTGATTGGCCACCACCCATTGGTTGAGAACCAACATGACCACCCACTGATTTGACACCGGGGGAATGTATACCACCACCCCCATGCGATTTTCCACTACCTATTGTTTGGCCACTAGGGGAATGTGTACCACCACCACCATCACGCGACAAGAGGGAAGCTTCATAAAAAAATGAATTTCTAATAAATTCAAAAATATATACATATGATTGAGTGTATTGTGTGAACCATAACATGATTGTGTGAACCATGACCAAGCTCCATTGATTGAGTAGATACTCTTTTCCTCCGAACTCCAAAAAAATGAAGTTTATTAAAAAATAATTTAACTCACAAAATTGATAAAAAATCAATTCCATATGTATACATGTATGTACATGGGGATAAAATCATATATTCAATAAAAAATTAATTCCATATGTATACATGTATGTGTGGGGATAAGATTATATACACAAATGTCATTTAAAAACATGCACATTTAATATAAATACCATGAACATCCCCCGATCCATGATCCCCCTCTCTCATAGAGGCATGGTATTCTATTGATGTTCACCTCGAAGAATCACGTGCGAAATGATCATCCTCCATGATATATATATAATGTTTAAAGCCTCGAAGAATCATGTGGAAAATTATCATCCATGATATATATGGATCTATTTACAAATACATAGATACATGATGTTTAAAAATTTTCCTTGTGCATTTACAATAATTTTTAAAATTACTATTTTAAAAAAATCAAAAGAATTCAAAAAATTGATGTAATTTACACAAATGTTGATCACAAACACAAATTATGTAAAACAAAAACTTTCAAAGCACAAATTGATGTGTAAAAGTCATTTTAATAAAAAAATTGTTGAGGTCCTACACATTTCGAAAATTAAATACAAAATTTTCTAAAACATGAAGTTCACCAAGTTTTGATGTGCTTACATAGTGAGTTCACATTTTTAAAATTAAATACTGAAAAATTTATAAAACATGAAGTTCACCAAGTTGTGCTTACATGGTGGGAGCACACTTGACATATAATTGAAAAAAACACATGGTGATTAAAAATGACGCATTTATAAGTATAAAACACACAAATATAAAAGATATTTTACAATTTCCATCAATAAATATTGAAGGAGAGCGTCTCAACACTAATTCATCTTCAAGAGATGTATCATCGACAAATTTTGAAGGAGAGTGCCAGAACACTAATTCATATTTGAGAGATGAATCTTGAATTGGCATTGCCCCATACAATAGATCACTAGACATCTTATTAACATTTTCACAATGTATTATACTAAATTATTGAAATTGTCTAACAATATTGTTTTCTTTTCCATGCAGTTGGTTTAGCCTCTCCTTCTTAACTTGGTACATGTCTTTCATCTGGTTTCACACAAGTTCAAAATTGGTGAAAACTACAATTCCATTTTAGCCATACTCCCTAGTTGTTCCCAAGCCTTCTATCAATACAATATAATATGCTTCATTCTTTGTGGTTCTTCCAGGTAAATTCATTTTCCTATGGAGGAATTTGTTAGTCGCAATATTGCATATCATATATGTAATCACTACTTTCCCTAGATTGGGATAACAAGAAATATCTATGCACAATGTCCTTTTTTAAACCATGTTTAGTGGGCTTTTGAATCCCCGAAAAAAAACAAATTCAAAAAAATATATTAAATGAAAATTTCTTGAAAATGCCTTAAAATTTATGGGAGAAATGGTATGTACATGGTTTCCAATAAAACTAGGACCATAATAAAATATTAAATGAACATATATTGCAAATGCCTTAAAGTTTATGGGATAAATAACACGTATACGGTTTCCAAAAACACTAGCAAATTCCTTAAAGTTTATGGGAGAAATGACATGTACATGGTTTCCAAAAACACTATAAAATGTCTTAAAGCTTATGGGAGAAATGCCATGTACATGGTTTCCAAAAACACTAGAAAATGCCTTGAATTTTATGGGAGAAATGACATGTACATGGTTTCCAAAAACACTAGGACCGCCCCTGCATTTTGCTATAAATTTTATAAAGGTGATAGACATGTGATTTTGAAAGAATCCTTGCATTTAGTTATAAGTTTTATAAAGGTGATAAACATGTGATTTTGAAATCATCATTGTTGTTAAAAAGTACAGGGGCTAAAGAGTAACAAAACATCCTAGCCATTATGGTTGGTTAGGTGATAGAGTACCCCTCTGAGGTGATAGACACATTTACCTAAAAGTTTTATAAATGTGATATACATGTGATTTTGAAAGCATCATTTATGTATTTTCTAATTGCTGGGTTTCTCAGAAATTACATGTACATGGTTTCCAAAAACACTAGGACCGTCCCTGAATTTAGCTAAAATTTTATAATTTGCTGCCAATGAAAATGAGTAACACCACATCCTAGCCAATATGGTTGGTTAGGTGATAGTGGACCCCTATCAGATGATAGACACATTTAGCTAAAAGTTTTATAAATGTGATAGACATGTGATTTTGAAAGCATCCTTGCTGTATTTTCTAATTTTTGGGTTTCTGAGAAATGACATGTACATGGTTTCCAAAAACACTAGCAAATGCCTTAAAATTTATGGAAGACAAGAAAAATTCCCTTGGTTTATCTCCTCCTTATGGGAGACAAGAAAAACACCATTGTTTTGTCCTCTTTATCTCCCATTTCTTTCTAAGGGTTGCATCATTTAATTTTTCCTGACATTGAAACTCTTTATTTACTTACCTCGAGTCCAATGCATTGGATGTGTAATGATTGTGGGATTCTCATGTTGTTTTTATTTTCTATTAGTGTTGATGGCCTTGGTTCTACTTCCCATTATTACCATTTTCTAGCTACGTTAAATTTAGATGAACACTCTAATCCAATTAAAGGATATGTCTCATCTTTTGGAACACTTTTCAAAATGGTTGTATTCATATATGAGAACATTCATTAAATTAAAAAGGAAATTATTTGTAGTTTATATTAAAGGAGATGTCTTATCTTTTGGAACACTTTTCAAAATGATTGTATTCATAGATGAGAACATTCATTACATTAAAAAGGAAATTATTTGTAGTTTTTATTCCAGATACGAGTCCAATTGTCAAATTAAAGTCCAATAGAATTTGGAATTCCATTTGTAGTTCAACTTTTATGTTGGTAGAAGTGAAAGCATAAAAACCTTCTTCTATCTCATTTTCCTTTAAAGTTTATATTTAATCCAATTATTTTGTTGGACAGATAGGAATAACTTGTAAGGTATCGCAAATATGAAAGAAAAATTCCACATCAAAACTGATTCCCAGATAATTTTGGATCTATTCTTTCAGCAAAATAGAAGCAGATCAGAGGCATGTCATAAATACAAAGGTGATAAGAGGAAACAAGCTCTTGATCAGAGACTTGGTTAAGGATATAAATTTGGATATGTTCCTTTAGCAAAACATAGGCAAATTAGAGGTATATCATAAATACAAAGGTATATCAAAGGAAGAAATCTCTTCATCAGAGCCTTCGTTAAGGATGGGCCTTCAATTATGTAAATTTGGGAATTGTAAACAGAAGAATCGTGGTGAGGATGTGACAATAAAAACGCCACTGGTTGATGGTAAAATTTTTAAACAAAAATAGGTGAATTATTTATGTAGATTAATAAAAGTTAATTATTGGTTTTAAACATGTAATTTAACAATTTAACATAAAAATTAAAATAATATACAATTTAACAATTTAACAAAAATAAGAAATCATGTACTGCCTTACAGATCATACAATAATATTGTACAGTGCCATAAAGATCATACAATAATCTTTTACAGTTCCATAAAGATAATACAATAATTATAGAGTTTTCTATGTCATATCACATGTTATTTAGATAACATGAACTTATGAAAAAGATAGACCTATGGATCTAAGTTAAACATTTTGTTTTCTTTCCTATCTACCTTTGTGGTGTCCCCTTTATCTCCCATTTCTTTCTGAGGGTTACATGGATCATTTATTTTTTCTTAACCTTGAAACTCATTATTTACTTACCCCAAGTCGAACGCATTAGATGTGTATTGATTGTGGGATTCTCATGTTGTTGTTATTTTCTATTAGTGTTGATGGCCTTGGTTCTACTTCCCATTATTACCATTTTCCAGCTACTTGAAATTTAAATTCACTAGATAATCCAATTAAAAGAGAGGTCTCATCTTTTGGAGCATTTTGAAAAATGGTTGTATTAATAGATGAGAAGATTCATTACATTAAAAAAGAAATTATTTGTTGTTTATATTCTAGATATGGGTCCAATTATCAAATTCATGTCCAATAGAATTTGGAAGTCCATTTGTAGTTAAAATTCTATGTTGGTAGAAGTGCAAGCATAAAAACCTTCTTCTATCTCATTTTACTCTGAATTTTATATTTAATCTAATTATTCTGTTGGAGAGATAGGAATAACCAGTAAATTTTCGAGTTTGAAAAGGTTGAGAAGAAGAAAAGGAAGACCAATGCATAGCAAGATGAATTTTGTGACCTGTTTCTCTAGGTGAAATTTAAATTACCATTAGTCTAGGTACAGTCCATAGGAACCTAAATCCAAGGGATATTTCTAAAAACAAAATCGATATCACCCTATAGTGAAAACTGGAAATGGAAATATTATTTTCCACATACATGGAAATTTGAAAAGGACTTCTACTTTGAAATGAAATATCCAATGTTTCTTAATCAATCCCACTGATTTCCAATGTTTCTTTTACAGTCAACCTCCAACATAATAACATACAACGCTCTGTAGGATAGGGACTAATAACTGATCATGTAAACGAGATTATTATCAGTGTAGAATATGCTACTTTAATTTTGTTTTGGATATCTAAATACAATAGAAATACTTCTTAGATCGGTTAAAAAAAAGTAGAATTTATTTTTGTTATTACCATGTTGCACTATTCTTTACATTAAATAAAACTATATATTACAAATTTTATTACCTAGTTACTATTTAAGTTACACTTCCGATAACAATAATGAAGAAGAAAGTTATAAAAAATCTAAATAACTTTACTAAAATGAAAAAGCACACACGTAAAGTTCATATATAAGCACCAAGATGTATAACACCATCCATATTTTCTTCATTCCTAACCAATTCATTTAGGCAGGAATCTTAGTGGGTTGAACTATTTAGCTTTTCGGGTCAGGCTTCAACCCTAGATATGTGTTGATTCCTTACAAATGCATTGCTAGGATAGGAAGGACCTTTAGATTCTGTCCTAATAGAGATATATTCTTCATTCATAGGTAAAACATAACCAAGGAGACAGCTCGATAATACCACCTATTCCACACGGGATAGTTGATATCCTCAGATCCTACAAAGACAGAGGTATATATCCTTCACTAGTAGAAAATGAGAAATTAGTGACTAGGTGACTAAAAAAGTTATTCACTGTCTCTTTTCCAAGTGAAATACTACCAATAAAGAGAAATCTTAAGTGATCCAACTAAAAACGACTAACATAAATGACAAATTTAGTCCCAGGCTAAAATATACGACTAGCTAATCAATAATACAACTAAAAATGACTAACGTGAATGACCAATTTAGTCTAGGAGAAAAAATATGACTACCTAACAGATACTACAATAATATGAATTAGTCATTTATGTTGGTCATTTTAATTGTGTTACTTCAGCAAACCTTCTATATCCACAAGGTTTTTATGTTAGTTATTGAAACTAATCCTTAAGCCCTTAACCCCTCGTCACTACTGCCCTTATCCCCTAAGCCCTAAACTCCCTAACCTTAAATTACCTAACCCCTAAACACCCTAACTCTTAAAGAATTAACCCCTTAACCCCTCAATTGTTTTCCTTAACCTCTACACCCCTGAATCCTTAACCACAACTCTTAAGACCTTAAACCCTTAGCCCCTATCCCCTAAGCTCTTAACCCCTAATACACCTAAAAATTAATTTTTAAATACTATATCGATAACCCATCATGTAAAATATTATAGTGTATTACCATATGTCTAAAAAAATGACACATATCACTCACATGAAGATCTAAAAAAAAGAAAATCACTAATAGTGCATCTATTTCATTTGTTAATCATTAATAGCTCACGTATTTCCCCAGAACAACACAACAATTTCTTTTTAGTGACCAGTCACTAAGTTTGGTGTTAACCAAAAAACAAACCCTCTTATCGTTCTTCATCTATCCTTCCCACTTCAATCTTGGCGCTAACCAAAAAACCATATTATCTCTCTTGGTGCTAACAAATTTCAATTTTCCCTAGCCATAGATTATTGATTTTTTCCTTCTCATAGGTGTTTTGACCAGTAAAAATTACACAGGTTTACATAGTAGAGGCATCCCAATAGACATTAAGGAGAATCACAGAACACCTCTGTTAGCATCAACTCATAACAATGGGAGGTCGATGCTACTAGAGCCCAAAATGAAAGCTATTTCCACCAGCGAAGGTGGAGAAGTCGCCCTTGAAATCAATGAAGTCAGCTACTCAAATGAGAACATACATGATATCGATAATCCATTTTCATTCTTTGGGTTTTTGGATGATTTCAATGTCTCTCCCTCCTCCATCGATCCATTCAGAAACCATATGCCCAATATTTTGGGGTTTTATGAATGGATAAAAAATGTGATTTGTATTCCTCTTTGTCTGGTCAGGGTGCTAATCTTTGGGGTTGTGCTTTCGGTTGGTTTTTTTTCTTGCAAATTTTCCCTCTTTGGATGGAACGATAGGCAGAGCCCAATCCCTAAGTGGAGAGGTGGATTGATGTGGGTTGCTCAGATTGTGGGTTGTTTGGTTCTCTTCTATTTTGGGTAAGCAATATTATGGCTTTTAGAGGAATTCATTAAGGATTTAAAATGATGTTTTATGTTTATGGATTAGTGTTTTGTATGTTTTGCATGTTTTCTATAAGTATTGAACAATGTTTTGAAAAAAAATTAGCAATACCCTTATAAAGCTCTTCCATGAGGTTGGTTGGAGTTTTGTTTTGGGTTTAGTAAAATATCCTTTGTTAAGTAAGCTGGCTTTACCCTCTACTAAACTACACTTGCACTTGGCCCTGTTCATCGAGATACACTACCTGGGACAAACTGTGAAGACTCAGATAACAAAACTATTATGATTTATCACATAATTGGCTGCATTAACATGGCAACATGGTCTTTAGAGGATTAAACCAGTTCTCTATGAATGAATCTCATTTTTTCTCAACTTCTCCACTAAGAAAGCTCGTTTTATTTACCACTTGAACACAACCCACTTGATAGATTTATCTATGGAGAAATCTCACCTAATTTAGCACTTGAACACAACTCACTTGATAGAACTTGACTGGTGAATTATAGGTTCAAAATTGCCTTATTTTTTTTTATTGGGCACTAGACAATAATAAGCTTTGGGTTGCTTTATTTTATTTTATTGGGAATTATAAATTAGGTGGGGAGTTTTAAGCTGAGCATTACATTATTTTATTGGGCTCTGCATTTTTTATAACCAGGTTTTAGGGGATTTAGGGAGGAATATTATCTTTTCTTGGTCATTGACAAGCTTTTATTTTCATAAATGATGTTTTATCATTACACATTAAAAATTACCAACTGTCTGTGAACTTTCTTTTTATAAATGATGCTTCATCATTACATAGGAAGAGTTACCAATGGTGTACTATTACATACTTATCTGCCCAAAAAGATTCAACAACTTGGGAAGGGTCAAATTAATTTTGTCTAAGATGCCATAATTGCTCCACCAAAGTTGTGCAAAATTTACACCTGTGGGCGAATTGTGTTGCCAAGGGTGAGGGGAGGTTATAGATTGGAAAATTTCTGAATGGTAGCATGAGGCATCATGGATTCCTCACCATTGAATCGAACCTCAGTGGTTAATTCCCAATTTTCTATAACTGGTCCTTTCCTTTTAGGAAATATGCACATTGTGACTCATTTGTATTGGATTATGTTATTTCTTATTGATTTTTATGAATTGCAGCATTGCTAATTGACAAGTGTGACACTTCAAATTTTTGTTCTTATTGAGAAGCAGAGGAAGCAAGAAGCGTGAGAATTCTTGCTAGCCGAAATATCTATGAGTAAGTCTCATATTTCAGTTCACTAGCACATATTTAATCAATGAAGGTTCTCTTAATGCATGAACAAAAATAATATTATTTTGTAGCTAGGGTTTAATTTCCAATTATTTAGGAATCACAATATGAATTTTTTTTCTCTTAATCCATGAACACAAATTCGATCCAAGGCAATTCGACGACATAAGTGAATCAAGTTTTCTCTTGGGTAGGGAGACTACGCTAGTGTTCATTTTCATTATTTCAATTTATTCTCGTTGGTCATCGGTGCTATACTCTTCCCTGAGGGAATGCTGGCCTATGCTATTGGATCCTCTCCATTCATTTTTGTAGGTTCATGAATCCCAAATGCACTCAGGTAAATTCCAATTCCATTAATTTTGAATCTCTCAAATTTCATTTTTATTTTGTAGTGTAGAGTTTTCTTATGGTCTTTAATTCCTTCGGTTTCTTTTTTTCAAGAAAGAAAAATAAAAAAATTTCATTAGTGAAGAAAAACATGTTTAATTTTGATCTAATATCCCAAATATATATATATATATATCCACAATATGCCTTTGAAACTAAAAATAAAACCGATGTATCCAAGGAAACACGAAGCTAAAAACATAAAACCAAGTCCACCCATACCCTATCAACCTAGAAAAAAAGCTGACAAAAATAGATTTATAAAAAAGACCAACTGATATAATGAGATACGCTACAACTGTGCAAAAAAAAAAAAAAGATCATAAGATGCATCATTTTTTTGTGTGGAAGACCGATGATGTCTCTAAAAGCAAAAACAATATATTCAAGGATACAAAATCAACACCAGTTTATGAAACCTGATCTGATATTTATCCCTCGCCTACAAAATTCAGAATTTAAAATGTCCCTGATTCATGGCTAATCTATATTTAGAAAAGGCATAAACAACCGAACTAAACTCCCTATGCAAATAATTGAAGGAAATTGATTAGAAAAACTCCTTAATATTTAGAATCCTATGCATTTAGTTGAACATGAGTGGAGGGGTAAAATAAGCTCCTATGTGTATCGAATCAAGGGTTACCTGGGAATCTCCAAAAATATTTATCACATCCAACCTTAAGAGTTTGGAATAGCAGAGAACACCCCATAAAGCGAGGATTTTTGCTTTGCTATTCGTCACATGTTCTCTGTCACAACTGAAATGAAAATTCCGGTCCACATTTATATATATATTTGCCCCAGAACCAAAATTGTTTTTCCTGTATGCTAGGATATTCAACTAGGCCTTCATTTTCAAAGTCAATATATTATTCTATTGGCTGTTAGTTTTTTTATGACATTTTTTTTTCCTTGTGCTAGGACTTTCAACCAATCGTTCATTTTTAAAGTTAATTCACTATTCAACTACCTTCATTTTGGCTCTCTTTTGAAATTTTTCAGGAGTTTGGAAAGATGAGGTTAACCACCTCACCCTATTTTTACAAATATGCTATCATAGATCCTAATTTTTTTTTTCTTGTAGTCAACTCTTCTAATTTCTAGTAGGACGAGAAGTTTGATGGAGAGAGTACAACCAGGTGAGGGTTTGGCCTCCATACTGGTAAATACAACAAAAATCCCTTGTATTTTTTAGTATTCAACTACATATTTGAATATAATTCTTCTTTATCTCTGTCCAAATGCCTCTCTAGTCATTTCTACCAAGAATTTCCTATGTTGTATCTTTAGTGTTGGTCTTACTGGACATATGGAGTTAGAGACTCATGGGCCAACACTAGGGATATGTTTTAGCGTTTAAGGGATGCTTAGTTGAAGTTGGGCAAGCATTTGTGATGTGGTCATTGTTACAGAATATCCAGCATCCCAAAGCCATGTTCTTGAAATCCAATTGTTGAGTCCATTCATTTCCTCTGCATTGTAAGATGAAGACCTTGCATCTACATGTTATATTCAACAAAAATCCTTGCATGATATATATTATAAAGTTTTATAATTTTAGGGGTGATGGATATAAATATTCTACTAGAGTTCCCACTCATAAATTTCTTCCAAAGCTTTGGCATCCCTATATCTCATCTAATGCATGGCAGCATTACCCATAAGGATTCTAAATGTGGATCAAAGCCTGACTACTAAGGTATTATAAAAAAAACCAACACTATTCCAAAACGAAAGGACTTCCTTTATAACACAGTTTCTATCAATGAATTATGGTTTGAAAATTCTCTTGCCTAGTGGTATATAACTACCACATCTGTTAGAGGAGATTTCCAAGACTTAGAAACCTATTGTTGAAGATATTTGGCCAAGGTGTCGAATCTCAAAATTAATATCTTCTTTTTAGAATAATGAATTTTATTCTTGAACATGATTTAGATCTAAAGGGACTATTGGCATTATCATTAGTTTTTCAACAAAAAATTATAGCTTACTTGTTTGAACTATTCCAATTAAAAATAGTATAAGAACCTCCCCTAGATATAGAGGATGCATTGAACCCTTGCATAATAAGGTTTGAGGATATTTGCTTAAAATGATTTAGACCCCACACCAAGACATTTGAGATGGGTGAATCCATAATGATATTTAATGACAATAGAATTGAACCTCCATACACAGTCTACGATATGTAAAGAGAAGCAAAGACAAACAATTTTCCACACACCTAAGGGGGCCCATATACTAGCCAAAGTGTGAGATGCTTAGGTTTGAGACAAGTAATATTAAAAAATCTGCATGACCAATTTTAGTGAACTCAAGTTGGAAGAACCTTTGCCTTGGAAGGAAGTCTTTGGAAAAAACCAGTGTGATTTTATGTAGTGTGGAAACCTCCATATAAAGGATCCTATGATATAATTAGAGAAGATTATGTGGAGAGAGACCTTAGTGGCTAGGGTAAATCCATAGTCATGCCATGTAAATATGAGTCCCTTCTTTTCGTCAGTCACACACAAGCACACACAGACACACACATAAATAATAGGTGATCCCATTACAAATAGTATAAGAACTACTCCTAGATGTAGAGGAGGCCTTCAACCCTTGCATAATAACGTTTGAAGGTCTTTTCTTGAAATGATTTATACCTCACACCAAGCCATTTGACATGGGTAAATCCATAATGATATTTGATGGAAATAGCATTGAATATCCACACACAATCTACAATATATAAAGAGAAGTAGAGACAAACAAATTTCCACACACCTCAGGGGGGACATAGACTAGCCAAAGTGCCAAATGCATAGGTTTGAGACAAGTAATCTTAAAAAATTGACATGAGAAATTTTAGTGAACTCAAGTTGGAAAAGCCTTTTTCTTGGAAGGAAATATTTATAAAAAACCAGTGTGATTTGATGTGGTGTGGAAAACACCATATAAAGTATCCTACGATATAATTAGAGAAGACAATGTCGAGAGAGACCTTAGTAGCTAGGATAAAACCCTAATCATGCCATGTAAATAGGAGTCCCTTCTTTTCATCAGACACACACATAAAGGATTGATGATCCCATTAAAAATAGTATAATAACCTCCCTTAGATGTAGAGGAGGCCTTAAACCCTTGCACAATAAGGTTTGAGGGTATTTTCTTGAAATGATTTCGACCCCACACTAAACCATTTGATATGGGTGAATCCATAATGATATTTAATGACAATATCATTGAATCTCCACACACAATCTACGATATGTAAAGAGAAGAAAATACAAACAAATTTACACACACCTAAGGGGGCCCATAGACTAGCCAAAGTGCCAGATGCATAAGTTTGAGGCAAGTAATCTTAAAAAATATACATTAGAAATTTTACTGAACTCAAGTTGGAAGAGCCTTTGTCTTGCAAAGAAGTCTTTTGAGAAAACCAGTGTGATTTGATTTTGTGTGGAAAACACCATATAAAGAATCCTATGATATAATTATAGAAGATAATGTGGAGAGAGACCTTAGTGGCTAGGGTAAAACCCTATTCATGCCATGTAAATAGGAGTCCCTTGTTTTTGTTAGTCACACACAGGCACACACAGACACTCACATAAAGGATCAATGATCCCATTAAAAATAGTATAAGAACCCCCTTAGATGTAGAGGAGGCATTCAAGCCTTGCATAATAAGGTTTGTGGGTATTTTCTTGAAATTATTTAGACCCCACACCAAGCGATTTGATATGGGTCAATCCATAACGATATTTAATGACAATAGAATTAAATCTCCACACAGAATCTATGATATGTAAAGAGAATGAGATACAAATAAATTTCCACACACCTAAAGGGGGATAGACTAGCAAAAGTGCCAGATGCGTAGGTTTGAGAATTTAAGTAATCTTAAAAAATCTACAAAAGAAATTTTAGTGAACTCAAGTTGGAAGAGTCTTTGTCTTGGAAGGAATTATTTGGAAAAAACCAGTGTGATTTGCTATGGTGTGGAAACAACCATATAAAGGATTCTACGATATAGTCAGAGAATTCAATGTGGAGAAAGACCTTAGTGGCTAGGGTAAAACACTAGTCACGCCATGTAAATAAGATTCCCCTATTTTTGTTAGCCACACACAAGCTCATGCAGACACACACATAAAGGATCGATGATCCATCTTAGAAGAGAATGTGGCAAGGGAATGTGAAGAAAGCATGAGTCCCTTCTTTTCACCATACATATACACACATGCATACATATATAAATATATTAATTTTTGTAGTGTTTATAAAATAGAATTACAATGTGTCAAACGCATGAAAATACACTATAGATCATGCATATAAAACCATGAACTGTTGTTTTCTCATTTTCTATCATAAAAACACATTACATAGATAAGATGATACATGAGAATGGTATGAAATAGGGTAGATAAATCTCATTGCTTTTACTTCGAGATCTCACTATCAATCTCATTAGTAACACACACACACACATATAAAGGATCTGATCATCCATCTTAGAAGAGAATGTGGAGATATACCTTAAAACCATATACATGATACATGAAGATAGCATGAGTCCCTTCTTTTCATCACACACACACGTAGAGACAAAGAAAGTATTTTATTGGAGCACTTCAAAATAGAGATCCAATGGATCAAACACACAATAATACACCGTAGATCATACATATAGAACCATGAACCATAGTATTCTAATTCTATGTCATCCAAATTTATTACATAGATAAGATGATTAATGGAAATGGAAATAACAAGTATGAAATAAGGTCGAAAAATATCATTGCTTGTACTCCTACATTTCACAATAAAACTTGTTAGTAGCACACATATAAATGATCTGATCACCCATCTTAGAAGGGAATGTGGATAGATACCTTAGTGGCTATGTTAAAACCCTATCCATGCCATGTGAAGAAAACATAAGCCCTTTCTTTTGATCATGTACACACACACACACACACACGTATACAGACAATGAATTAAATCGCGCACACACACACGCAAGCCCTTTCTTTTCATAAGCCCTTTCTAATGAATTTAAATAGTTATCATAATATTCCTATAAGAGTAGGTATATATAAGGTTGAAAAGCTCATTATAGAAGAGCTGGGGAGGCTATATTTTTAGGCCTACCTTTTGAAGGAAAAACCCTAAAAAATTTTCTATCAATTGAAATAAAAGGTCATAAATTTTCTCAAGTTCATCACAACTCATGGGAGTTTTATTCTTTCCTAATTGATCTTGCGGGTCTATGCTTCATAGCAGTCCTAAGACTAGGACATGTTCATAGCCTTCTCTGCTTTTCGCGTGTTTCCATCAACATAAGATACTTTTAGTAAAGGTGAAATGTTCGATGACTAAATGAGTGGTTTTGAAGAATCTCAATTTTCCTTGTGTTTTCAAACTACATGAAGAATTCAATGAGGATGTAGTGTTGTACATGCTATCCCATGAATCAATTGATAATGTGGAGGATGGTTCAACACACCAGTCAATCGAGCGCCTTGTAGGTATGCAAGCTATGTCGAATTCATTGGTCTTGAGACCTTGTGATGATAAAGAAACATGAGGCACATATACAGTAGCAATTAGATACGAATAAGGACCACCTATAATTGCACCGTGTGGGAAAAATTTGGCTGCAACCTAGCACAGATAACAATTAAAGGTGTGGGTATGTGATAAGTGATTATTCTGACAAAGATGAACCAAAACTAATCTTGATTGGAACTGAATAAGAGCTCTCCCTCTGTGATGCTACTACCAATATACTCAACAAAATGAGGAATAAAACTAAGAGTAGTCTCCTTAGTTCATTGGGAATTGTTTAATCAAAAAAGATAGGTATATATGGATTACATTATTCCTCCCATTGTTGAAAAGAGATTGAATGTTGAAGCTGGTTCTCCTCTATGATGGAGATAATATGTGGGCTCTAAGGGGCTAATACAAGATGTAAGAGATTTTAGAGCTAGTGGATCTTTTGAGAAAATGGGATTTACAAAATAAAATGTAGCAGAACTGGCTAAGTCTCTCTCATGTAGCTAGTTGTATTCTAGACTTCCATACTCTTCCCCACCCAAAACAGGTTTAGAATAAATAGTACCATATTTTCTAAATGAGAATAAATGTTGGTTTATTTTTTTTATATATGTGTATATAATTATCATTCAAACAACCGTTATGCAGATGTCTAGCTTTGGCATTCAATCCTGTTGAATGCATTTTTTTTTTCTTTTCAATTGTTTATAACCTACACCTACTCGATAAATTATCTCCTTTAGGGTCAACATGAGCACCATTCACAAGGGAATACCTCCTTTAGGATCAAATACTATCTCTAGTGGAACTTTGAACTTCTCCAAGACCTAGTACCATAGGATGGGAAGATAAGGTGATGAAGACTACCAAGAAAAGGGGCATGCCCAATGTGCTACCCATATCTAAGATAATATGGTCAAAAAAATATATAAGAGGACTCTCCCCTTCCTCTATTTGTATATGATACACAGTATTTTTTCACCGTCCCTGCAATCCCTCGTCCCGCACATTGCAGGACTATTCCCGTGACCTGTGAGCAGTAACATGTCCTGAAAACACCTTCATAACATCCTCTTGCCTAAGGATAAACATTCTCCTGAAGAACATTTCCTCTAGAAAACCCTAAAAATATATGTTTTAGCCTTGGCACGACTAGTCAGTTCATCCCTCGCGCCAATGGGGGAAATCCACACTAGAGGGTGTGCCAATTGGCACACTGTCCCCATGTCCCACTCGTGCCAAGCCCATTAAGGAATGTTTTTAAAAAATATATGGTGGAAGTTTGGTTCTAACAAACTCTAGAACAAATCATCAAAGGAAGTTGAGTAGTTTGGCTCCGGATCTCCATGTATATAAAGTGGTTTTCCACCTCTCATGGAACCTTCCCAAGAGATACGACCTATCCCATGATTATAGGGATCCCGACTTCCCTTCCTCCATCTATAAAAGCTTGCCCTTTCCATTAGCAAGCTAGATGAACTTGTAGGAGGAAAACTATAGCTAGGCAACCATTGAAAGCAGAGCCGAGAAGTACCCCGTGAGAAAGAGCTCTGTCCAAATTCCCGATAGGCTTCCTTGAGACGCACTCTGCTGCAAGCCCTGCTGAAGGAAGATCATAGCGTCAGAGAATTTGGTTGTAATATCCATTTTTGTCATCATTAATATAAGAGACTCTGATTTTGGTTCCATTCATGTGTTTACTCTTTTATGAAATGCAATGAATTATATCCTGTCTGATTGATATATAGTTACGTGCTTAAGTATTATGTTGTATGTCGTTGTTTCTCTGCATGTGTACAGGTATCCGGATGAATCAAACAGAAGGACTATGATCTGTCAGGCAAGATATGAAGAGCTTCACTTCTTCTTCGACAACAACAGCGTGGGATCTGAGGTAGGTCACTTATCGCGATATTTGTCTTTATTGTAACTATGAACCAACGTCTTTGCATGATTTGATTATTGCTAGACCCGATCTGGGCTAGTGGGATCGCCTCTGTCCGCAGAGGGGATTTACTGCCTCAACAATTTGGCGACTCCACTGGGGATCAGTGGGAGTTAGTCCTCCTTCCATTCAGGTTGTTTTTTTTGGCTTTTGATTGATTTATTTTCTCTTATGGTTCACCTCCCTTGGTTTCAAACCTTTGTTCAGCCCCCATAAGACTAGAGCCAGTCTCTGTTTGTCCTTTTTCATCTTTTTCCATAGTAAACTCAATTGGCGCGATTTATCTCCTGAAAGTCGCACCAACTGGCGCTTGTTGCTATTTAGGCTCCCACACCAATGATTTTTTGGCACAAATTACAGCCAAACAGGGCCGCCAACTCTGTTTGGTGTTAGGGATTTCTTGCTTTTGGGCTCTCTGAGCTTGAGTTTTGGTAATAGTGTCATTTTTCTAGTTGATTGAGTGCCTTGGAGTCATTTTTGACTCTTTCTGGCCCTTGTCCTCCAGTTGTTTTCCCTTTACTATCAGTTTTGCATTCTAGCCCTAGGGCTTCTAGGTGCTTCAGTGAGTTGAGCCTCCCGTGGGAGTTTTGGGTCCTTGCTTTCTTGGTAAACTTTGTTTTTGCTCTGTTGTGTTCATTCTACTCGATTCCATTGTATCATTGCATTATTTGAGTGATTGTTCTCTCTTTCATTCAGTTTCGCTTTGTGTTGCTTCAAGCCTAGATTACATAGTTTGTGAGTCTTCTTCGAGATTCTTCTTTGCTCTGAAGGATTTCGTCATCAATTTAAGTCTTTCTTGTGTGCCTTTGATTTGAGTGAACTTGTTTGTTTTAGCTCTCTCCTTGTCATTCCTCGAATTGATGTTTTCATTAGTTTTTTCATTCATTTAGTGCATTTTCTCTTATATGTTGAAAAAATACAAAAACAAGATTTTTTGCATTTGGTTTGGCATCATGAAAATTGAAAGCTCTTTCGCATTATTAGTGTTATATAACTCTAGAGAAAAGTTTTCTAGTTTCATTAGCTTGCATTAGAGGTAGTAGTGGATGTTTTTGTGCTCATTTTGTCGTTATTTGAAAAGCTCTCAACTCTCTCATAGATAGCTCTTCATTGAAAAAAGTGATATTTTGTGGCATGTAGTGCGCATTTAGAGGTTTTGTGAGATCCAACATTCGATAGGGCCTAAAATTGAAATGTAAATTGAAGATCAACTTTAAAATTTACTGAATTAACCTAAGGCAACATTGAAACATTAACGGAATCTCTAGTAGTCTAAGGTAGAGACGTGTTCTGATGTCTTTAAGCCTAGCAGCTGTCGCTCACCATCTGGTTATAGAGAGCACTAGTACAGACTTGTGCTCCCCATACCATCATGTATATAAAGGGAGACCCCATTAGGTTGCAATCCTTTATCTGTAGGAAGCCAAGTCTGCCGCCTTTTACCCGTGATACACCAGACACAGCATTCGGGGAGATTACCTGCACGTACGTCAAGTCCTTGGTTGATTTATCTTTCATTTTTACCAAGTTGTATATGGTAGTTCACGGATATTTTGTACACCCATTTACCTATATTACCAGAGCAGTCATTTTGATCTTTACTGACTCATTAAATTTGAAAATATCATCAAGCGCTTGTCCTTTCACGCTTGTTTCCAAAATGAAAGTGATAGAGTCATCTTTTACTTGTTTCCAAACTCTGAAAACATGAAACAATAAATTTTCCAATTTCAATGTGGTAAAATTAATCACCTACGATCACACACCCATTTGGAGATTGATTTTTCGGCGTGTTTTTGTTTGCATTAGTTTTTTCCTGAGCGTCTTTGTTTTGCGATCTCTTCCTCTTTTTTCTATAGTCATAGTGGGAAAACCATCAGTTTCGTCTACTGGTAGTCCTTACACAAATGATTCATTAGAGGTCTCCCATTCCTCTGCTGAATATCAGTAGCCCGTTGTATCTGAGTTTCCCAACGGGGGACCAGTTATATTGGAACTTCCCTTTGTAGGACCAGTTGACTTCAATTGGCCCTTGTCCAATGCTTGGTTTGGATTTGGAGTAGGGGAACATTTCCCTCCTATTACATAGGGATCACCCTTTTTGGCTGTTGTTATACCTCCTAGTCCCCGTCATCTTTTACAACATCTCATGGCAGGGTCATATATGGACTCATCCAGTCCTTCTCCTAGTAAGGGAATTCCTACTTCTGGTGAAGATTACGAAATTTTTCTCGAAGACATCCCCGAATCTCTATTATGTCTTCACCTGGTCCTACGCTCCCAGCTGGATATAGGTATTTAAGTCAAGTCATCGCCACTGTTTCCTCTATGGGAGTATCAACTCCGTCCACGAGGCCGACTATTCCCTCGTTAGGGATGTTGCCATCGACACCTCTCACAGCATCTCCTTTCATCACATTAGCACTTGTTAAACCTATTATATGCGTGGCTGCATCTACACCTATTGTCACTACTTAGTGAACCAGGAACTCGTCAGTTCCTGAAGACATTTACATAGTTTCTTCCATTCCTGATAATATTTCTTTTGAGGATTATCGGTTGCCTTTACAACCGTCGAACTTCGACGTTGGTCCATCCTCTCAAGACCTTAATCATCCTTACTTTTCCCATTATGGACCAGATGGTGCCCCGATTTACGTATTTCCATATCAATATGATGAGCAGGGCAACCCCCTTCATTTTCCTGCTCCTGAGGCTTATCAGTACATTAACGGTTTTCTATTTGCCCAGGCTGGGCAACCTTCTAATCAAAAAGGGCAACCCTTACAGGGACAACCTTTGTTTTAGCAAGGATATTATTCTGGCCCACAAGGACAAACCTTCCAGGGACAGCCTTTGGCCCAGCCTGGTTATCTATATGACCCACAAGGACAACCCTTACAGGAACAACCTTCGGGCCAACATGGATTGTTTTACAGTTTGCAAGGGCAGTCTTACAACCCTCCATGCAACCTCTGTAGCCTCACCCTGTGGTCCAACCAGGGCAACCTCAAGGACCAACAGGGCAACCGAGGTATCAACCTAGACCACCATATGGTCCTGGGGGGGTAAACCCATCCCTCTTAACCTTTGGTGTAACCTCAGCAACCTCATTTTCCAATTGGTCAAAATGTTGCACAACCAGGGCTATCTTATGGTCCTGTCATGGGTCAACCTGGTCATCAGGTGCAACCTGGCCCTCTCCCACCATCAGGCCAACCTGTACAACCAGGGAAACCTGCACAGCCAGGTCAACCTATTCAACCAGGGAAACCTGCACAGCCAGGTCAACCTATTCAACTAGGATGACCTGCACAACCTATTAACCCTGCTCTGCAATCGATCTATTCTATGCCACAGCCGAATCCACCTATGTGCCTGACTTATCAAACTCAGCAGGGTCCCACTTATCAGCGTCCCGTTCCACCCCAAGGTCAGTCTCGACCGGTTTACAACCCGCCCCAAGGTTCTGGTTATTACTCTCAACAGCCAATCTATACCTATATTCCGCAGTAGAATCCATATATTGCTCAAACGGGGCCCACGTATAATCAAAATCAGTACCCTAGTTATCAACCCCCATATCCTGGTTATCAGCCGCCATATCAACCTCATTATATGGCTTTTACCCCCTATGGTCAAGATCCTTCAAGACAGAACCAATGGGGGCAGAGTTATGTTCAACCAGGATGGAGTACATGTACAGGTCCTTATCGAGGACCTGGCATGCATTTTAATCCTCAGTTACCTTTTCTTGCCACGTTGGAGTTACCGAATGTATCCAAGTTTACCAATGATCCGATTCTTCAAAATCCATATTGGCCTCTGGTTCCGACGAAGGTGCCTGGTGACTGTCCTAAGTTTGAGGGTAAATCTAGTAAAGATCCCCAAGCACATGTCATGACATACCACTTATGGTGTTCTTCGAATTCTTGGATAGATGAATCGATTCGTCTACGTCTTTTCCAGCGCACTCTTACTGGTGTTGCAGCTAAATGGTATATAGAGCTACCCTGTGGTATTTTTCAAGACTTTAATACTCTATCCATGGCGTTCCTAACACATTTCTAGTTACCAGTTCATTACAAAGCCGGGACGCATCTCCTGACATCTCTAAAACAGGACCAATCCACTCATATTTCAAATCACATTCACGAGTATTCCTAATCAGCTTCTAACTCACTGGTTCACTACCTCCTTTGTCAACAATATTGCACAGGACATTGCTATGGGGGCATGTGTAACCGAGGAAAAATCCATTGCTCGTGCCCAGTACCTCGATTTAGTGTACTCTCAATCTGGCTCATTATACGACATCTTGACTGATGCCCTAAAACCAGGGACCTCTAAAGCGCTGTCTACTCCATCAGTAGGCGGTGTTATTGGTTTCGTCTCTTAGACTTCTCATAAGTCTTCTAATGGGAAGCAGAAAGAGAATTCTTCCAATAATTCTGCTCCTCCCACCACCCCAGATTCTGGTAATACTGTGGAGGTTAATGCCGTTGAGGCTAATCGTGCAGAGAAGACTTCCAAAGGGAAGAAGAAGGGCAAAGTAAAAACCAAATCCGATCCCCCAAAACCAGAATCGTCCAAACCACGTGGTGAGGATGGTTCGCAACGTAAACCGAAGTACCTTTTCCTGATCTATGATGAAGACCACTACACCAAATATTGTCCTGGACGATCCAAGGTTAGTAAACCTTTGAAGGGCTCTAAGGGGACTCCGGCAATTCTCAAGGAACCATTTCCATCTCAGCAGACCCAGATGGTCGAATAGCCTTCACCTTCTGCACTGTTTGAGTCTCAAGTTTTCATGATGAATGGTGCTGCACCTGTTTCCATTGCCACTCGATTGAAGGATTATGCTGGACCACCTCAGACAGCTGGAAAGCAAGTTGTTGATGGCCCTCCTCCCCCACCTACCTCTAGTCCTCTTGAAATTGAAAAACCTAGTGCTAAACCCGTTATAAGACCACCTTCCAAAGGTGTTCTCTGAAAATCTTCCTATAATCCAAATTCCTGTGCTGCTTAGCATTACAGCATTGTTGAGGATTTGGCATAGGCGCCTTCCGCGATGTCTACATTGGAATTTATTCAGAGTTGTCCATCTCAATAGAAATCTTTGTTATCTACGATCGGAAGAATTAATCATGCCGACTCCAACCTTCCCTCCTTCGATCTAGATAATTTTGTTCCCCGACTTCCGCATCAGATCACGCTGGTCATACAAGTCGGTATCAACGGCCTCAACATTCACAGAGTCGTTGTGGACGAAGGTGCCTCTAAATTTCTTATGTCATCTGCCTGCTGGAAGGCCATTGGCTCTCCAGCCCTCACTTCATCTCCTAATGCCCTTGAGGCATTCGATGGAAGGGAATCAAAACCCTTGGGTGTTCTCGTGAGTTTACCGATTACATTGCAAGGTAAGACAATCAACGTTGAAGTCGAAGTTGTTGACACCAAGCTCAACTATAATCTTCTACTTGGTCACAGTTGGACCCACGCCATGCTATGCGTTCTGTTTACCCTCTTTCGGCTTTTGAAATTTATATGTGAGCGCAAGATTATTACTATCGATTAGTTTTCTTTCTTCACCTCATCCTCCAAGAATAACGTACCGTACGTGGATCAAATCCCTAATTCCCCTGACAGTGTAGGACTTGGTATTTTCAAGGACCTCGTTCTCATGGGTATTTTTCCCATTCCACCACCGAACACTGTTCAAGTCAATATGGTCTCTAGGTCGGATGACCCATGGATCATCCCTTCTCCTGAACAGGTTGCCTCTTTTGGAGAATCGATGCCTCTCACCCGAGTTGAAATCAATTATTGCGGATTGTTGCCACATCAAATTCTCCTCCTGCTGGTAATGCTCCTTTGAGCATGGCTCTTGACGTTTATTCCCAATCCCCTTGGCTCGGCAATGCAGATTCAACCAATCCTTTGAGAGAAATTTTTCCCTCTGACGAAGCTATCATGGAGATGATGTCTCTCAAAGATCTGCCATCGAGCGATGGACATCATCGTTCCTCATTCATGCTTGGCCTGGGGGCAATGTCTAATTGTCTCGAGTGTTTTTCATCTCAGGTTCCCTCTCCACCTCTGTAAACGCTGATATTGAATCACGAAGTATTTTCGGAAGGAAATCTGAGTAATATCACCCAAAAGATGCCTATCAACATCTCTGTCAAACCAGGGGTCCTCGAGAACATCCATGTGGGAGTCACTTGTTCTCGCGATGAGATTAAAGTATACACTAGCCTTTTCCATGAATTACAAGATGTTTTCGCGTGGTCTTATGAAGAGATGCCCGGGATCAATCCAAGTATCATTGTGCATGAAATTCCCACTACCACAATGCGAAGCCTGTGCCCCAGCGTCTGCGTCTAGTGCATCCTCAAAAGGCCGCTGCTATAAAGGCTGAAGTTGAGAAACTTCTTAAAGCAGGCTTCATATATCCGATCCCTCTGACATAGTGGGTTTCAAATATTGTCGCTGTGGATAAGAAGCAGGGTACAATTCAGGTCTGTGTTGACTATAGAGATATCAATCGGGCTTACCCTAAGGACAACTACCCCATCCCCTTTATAGATCAGATCATTGATGATTGTGTGGGGAGTGAGATCTATTCCCTTATGGATGGCTTTTCGGGTTATAATCAAATTAATATTTTACCATCCGATCAACATAAGATGGCCTTTATCTATCCGTGGGGCACATTTTCCTATAAGAAGCTCCAGTTCGGCTTGAAAAACACTGGAGCCACTTTCTAGCATGCCATGTCCTACGCCTTTCATGACATAAGCCATATTGTTTAGCCGTATCTGGATGACCCGTCGGCTCATTCAGCTCTACGCAAAGACCACCCGAAACATCTATGCCAGATTTTCATCTGCTGCAGACATTACAACATCAGGCTTAATCCTCATAAGTGCATCTTCTGCATTGATTCTGGCTATCTTTTGGGGTTCGTTGTCTCTAAAGAAGGAAATTTCCTTGACCCTCTCAAGGTCAAGGCTATGTTAATCTCCCCTCCCCCTCCTCATTGCATCAACTTCAAAGTCTTCAGGGGAAAGCGAATTTCTTATGTCGCTTTATCTCGAACTATGCAGAGGTGGCCAAAGCGTTTTTGCGACTCCTAAAGTAGGATGTTACCTTCCATTGGGACGAGATTGCTAAGCAATATTTCGACAACCTTAATATGTTTCTCATCAACGCTCCATTAATATGTCCTCCCGACTATCATCACGACTTTACCCTCTATTTGGCTGCCACCTTCAGCACAATTGCCATGGTTCTGGTACAGGATGACGATGCTAGTAACAAACATGTGATTTATTACCTGTCTCGGAATCTCCTCGACACTGAAACATGTTATGCCCACGTCAAGAAGTTGGTGCTTGCCACGGTCTAGGCCATTCAACGGTTTCTCCATTAAATCCTATTATGCATGGTAACCACGATTTCTAACTGCAATTCCATGACTTACATTTTGTCTCCACAATTTCTGGGGGGGCAAGTACTTGAAATGGATTGTGATCCTTTAAGAGTTTGATTTGGAGTTCACCACTGCCAAATTGAAGAAGTCATTGGTTTTTGCTGATCTCATTTGCTCTCTCCCTATTGACTCTGTTCCGTCTCAACCCAAGGATCATGTCCCGGATGAAACACTCATTCTAATCAACACTCTCGATCCATGGTATGGTGATATCATCGTGTACCTTCAGACATCCACCTTCCAGTCCGAGTTGACGAAGGATTCTCGACGTCATGTTCGGCATCAATCGCAACCATATCGCATTGTCGGAGATACCTTATATTGTGTCAGAGTCAATTCTATGATCCACATATGTTTGACCTTAGAGGAGGATGAGAAAGTCCTGAATGACTGTCACAGTGGCGCCTGTTGCAGTCACATGTTCGGTTATGCTACTGCCCAGAAGATTCTGCGTGTGGGCTATTTCTAACCGTCTATATTTAAAGACTGTGTTGTTGCAGTGCGGAAATGTCATGTGTGCTAGATCCTTTAACGCAAGATGCGTGCGCAACCCCTCCCTTTACATCCTGTCATTACCGTAGGCCCTTATTCCAAATTGGGCATTGATTTTATGACATGTAACCCTCACTCAGTCAGGGGGCATGCTTATATCAGCGTTGTCATAGACTATTTCACCAAGTGGGCTGAAGCGATGCCTACATTGGCCGCAGATGGTAAGAAATCTACTCAATTCATTTTCAATCACATGATCACATGATTCGGCATTCCTCAAGCCATCGTCACCGATCATGGCACTCATTTTCAGGACTACATGATGGCAGAGATGAAATCAAAGTTGGGCTTGCATCACAACAACTCGACGCCATACTACCCTTAGGAAAATGGCCAAGTTGAAGCTGTGAACAGGGTGCTTGTCACGATGCTTCAATGAACAATTGGTATTCACAAATCAAATTGGCATCTCCAATTGTTCTCAGCCCTTTGGGCCTACTGAACGTCAGTGTAGAGTGCGACCAGATTCACACCTTTCCAGTTGGTGTATGGTCTGGAAGCTACTCTTCCAGTTGAATTTGAGATCCCTTCACTGAATTTGGCTATGGAATTACTGCCTGACACTTCCCCGGAGGAAGAACGTCTCCTGTATCTCAAAATATCGGATGAAACTCGCCACTTGGCTACCTTGATTATCGAGGCACAGAAAAAGCGTGTTAAAGCTCATTTCGATCAAATGGTTTCTCCGCGCTCTTTTATCGAAGGGGACCTCGTCCTCTTGTATGATCAAGCACATGATAAGCTTGGGGCGGGAAAATTCTAGCCTATGTGGCATGGGCCCTATATCGTTAAACGTGTATTGAAAAATGGGCCCTATGAGCTAATCGATTATGAAGGTCTTCCTTTGGCACAACCCAGAAATGGGTTGTACCTGAAGAAGTATTATGCTTGAATCATTCTTATGTAGTGTGTGTACATAGGTGATTTCTTAATTTTTGTGCATGTGTGGTGTGGTGTGCTCTGTAAGCGTTTTTCTGCTGATTGGGTCTTTCTGATTGTGCAGATTTCTATTACTCCTTATGTCGGTTTCGTAGATGGTGCCTCCCGCAGTACTAGGAACTTGTCTTCAGCAGCCTAGGTAATTTACAATCCTACTAGTGAGTTGATTAATTTACAAGGTGTTTGTCTAGGGCCTGCTATGAATAACATCGTGGAATATAGTGACGTTTTGGAATTATTAAACGAGGTTGTTAACCCCGATATTCGCACGCTACTTGTACACCTAGATTCACAGCTTGTGGTTTTACAGCTCAATGGTCATTATTCAGTTAGAAACCCATGCATTTTAAGACTGTGTCTATGTATTCGTTTACTTGAGACGAATTTTGATTACATCACATATTAGCATATACCAAGACGAATGAATACACTTACAGATGCAGTAGCCAACATGGTATTAGATAGACATTTACGCAACTTGTAAAAACATCATCATATGTGAAAAAGATCCATGCAGAAATATATATATATATATATATATATATATATATATATATATATATATATATATATATATATATGTTGAATGTTTGCACCGTGTGCATCATAGAAAATCCAAAAAATATACATGTTTGTTTTAATTACATCTGGAGACAACATGTCTCTCAAAAATATGCATATGAAAAGCCTAGGCAACTAATTAGCATGGTGCTCATGGTAGCATGTTACTGCTCGCACCAATCACCTCAGTAAGCGATGAAAGCGACTAGGCACCCCTACGGTGTACCTCTGATAAGCCATAGGGACATCAGCTAGGCAAGCATAATTAGGAATCCCACAGGCAATTCCCTCTAAGTTTTGAACCATCTCGTTCCCCTCACCCCCCTCACCTTGAGGGTCATAGGCGAGAGGGGTCCTTCGCGTGGTCGGTGACATCCCGGCAGGCCTCTCTGGGCCAACATCTGCATACATATAGGATCAGTTGTTAGAACATGCATATATACCAAAAAATCATAAAATTCACAAAATCAAAAAGAGTCTTACCTGGCTCCTCATCCCAGTCCTCTCCTTTAGGGAGTGGAAGGTTTGGGTCTCCTGTGAAATCAGTATCGGCATAGGGCCATTCCTCTATGATGATCAACTGTCGCCGGAGCCATCTGAATAACTCAGGCCGCCATGACATCTGTTGGCCACCACCTACCTTGGGATCAGCGTTTCCCATTGAGCCATCCATGGCTATCTCAAAGGTGGATCTGGGACTATCGCCCCCTGGCCCTGGAAGATAGGCAGTCGTTCTAGGAAGAACGATACCAAGATTGACCCATACCCAAACTGCTTGAGTTTGGCCTTTTCACATTTAGTCAATTGTTTTTTGATATTCATGGTTAGGGCTATGGCCCAATCAAATATTGTTGGGTTCATACATTCTGACGCTAAGAGGAGTTGTGTTTTAGTAGCCTCGTGCGGTGCCTACGACCTCGAAGCCCTCATAATATTATTTAGCACCACTCTAAATGCTAGATCGGGAACAATGTGAATGTCAACTTTAATACTACCTGATCCTGTTTGTGCCCCTGGGCACACTTTTCCATAACCATCGACATCTTCTCGCCGGAAGGCCTGGTACCTGTCATAATCGGAACTGGACCTCTGTGAGACAATCCAGTGATGAAGTAGACATCAGACACTTCAAGTTCAAGCATTTGATCTCGAAGCTTAAAATTCTCTTCATTCTCATCCCAGATACTTATCAAATATTGTAACAATTCGGGCTGACCCGTGAGACATGGTGTTAAGCAGAATTTCTTTAACCCGCAATTTCGAAGAGCATCCATGCATTGCTCATTCTCCATTGCCAATTCGTCTTCGTCACTATGCTCCCTTTATTTCCATTCAATCACCATTGTGGCTTTATACCTACATCAAATTGGTCATAAGCACATCATAGGACCCCTTGGGCATTCAAAAATTCAATTGATTGGTTCAATTTTTGTCAAATTTGAGCGGAATATGAGGTTGCGCGGTTGGTGCCACTGTTTTGGTGACAGTCGCGCCAGCTGGCGCGCCCCCTTTGCAAAAAGAACTCGATTGGCACAGGTCCATGCCTCATACTCGCGCTAACCCTGGAAGCCCTAAATTTGCAAATCCTTCCCTCAGGGATGTCAAATCACAATGGAAAGCTATGAAATATGGCTTAAAACATAGCTTATGGAAGTGGCTCTTATCTAGAAAAGACGAGAATCAGAATGATGCACCAGATTGTCCACAATCGTCACCACAAGATCGCAGGAAAATAACTCACTATTGCTCTGCACAAGAGGTAAAAAGTAAAAAGTAAATATGTTTTTACTATTTGGTCGTATTTATAACTTTTCAAAATCAAATTTAGGTTTTGAGACTTGTTTTTTCCAATATTTCACTATGTTTTGTCGAAAAATGGGTTTTACACTTTCTTTTTGTGCAGCGACAGGTTTTCGTGCGACTAGGATGATGACACGAGTTGTATTTTATAATTTTTTGGACTCGGTAAAAACATGAGAAAGTCACTACTGGAGTCACCTTTCAACTCCTTTTTTTCCTCTCTAAAATTGAAAAATCGTCGATTCACTTGTCATTTTGAGCTCGTTAAATTGGCTGTGAAGCGATATCTACCCAGCATACGTTTACCCCTTTTTCAGGCTAGGATAGATTATTTACGAAAAAGGAATACCCTAGCCTATCGTGACTAGGAGGTTCTCTCAAATATAGTTTTCTACCTTTTCGGATCTGGGAGACTATCTACGAAAAGGGACTGTTGGAGTTTTCTTTTCCACTGTCTTTTCAAACTCTCTAAACATGGAAAGACGTCGAGTTCTTCCTTTGTCAGACTTGTTAAAACCTGATGGCATCGGACTCCGTCCTAATGATGTTACTCGATTTCCTCCTTCCTAGGGCTCATTAAATGTACTAGGATGGATTTTTCTGAAGGAAAAAATTATATCACAAGCATATTCTATCCCCTTTAAGCTTGTTTTCAAAAATAATTAGGGTACTTGCCAGAAATGGTGGGGGAAAATGGAACCAGTATTATAGTCATGTCAGCAGTATGTCACTCTTGAACATGGCACTTGTCTGCATTCGTGTCGGGTTGGGGACATCTCATCTCGTTATCTACTTACCTTCGTGGGTTTGGGAGATCTCTTTTGACCGCTCATCTATTCTTTGCCACATCACCATGACCTCAGATCATTTGATGTCAAATACTGCCAAATCCAATGTCGTGCCACCGATATGTTCAAGAGAAGTTGGCCTCTGCAGTTTTCAACCTCCCTCTGATTCTCTGTCGATCTTGATTCACAAACATTATGTCCCTCTGCCTCGTGTCAATGATGTGGGAAACATTATGGCCCACCTTCAATCAAGATCACTTCCTGTCGACTTCACCTCATTATCCAGGAAGTTGGTCTAGGGACTCCCTTCAGGTACCTTGGAGCCTGCATGCCTCAATGGTAGGTTCTTCGCATTCGATGCAAGGTTTTCATTATTGACCTTTGATCGGATGATTTTGCGGTTGTTCGATGCCAGCTCACTATTCACATTTTGTGGATTGTACCTCATGTACCTTGAGGGCCATCGTCATTATTGGTGGTTTCTCTTACATCTGTTAACAAATTTAATTATTGGCTGGTAATCAGACAATGTTCTTTCATGTTTGACTTCAGCTCACATATTCACATGCTTGAAATTGTACTCTGTTTGGGTCGAGATGGAGCGTAAGACCCTGGATTTTGTCTGATAAACATCCAGGCTACGAATTATTTGTGGATTATTATCATGTATTACATGACTCATTCGATTGGATGGCTGCGACCATACTTGAGTCTACTTGTTGATCCTTATTTACTGGATGGCTGCATCCATACCTTGGATCCCAGTTTTTGTACACTCTATTATGGATGGCTGTGCCCATACCACATATCATGTATCTGAGATATCAGTTGTATTTTTCTTCGCACATTTTCCGATGGTAGTGTTTTCATTTGGGCACGTTCTCATAAATCATTTCACCCCTCCCTCTCTCTCGGACCTCATGATTTAGGGGGCATTTGTTACATAGTATTTTGTCACCGTCCCTCCAATCCCTCATCCCGCACATTGGAGGACTATTCCCGTGACCTGTGAGCAGTAACATGTCCTGAAAACACCTTTATAACATCCTATTTCCTAAGGATAAACATTCTCTTGAAGAACATTTCATTTGGAAAACCCTAAAAATAGATGTTTTAGCCTTGGCGCGACTAGTCATTTCATCCCTCGTGCCAATGGGGGAAATCCACACTAGAGGGTGCACCAATTGGCACACTGTCCCTATGTCCCACTTGCGCCAAGCCCATTAAGGAATGTTTTTAAAAAATAAATGGCGGAATTTTGGTTCTAAAAAACTCCAGAATGAATCATCAAAGGAAGTTGAGTAGTTTGGCTGCGGATCTCCATGTATAGGAAATGGTTTACCACCTCTCGTGGAACTTTCCTAAGAGATAGGGCCTATCCCATGATTATAGGAATCCCAACTTCCCTTCCTCCATCTATAAAAGCTTTCCGTTTCCATTAGCAAGCTAGCTAAACTTGTAGGAGGAAAACTATAGCAGGGAAACCATTGAAAGCAGAGCCGAGAAGAACCCCGTGAGAGAGAGCTCTGTCCAAATTCCCGACAGGCTTCGTTGAGATGCGCTCAGCTACAAGCCCTACCAAAGGAAGATCATAGTGTCAGAGCATTTGGTTGTAATCTCCCTTTTTGTCATCATTAATATAAGTGACTCTGATTTTGGTTCCATTCATGTGTTTACTCTTTTATGAAATGAAATGAATTATATCCTCTCTGACTGATATATAGTTATGTGCTTTATGTATTACGTTGTATTTCGTCGTTTCTCTGCATGTGTACAGGTGTTCGGACGAATCAAACAGAAGGACTATGATCTATTAGGCAAGAGACAAAGAGCTTCACTTCTTCTTCAACAACAACAGCGTGGGATCTGAGGTAGGTCACTTATTGCAATCTTTGTCTTTCTTGTAACTACGAACCAACGTCTTTGCATGATTTGATTGTTGCTAGACATGATCTGGGCTAGTGGGATCACCTCTGTCCGCAGAGGGGATTTACCGCCTCAACAGTATAAGAGGAGAATAAATCCAATGGCATAAGGTGAGGTAAGCCTCTGCAGGAAGCTCAATTTTGTACAAGAACATACGCCCTCAATTAAAATCAGGGTTCCAGATTTCAAGGATAAATAAGGAGAATATTACAATACTAAGCAGCAGTACCCCCATATTTGAATAGTCATGACCCATGATAGCCACTTGTATGCATTTTATAATATTCTTTTCTAGACGATCTCTAAATTTCACACAACATTTTTACACTGAATTTTAAGCACACTATAGCCAAAGGGTAAATATAAAATTTCTTTAAATGTGTATTGGAGAGTTTGTTTCATTACTGCACCAAAACAAACACTATTAAAGTAGTAAGTTCAAAGAAGGATATTTCTTTGGGATTCTTGATTCAAAATGTGGTTCTTTATTCATGAGAAGCCCAAATGGCTAGAAATTCTACAAATCAAGTTAGCAACACATAGACACCAACATGAGCCAATCCTTGGCAAGGATGCAACTTCATAGTTTAAAACATAATTTTTTCACGATTTTCAGTTAGATAAGGATCCCTAGAATTTTGAAAAATAGCATAATTGTTGGCCAAGTCTACATAAAATCCACCTCTATGTCTCGCAAATTTCAATAATGATGTTGGAAAACATCAAAGCGGGCTTCTTGCATGAATAAAATCAACGTCAACCAAATTGCTAATGTTTTGGCATGGTTTTGAAGAAACATACGAGACTGAATGTTATTCTATAATAGTTCGGAAGTCTGAAGTATGAATAGAAACTGTTATAGGAAAAGAAATGTAGAAGAACCCAAGCACACCCCAACATTGCAACAAAATCATCTCACTTTTCAGGATAGAAAGAAATATTGGTTAGAACTTTACTTTCCACAAGGGAAAACATAATCGTGTATGCCTTTGAGAGAACATACTTAGAAAAGGGTTTTTGTTGTTTCCTTCAATCCCTTGAAAACATGGCTTCAAGGTACATACAACAGAGCTTCCTAGAAGGCTATAATAAGAGAAACCTTTGAATCAGATTTAGCAAAGGTGAATAAAGACCAGTAAGTGGCCCAAATACATTGACATAGATATAGATTGTAAGACTAAAAAATGAATACTCATTTCCTGTTTATACAAAGCATTGATTTCTATAACTACTATCATGGATTTCCTTTAAAAAAAACCACAATAATCTCAATCATGCTTAGGCAATATAAACCATGTCCTTTGGCTTTATGGCATATGCTACATGGGAGATGATAGCTAGATGTCCTTGTGTAGCTGGTATTGAATTTGAAGGTATAAATACCTTTCAAAACTAACTAGCTCATTCTTAAGAAATATTCTTGTTTATGAAGCAATAATAAACAACTTTCCACACAACAGAAGTCTTGTTTGGCTACTTCACATTTAACATTGGGACAGAAATTTCCTGCTACGCTACATAATTCCTGTTCGGATAATTTAGATTAAGACTCCCTAATGCAATCTACCTGAAATGAATGCAAAAAACCACCACAACATTCCAAGCCATGGAACTAACTTAATTTTGCATTCTTACTAACCACTAAACGAATTTTCTTATTGTATAGTAGAATAATCTTCTTTCCAAATAAGCCAAAAAAAATATAATCCACGTGAGCTGATACGAAATTTGGCTACTTCCAAGCATTGAAATTGTGTCTCCACCACCTCTGGCACTCAGAAGTGTAATTCCAGTTAAATTTGGAATATAAAGGATGTTGTTGTAAAAACATTGTTACAAAATACCACTTAAGAGAATGTGGTAGACAAAAGAGACTTGTACTAAACATTTATGATCAACACTTGAGAAAGGAGTTGAAGATGTACATTTATAGGGCTAAACAAGCCACAAATTCAACAATGAATTTTTTTATCCTATTTTTGATGCAGGTTAAATATATGTCCTTTGGAATCTAGAGTTTGTGACCCACTAGTAGCTACATACTTCTTTTACTTCCGAAATCGAGGTTTGATGGCATAATGGGGAAAATCAGAACATAATGAAAGCTAGCTGTCACCTTTATGGAAATGTCGTCTAATATTCTTTTACTTTCATGGAAGGCTTAGGTCATGCTTCTAAATGAGGAAAGTTTTGAGACTTTATTAGAATCCTCAAATTGTCCAGATATAAGAGCATTTGTACATTGTTTTTATAAAGTGATTCGAAACTGGTACTAAGAATTATCCAAGCAAAATCAATAATATATCATGAACGAATCAAAACCATAGGAATTTTAATGTTAGGCACCTCTAGCATGACAGGAATACTAAAGACGATTCCAACGATGAAGTAGGAATTTCCCTAGATCTAAAGGATCAGGTTATCAAGGAAGCATAACAGCTTTGGAAATTAAAATACAATCTTTGCTTACAGTCTGTTTTATGACTTATTGGGTTTGGTGCTATTAATCCATTAACATGCCAATTTGTTTTGTATCATATCTAGTTATAATGACTATATTATTATATAATTCTAGATCTTTTGTTCAATTATCCATGCACCCAATAGCTCAAGAATCCCCCCCAATTCTACAGTTGTATATGAACATGGTATTAACCAGGATCAAGGAAGCAATATATGGAGGACATAAATGGACTTATGATTGTTAACTATGTTTGATCAACTCTTTCCTAAGCGAATGGAAGTTGGTAAAGAGATTTGTTGTAGATGGGAAAATGTCCGTTTTGGGCACTTTCTTGGAAGTTGACAACTTGGAGGTGAAACTCTTTGTCAATATATTCCCTTGTTGTATTCATTAGTATAGGATCATGCTTTGAGTATGGGTCACCTATTTCTCTTTAAGGTCATTCATTTGTTTTCATTTTAAAGTAACGATAATTGGGAGCTCTTTGGAAAGGTATCCTAGGGTCATTACTGCTTCAGGAATTTGATTGGGTTGTTATGGCACACAAGCACTTGAATTGCAACCTAGTACAATTTGTTTCCTTGTCTAGGGATCAATTGTATGTGTTTTGGAAGCTGTTAGTCTCCTATACCAATAGGTGTCACTTTTCATGATTGACTTATTGAACTATGCAATATGTTCAAACCTTTTTCTTGTGCAAAGGTGTTCCATATTCTTAAAAAAATCAAAAAATTTAAAAAAATGTAAAGATGGGTATACCCTAAAAGAAAAATCAAAGGGTGAAAAGAATAAAATGGTCAAAAAAGTGAAAGAAATGAACCCCAAACAAAAATAGACCAGGAAAGTGTGAAAGTCTAAATGCCACTACTATTTCATTTTTTGTAATAAACAAAATTGTGTGCAGCTTGTCAAACTTTTGCCACAATTTATGAAGAGTCAAATTGTTTAAACTTGACTCGTTCATTTTTCAATTTCATGTTGTAGAATAGAGAATAAATATCCGACCAAACAGTTTAATCTTGGCAGATAAGTAGATAGGTAGAGTTAATAAAAAGGTGCTCAACATTTTAATCTGAGCCCTTGGATATAATAAGTGTAGAAATAGATAGATTTGCCATGTAAAAGAAAAAGAAGATTGATAAGGGTTTGCCAGTCTAAGTGCACCATAATAAAGAAGAGAAAATGGTAGAGTAAGTAAGTAGGGTAGGCAGATATTGTTGCAAAATTACAAAGTGATGAATGATGACTCTAAATGTGTTTCAATTCTACTTTCATCACAAGTACGAAGGCAGATACTACATTGGAAAAAGTTCACAGCAAAGCAAAGTCAAGATTATTAACTTCCTCTTCATTTTCCATAAAAGATTTCACTAATTTCCCCTAAGTGCTAAGGTATTTGAAGATTAAAGGGGCTTAAGGCATTTCCTTGACTTTTGGAGGGACCGGACCCTCGGCCTAATAATTGAAAAAACCTAAGTACTTGAAATCATCCATTATCACATTCATTCACCTCTCAAAAATCTTTTCCTAAGTAAAATCCCATTTTACTTAGGAAAATCCTTCAATATTGCATGAAAAGCCCTCAAAATCACTTGTATTCTAAGTCTAAGTGATGAAAGTATAATAATTCCATTTACTTTTGAATCTTCACTTTCTTGGTTATATTTAAGTATTTTGAGTTTACATTGTCCCTTTGTCATATTAACTCTAATTTATATATTAACTCCCTATGAAAATCACCTTTTCCTATTATATATAAATCCTTTTATAATAATATCCCCAAAACCCTTATATTATGAATTCTTAGCCAAAAGTATTTAACTCCTATTTTATTCAAATCAAAAACCCACAATATACCCCCATTTTGGCTAAAAAATATCATTATAAATAAATTCCGCCCCCTATGGTAATTGAATTAATTTAATTTAATTATCGTATAATAAGAATATGAAAAAAATTTGAACATATGGAATATGTGTTAAAAACAAAATAATTTTGAAGTTTAATTCAAAATAAACTTCAAAACAAATCCATTATTCGTGTATATTTTCTCCGCGCCCGATCATTTTCCCACATTTTTAAACCAAGGGATTAATTAACCCTCCAGGTTAATTAATAACCTCCCCAGCCAATCAAATCACTCCCGAAATGATTAATTAACCGTTAAATGCATCAGACCTGCACCATTAACTCCACGCCATCTCCCTATTCCATCAACCCTCAGATCATCCGCTCCAAGATCGATGGCTCTCGTCAATTCCGCTGGCCATCCCCGGTCCGAGTATTAACGCGCGAAATCGCAGCGGTTTTCAAATAGTACCCTGGACATGCATCGATTGTTTTATGGATTCGCTACCTTCCCTTCCAAAACAACCGTCCCTCAAAAGTGGTGCGGAATAAACCACTTACCACCTCCACTCCCCCGTGACTCATCCTTCGTACAGGTTGACATCATTTATTAAAATTAATAAAAAATTCGCCCCCATTTGACTTTTCCGATAAAACAAAACATTCGAGTCATTTTCATTATTTCGTACGCAGAAAACAAAATATGCCCTCCATGCAGAAATTTTGAATTTCAAAATTGTGAAGTCCGCCAACCTTATCCTGTCGAAGAAGATTGCAGACAAGCCTCTCAGAAGATTATCCGCCTTAACCAAGCTGTTGTTTTCTCCAAAAACAGGTATTTACCCTAAATTTACACTAAACTCTGTAAGAAACTCGGTTTTCCTCTTTCTTTCACTGAAACAGAGTTAAAAAATTGATTGCTAGTTCATTCCTTAATCCCAAAGAACTGTAATTTATTTCCCAACCTGAAATTGTACCTATTTCTCCCATTGAAACCTGTAAATTTACTCAATTGCTCACCATAAGCTGCATTTCCATTTTTTGAATACACAAGAACCAAAAAAGGAAGTTCCTGTGGCTTTAAACGTCGCCCCATTGAACGCCCCTCACAGAGACCTGGATTATTTATCATTAGTTGACAGGGATTTCCAAATCAAAGATCTAAGTTTTAGTGAAAGCCCTCTTCGAATTTTTCGTCACTGCAGAGACAATTATTTGAATGGCTTGGATATGATTGGGTTATGGGAATCTAATCTTCCCCGATACCTTTTTCCCTCTATTCATAATCTCCCTGAAATAATCCATTTTTGCCATGCCAATTATGATCCTAACCAAAGAGAAGTCTTATCCTAAAACCAAGACGTCCTTTTCCCAATTACGGCTCAGTCAATCAATGAGATGCTTCATTTTCAACCTGATCAAGCCCTCACTCCCCTGTCCCTGGGAGACCTTCTTGAGAAATCTACAAAACTATCCCATGAAGAACTAAGCCACATCTGTCAGACCTTTATGTTGCCTGATCATCAGCCTAAAGGCCCTCCCCCTTATGTGTATGTTTTTTTAACTGAGGAGGGTAGAATTGTTTTGGATATGATATCTTTTATAATGGGCTTTGATACTAGTGAATTTGTTGACCATTTAGTTCTAGTATTATTGTCTATTTTTACCCCTGGACAACCTCTTGCTGTCAGGTATGACTTTGCATCTTACATAGCAGACAAAATCCATGATCGATTCATGAGATTAGAAAATGAGAAAGTATTCAAATATTCCTCTGTCATCTATCACCTCATGCTATATTACCAGTCTGAAAATTTCCCTTTCTATACCAAAAAGCTTGATGCCCAGGGGAATCCTAGATCTGTTATCTTTTGGTCGGCCATCACCCATAGTTCTCAAGATTTTCCCTATTCCTATAAAGAGTTTATTGATCTGTTTGTTCAACCAACAACCACTTTGTTAACTGGAATTTGTCCTCCCAGAATCAGTAATGAAATCAAGAAAACTCTACAGCTCTCAAAACAATACAAGGTTGGTGATTGGTATTTGTACCAAAGTCACATAGAAGTCAGGATATATGGATGTGAATTATGTCCATTTAAATTGCCAAAATATGTCCCCATGAGACTCTTTGCATTATAGTACTTCAGGCAAATGAAAAACTCTGATATAATTCATTTTCGTAATGCAAAGAAGAAGGCTCAACTCCGGATCAAAAGTCAATTAGGTCCATTTATCTGTAACTCTAGGGATGGAGGGGAAGAAGATGAAAAGATATTAGAAGACCGTTTCAGATTACAGAAGAGTTTTTATTGGGCACCTTATGATCCATTCAACTTCATTTGTGATAAAATAATGAAAAATAAATCAGCACCATACATCCATCACAGAATTCCAGAGATTGAAAAATATGCTAATACAGATGAATGGATTGAAGGCACATTGATAGAGCATGATAGTGAGCAGGTCAATATAGACAATGTTATGAAAGATCTTGAAAAGATGCTTGTCCTGGATTCTTTTGCACAGGTACTAAGATCAGAAGTTGGCCCTTCCTCAACTGGGATTATTCAGCAGGAGTTACAAGAAAACATTGCAGTATCATCTAAGGGAAAAGAGAAGGAGGTTGATATACAAGTTAAAGAAACATTCACTATGACAGAACAACCTCAAACTTCCAAGGGACAGGATCAAGTACAACCTTCTCCTGTTCAAACCAATCCAGTAGAAATGCCAATTTTGTAGACTCCATTTAATGAAGAAAAGGGAAAAAAGAGAGATGTTGAAGTTGCTACCCCTCTCACTGGATGTTCACAACTGCCTCAGGCCAAGAAACATAAATTGAATACTCCTCCAGAAGTTGAATCATTTCAAGAAATTTCTGATAGTCAAGGACAAGGACAATCAGGCAGTCAGCAAACAGATACAGTCAGTGGGGCATCCACTACCTCTCAAAGGGAAAATCTACAGAAGCAACAGAGTATGGAAATATCTTCTTTCAAAATACCAGTTAAGGATACCGAGGACATAAAAAAGACATTTATCATTATCAAGGCCAAGAATGATCCACTGAAAATGAAAGTATATAATCAATATCTGAAAATGGCTCCAAATAATCAAGAAAGATTGATGTCAGCTTTTGACATCCAACAGGGAAAAATGTTAATGAGCCATTTCAAACCCAAAGTGCAACAACCCCAAACAACTGCTAATTATATTAGGACAAACTTTGAAGTCCTAGAAAAGGATATCCATCCTTTAGATCAGATTGAGTTTCATAAGCAGACTGGGGAAATGATCTACTCTACTTTGACTGATAAGGCAATGGCAGCTCACAGGTTACAGGATTCTTTGGAGAACACCAGTACACAATTGCAGATTGAAAAGGCTTCTTCTCAAGCCAAAGATAACATGATAAAAACATTGGAAGAAATAATAATTGGTTTGGGACACAATCCAAAGGATTTCAAAGGCATAGAAGCATTAATAAAGAAAAAAGATGATGACATTGCTGCTTTGAGAAAGCAGTTGAAATTGCCATCCTCTAGACATCCTCAAACTGAAGAAATAATAAAGAAAAATTATGAAGAAGAAATGATGGAGTTGCTATTAAAAATGAATGAGCAATTGGTTGAAACAGAAAAAGAGCTGGAGCAAGCATTGAAAGACAAACAATCTGATCTTCCAACATCTACGACAGAGGCAATTACAGGTACGCAGCCAACAGGTCAGCTAGCACAGTCATCATAGGTAGACACTTCAAATTTGAGTTCAGAACAATTATTAAAACAAATGGATGACTTGAAACTTCAAGTAACTGAACTTCAGCACACAAATTTACAACTTGTCAATTTAGAACAGAGATATGATCTTTCAAAAATGAGTGTTGCTGACAAATCAAGAGATTGGAAAAACTGGTTAAAGCATTAGAAAAGGATCTCACATTGGAGAAGCCTTTGAGAGAGATAAATGAAAATCTTTGGGATAATATTATCCAGTCAATAAAAGATATTTGGCCTTCAATCCAGATAATGTACGAGCAGAATGATTTGGTCAAAGTAGCTCTGGATGAAGTTGAAAACACACGAGCATAATTGGGAAATAGGCCTGAGGAAGCCAATCAGCTTATACAGTTTCTAAGCAACCAAACTAGACAACAGCTTGAAGAAGTGGGTATTTAGGATAGAACTGCAAAAATATTATAAATAAAAAGAGTTGTTACTAAAAGAACTCTTATGCAAAATTTGGAATGAAGGTGCTTTGACATGTAGGCAGAAATAATTGCTTTCAGAGAAAGGTTTAATGTTTTATTGAATAAAGGGTTTCCTAGCCCTATGATTCAAGAAGATAAAATAATGGACCTAGAAACTTCTGTTAGTAAATTGGACATACATGCTCATAATCTAGCCAATTCCTTAGCCAGTTCATCACAAGCAACATTACCCACAGGAAGGAATCTTCATGACAGATTAGAGAATTTGTTTTATCTGGAACATGAAGTAAGGCATTTGTTTCCTAACTAGCCTAATTTCTTCAGATATACTAAGGCTGATGAAACATTAAGGAAGCTTCAAAAGGACAAGAATAGCAGAAGAGAAATGGTGGGAAGACATGTTGGAACTTTTGTAAAATTTATTCTTATATCAAATTTTTCCTATTTACTACAGTATAAAGGATAAAGGAACAAAAGGAGGCCAAAGAGTATCAGTTCAGTTGAAAGTGTATCAGTAAAAACAAAGAGTATCAGTGAAGCAAGTCAGTTAGAATAAAATTACTGAAGAAGACAACGAAGAGCTAAAATATAGGTCCAACCTCCAGCACATTCTTGAAAAGAGGGAACAGCACAACATCGGTTGATTTTTGTCTTATCTATGAGACCATCTGTCTCTATTTTTATTGTAACTTATTGGTGATTCATCTTAGATTATATCTCGTTTTGTTAAGAGATATTTTGTATGATTTTTTGTATAAATAAGCCCTCAATCGGATTACTAAGGGTGGATTCTACTACTTTGTTGTAACATTGACTTTCAGAATAAAGTGCTTTTTGGAGAAATTTCTTTGTGGCTTGCTGGATGATGAATTGAAGCTCAAGAATTTTTGCAGGATTCATGTGTCAGACTACAGTTCAATAAATCATTTCTATCCTGTGTTTTAAGTGTTATATATGTTTACTATATCACTGTGTTTCATTTCCGAATAGTTAACAAAAAGGGTTAAATCAGAAATTGCTTAATTGTACTCTGATTTCAATTGTTATTATTCTAAATGTTTTCTTCTAAACTGGTCATAAACAATGAATTCTTAATTTCTCTTGTTTCTCTGCTTTAAGCATTTGATTACTTATTAAATAATTCTTAATTGATCTTTATTGGTAATCACTCACTTTCCCTCGTTTAAACATGTTGAAAGATTCTTAATTTCCTTTCATCTATTTAAAAATCCATTCCATTCACTTTAATATCTGAAATTGTTCTTTGTTTTGCCTATCTTGCCCTGCAAAGCCATATTTTCGACTCCATAGCCCAATGGCCTGAAAAACTCAATCTTTCCCTCAGCTGGCGGATTCCACCATCAAATTCAAACAAAACCCCTGGACTTATAACTAGCCTAATATTTTATAAGAACAAAGCTAAATTTTAAAGAGAGAGCCCTCTCTGGATACAAATTGGCTAGATTCTGTATCTGAAGGTTAGTTTGTGGTTACCTCAGACAACTTTCCTTTTCTAACAACTTCAAGGAAAATCTGAGTGATAACAGAAGCCATTGAGACAACTTCAAGAAAGTGAGTTTTTCATGTAGAGAACCCTTTATTTCTATGGTTATCCAAAGTAAATCAGACATTGTTTGCAACCCTTCACTCAGCACCAGGAAGCCAGTCACCCTGATAGAAATTTAGCATTCAAGATTCCCATCTACACTTGGCCTCCCAAAGCTTCTATCACTACTACTATGTGGGCTAGGTTTGGCATCATTATCATGGAAATCGCTTTTGTTACAGCTCCAATCAATATAGTATATTTCACTTAATCACTACAACATGAAACCTATTTATTAACTAGAGTTATATATTATTCTTGTTCAATTATGTTTTACAATATAGGTACCAGAGGGAGCAATTATTTGTTTTACTTATCTTCACATTAGAATTATGTTACTAGTTCCTTTCACATAGCACCCAATTATTTGTATCATAGATACAATGGACTTTAAACTTGAATTGGAAACTAGAAACATCTCTACACATTTTATTCTAATGTCAAACCCAATTGGACGTTCTTCTAAGAAAATTGCATCCATCTTTGGGATTAGATCTAGTTGAAGTGTTAATTATTTTTGGGGGAAAGAAATTTGAAGATCTATTATTGTTCTTAAGACTAGGTGTTACCCTTATATAGTGTATTGGTTATGGAAATCCTTAAACCTGGACACATGCTCTAATATTGTATTGTATTTTTGGTATGAGCTTGTAGTCATACTAGGTTCTAGTCCTTACTATGAATCTATTTTATTTTATCTAGAAGAATGTGCTCTTGATTCCATTCTAAAATCCTTCATAGAAATAGAACAAATTGATGCAATACATGAATTGGAAGGCCATCCATAGAGTGCTATATTAAAATTGGGATTTCACAACTAGTTTTCCTTTTGTACTAGACCATCTACATGTTTTGCAGAGGTGGATGGGGTCATTACAAGAATCAAGATCACAAACTTAAATTTTATTTTCCTGGAACTGTTTAACTTGTTACTTATGTTTCTTTTTCTGTCTAATGGAGTGCCATTTCCAAAATTTCAAACCCTTTCTGCCTGGAGAATGGAATAATAGTCAAAAGCTTTATTTTTTATCGAAAATGGCTTCATATGATTGCATAATTTTGTATCACACCTCAATTGATTCATGTTGACTTTCCATATTTTCACAAATTTACTGTTGTATTTCATTTTTTTTGGTAATATTAAATTATCACATCTACCTAGTCCTTCCTTTAGAAATCTCTCGTATCTTGGTTTCCAATCGGATGTTGGGTTGGAGGATATCCATGATATAAGTGTAAATTTGTTGAAACCTGGTAAATGTGCCATTCAATGCATTGTCAATGTATTCCTTCCGTTCTTGTACACTTTTTCTTGAACTTGTGGGGCCCTGGTACTTTATATAATTTGTATCTATTGGGACTTGTATTACTAATTATTGGTTCACATAGTGAAATCCTTCATCCTTCTCAACGTCTCTCTGCGTATTGACCTTTAGGATTCTATTAATTCCATTCTCATTTCCAATTCCTTACAATGTTGCCATGAGAAACATAGACAAAGAGAGGTGTTTCTGCACTAAAATATCATATTTTACCTTAAAGAAACATGCATCAAGGTTTTTTCATCTCTCAGGACATGAAATGATGTCCAAAATAAAATTAAATTTCATAGTTATGTAATTTGATCTCATAGGTTCCGTGGGGGATAACAACAACATTCTACTTGTTTGATTTATGCTTTATTTTTGTTGGTATTTTCCATCACTTTTAGTTTTTTTCTATGTTTCAATTGGACCTATAGTTTTCATCATCAAAACATGTTACTTAGATAAGAACTATTCACATTTGAAGCAAGTGAAATTGGAGGTTTTGAAAGAATCCCATTGACTTTTCGAGGAAGAGAATTAAACTTCTTTAAAAAAAATAACCACAGTAATATCAAGCATGATTAGGTGAGAGAATCCATGTCCTTTGGCTTTATGGCATATTCCACATGGGAGATGACAGTTAGATGTCCCTGTGTAGCTGGTATTGAATTTGAAGGTGTAAATACCTTTCAAAACTAACTAGCTCACCATTGCACTGTTGAACCATTGCACTGGAACTCTCTAAAAATACAAATATTTAGAAGAACAAAAAAGTTTTATAAACAAGTATGCACTAATGATTTATCACAACTTATAACATTCGATATGTTTGGGTAGAAGAAAACTTTTACACAAATGAAAAAAAATCCTTGGGATTAATACAAATAACATACACCATTGAGCGAACATATGATAGATGGGAATGAAAATGATAAATACAAAAGAGGGTAGAAAAATCTCATTTCCTGTACTCCTAGATCTCACAAAAAAACTCATTCGTGATACTGCCATTGACGCTGACCCTATGCTTTTTTCCTTCCTCCTCCAATTTATAAAGTTTGAATGCTGCATTGGCTAGTGTGGCATTAGCTCTAGTATAGATGCATTACTATGCAAATACTGACACTTTCAAAATATTTGAGTAATGCCAATGCAGGGGACAAGTACTTCTTAGATGTACTTGTAAGTGACATCCAATGTACTTCTTGGTTTAATTCTACAAGACACTATTAGACACGCTTCATTATTGTGCAAAGAATCCCATTGCAACATATTGTTCATTAAATAACATTCTTAAGCATGATTATGGAAGGATGAGCAACCTTTTGTTCATTTACAGGTTGTAGTTTTATATAACTCTCTTCTTTCACTCATTAAACTATATATTTTTTCTAAGTATTATGAGATTTTACCATGTTTTTAGCATTTAAAAAAATATTTGGTTAGAAAATGTGTTACACGATCCCTCAGTTTTTTATGATCTAATTTTAATTCACACTGTCTTATTTAGATCATCCATAGAAATTATGTTGTAGCATAACTCCTCCTCCATTCTAAAGCTAATCCTTTATAACCCATCCCGGAAAAGTGTGTATGGAAGGAAGTTTACTAAAAGAGATCAATAAGAGAGCACATGTCTATCATCAGAGGACTGATAGAACCAGACACCATTGAATTTTAAGAAGATTTCCTATCGAGGGAAAATAAGGGAGGGTTAAAAATAGATTTGTGATTAACATAGCTTTATGACATAAAAAAAACAATGCAACTTTGAAGTATACATTCATATGGATATATTTGTGCATTTCTGAACTGAATTTCATGTATGGACTCTCTGGATGTTACTAACGGGAATGAAGGAAAGTAGAAGACTTAATCCCAGGGATCATCTCCAACAAGAAGAATATCATTCTCATGGTCCACGAACATAACCTTCCAACCTGAACTATGGTCTTCTAGTTGGCCCCTTCCATACTAAACATACAGGCAAGTCCTTGATGAAGTTCATCATAATTTATGTAATGTGTAACATCTATAAACCTTCCACCAGATCCCAGCTTGTAAAGCTTATTATATGTTCTGGCTGGTGGAGGTAATTTTTGAAGTGGGCATTTTCGTAAGAAATTATTGTCTTCCACAGTGCTTACAACATCTAAATTGTCAGGAAGATCTTGCACAACCAGAGAATGGGGGCTAAAAATGCCAACAGAAGAAATTTATGGTTGAACATATTTTCTTGTACCTAATGTAGACATCATGCTTTCAGTAGAGAGTTGGCATGGAACATCCTTAAATCCATTGAATACCCTAGATACCAAGGAGCTTGAATTGGAAGGATCAACCAAAGAATTCTTTATGTTAGCACCAATGGAAATACTATTCTGAGCGTCAGCCTGGATCTCATTATCTAGAGAAGTACTTCCAAAACAAAAGGATTTAGATGTGTTTAGTAATGTGGGGAAACCTTATTGGACATCAGCATTAACATGTATCATAGAAAATGCATACCCGAAAGATGATGTTTCTATTTCACCAACGTGAAAATTCAGGATAGCTTGCATCTCATTCTGACTTGGTTATTTGTTAGAATTAAACTAGGAAGTAACCAAAGGTTTAGAAATAAACTCACATGTTATCCCTAATTATAAATGCCACCTCTAATTATCCATTCCTGCAATAATCATGGAGAAGATCATTTTAAATAGAAACAATTGGAGTCAACCCCCTGTCCAAAATATTGTCCAAGAGTCATTCAAATGCCTCCAACTCTCCTTTTACACAGAACCCACTAATGAGTATCTTCAAAGTATCAATGTTATAAGCCAGACCCTTTCCAACCATATTATCCTGCACTTTTAAATCTTCCTACATTCTTTCTTCCTTGAAATAACCATCAATTAATAGGTTCCAAATATATTGGTGATTAACGTAGCTTTATGGCATAAACAAAACAATGCAACTATGAAGTATACATTCATATGGAGATATTTGTGTATTTATGAACTGAATGTTATGTATGGACTCTCTAGAAGTTACTAATGGGCATGAAGGCAGATAGAAGACTTACTCCCAAGGATCCTATTCAACAATAAGAATAACATTCTCATAGTCCACGAACACAAGTCGCCAACCTGAAGTAGGTTCTTCTAGTTGGCCTTCCATGATAAACGTACCAGCAAATCCTTGACGAAGTTCATCATAATTTTTATAATGTGTAACATATATAGAACTTACAACAGATCCTAGCTTGTAAATCTTAGTATATGTTCTCATAGGTGGAGGTAATTGTTGAAGTGTGTGCTCCTGTAAGAAAGTATTGTCTTCCACAGTGCTTGCAACATCTGAATTTTTAGGAACATCTTGCAAAACCAAAGAATTGGGACTGAGCATGCCAGTAGAAGAAATTTTTGGTTGAACATCTTTTCCTGTACTTAATGTAGACATCATGCTTTTAGCAAAGATTTGGCATGGAACATCCTTAAATCCATTAAATACCCTAGCTACCAAGGGGCTTGAATTGGAAAGATTAGCCAAAGAGCTCTCTATGTTAGCACCAATGGAAATAGTATTCTAAGGATTAGATTGGCTCTCGTTATCCTGAGAAGTACTTATAAACCAGAAACATGTAGATGTGTTTGCTAATGTGTGGAAACCTTGCTGGACAATAGCATTAGCTTGTATCATAGAGATCACAGACCCAAAGTATGATGTTTCTATTTCACCCAAGTGAAAATTCGGTATAGCTCGCAACTCATTTTGACTTGGTTCTTTGTTATAATTAAACCAAGAAGTAACCAAAGGTTCAGAAATAAACTCACATGTTATCACTAATTCTAAATTCTGCCTCTAATTTTCCTCTCTTGCAATAGCCATGGATAATATCATTGTAAATAGAAACAACTAGAGTCAACCCCCTGTCCAACATATTGTCCAAGAGTCGTTCAGTTGCCTCCAACTCTAGTTTTATATAGAACCCACTCATGAGTATCTTGAAAGTATGAATGTTATAACCCAGACCCTTTTTGACCATATTCTCCTGCACTTTTAAAGCTTTATGCATTATATCTTGCACTGACCATAAATTAATAAGTTACAAATACATTAGTGATTAACTTAGCTTTATGACATAAACAAAAAAATGCAAACCTAAAGTGCACATTCATATGGATATCTTTGTGCATTTCTGAACTGAATTTCATGTATGGACTCTCTAGATGTTACTAATGGGCATTAAGGCAAGTAGAAGACTTACTCCCAGGGATCATCTCCAGCAAGAAGATTATCATTCTCGTGGTCCGCGAACACAAGATGCCAACCTAAAGTAGGGTATTCTAGTTGGCCTTCCATGCTAAACATACAAGAAAGTCCTTGGCAAAGCTCATCATAATTTCTATAATGTGTAACATATATAGACCTTCCAATAGATCCCAACTTGTAAACCTTAATATATGTTCTCACAGGGGGAGGCAATTTTTGAAGTGGGTCTTTCTGTAAAAAATTATTGTCTTCCATAGTGCTTGCAACATCTAAATTGTCAAGAAGGTATTTCACAGCCAAAGAATGGGGAATGAGCATGCCAGCATAAGAAATTTGTGGTTGAAAATATTTTCTTGTACTTAATGTGGACATCATGATTTTAGCATAGAGTTGGCATGGAAAATCGTAAAGTCCATTAAATACCCTAGCTACCAAGGGGCTTGAATTGGAAGGATCATCCAAAGAACTATATATGTTAGCACCAAAGGAAATATTATTCTGAGGATCAGCCTAGATCTTACTATCCTCAAAATTAATTGCAAACCAAAAGTATTTAGATGTGTTTGGTAATGTGGGGAGACCTTGCTAGAAAACAACATTAGCATGTATCATAGTTATTGCAAACCCAAAAAATGATGTTTCTATTTCACCTGAGAGAAAATTCGATATCGCTCGCAACTCATTCTGACTGGGTTCTTTGTTAGAATTAAACCAAGAAGTAACCAAACGTTCATAAATAAACTGACATGTTATCCCTAATTCGAAATTTCACCTCTAATTTTCCATTCCTGCAATAGCCACAGATAAGATCATTGTAAATAGAAACAATTGGAGTCAACCCCCTATCCAACATATTGTCCAAGAGTCATTTAGCTGCCTCCAACTCTCCTTTTACAAAGAAACCATTGATGAGTATCTTGAAAGTATAAATGTTATAAGACAAAACTTTTCTAATCATATTAGTCTACACTTTTAAAGCTTTCTTCATTATATCTTCCTTGCAATAACCATCAATTAATAGGTTATAGTCTGAAATAGTGGGCCGGAACCTATTATCGATCATGCAGTGAATACTTTTATTGGCTACATGTGTTTCTCTTTGCATGCAAAGTCAAGTAATTAAATATATGCATATATATGATTTTGGAACAATGCCTTTTGAGGTCATTTTTTCCATTAGAACCAATGCCTCCTAAATATTGCCTTCCTGCAAGTGCCCATGAGTTAGTGTGGTAAAAATACTTTTTTTGGAGTACAAGTCCTTTCTTTAGTATGTGAATAGCAAGATTATGAGCTTCCTGAATCTCTGCATCCTCCCAAAACCCTCCAACAACCTTATTGGAGACATATATGGCAAGAGGAGGAAAACATTTTTGAATCATTTCCTGCAACAACTTCAATGAAATCCTTGAATTCCTACTCTGGAAATGGTTGTATACAAACTTGACATATCTACTCTTTCTGAGAGTCAAACCCCTTTCCTGCATTTCATTAAACCATTCATTTTCTTCTTCCAGCTGTGTGAATTCCATTCTACTTTGTGTAGATTGTAGGATTACCATTGCAACTATCTGAAGTAATGTTATAGGAACTGGTTATTTTGGCCATTTTTAGTGCCATATTGGTCTAGTTTGGTGTTTCAAAATAGTTAAGGTCCATATTGAACAAGCCTTAAACAATTGAACCAGTCAGTTCCATACAGAACCAGGTAGTTTAGTATCATACCATATGACACAACTAAAACTTGGTTGAATGCTCAACAACAATTACACCATTGGCAAGAAAAAAACTCACCAAAAGGATCACTCAAAGTGCCTTCATGAAACTATGAATCCAAGGACTCAATCAATGGGTGCAAGCTACCTATTAATAGGAGAAATTATTTGTGGTAAGGTTCATCCTCCCCATATTGAACCAAACCAAATTCATTCAGGTTTTCATAGAGATAGTCAAGAATGTCCGTAGCCATTTCTGCATCCACTAATTTACAGTGAGGATATTATGATGTTTGCAAGATAAAAATCTTTCCTCAGACACATGATTTAAACATATATCTCCTTTTTTTAGAAAGAGATAATGGCCAATCACTTTTATCCAAACATCTATGTTCAAGGTCAGTCACCTTTTCACCAACTGAGGCATGTTGATGAAGACCTATATCTAGAGGTATTTTTCTGTTAAGAAATTGATCGAACAAAGGCATCTAGATTGTAGAGGAGACAATTTTTTCATAATTTTGAAGAGAAATCTTATGATATGCATCAACTCTCTTAGATAGCTCAACATGATCCCTTTGTACGTGACGTAGAAGCTGAAAATATTTTCCAGCAGAAATAATTTCCCTCGCTATGGGCCGTAAAAAAATTGGACAAACAGGAACTCGTTGATCATGACTTTTATCTCTACTAGTAAAGTTAGTTGACTATCCATCCAAAGATGATTCATTGGGTGAATCATTACCCTTTCCTCTTTTCCTTTCATTATTTTCCAATGCCCCATTGAGGCCAATTGAATGAGACATAAAATAAACCTTTCCAGATTCCCATTGATGTAGAAAATAGCCTTGTTCCCAAAAGTTTGAATCCTCAACGACAATTGCACCATTGGAAAAAAAAAAAAAAAACTCACCAAAAGAATCACTCAAAGTGCCTTCATGAAACCAAGAATACAAGGAATCAATCAATGGGCACAAACTACCTATGAATAGGAGAAATGATCTGTGGTATGGTTCATCATCCCCATATTGAACTAAACAAAATTCATTCAATTTTTCATAGAGATAGTCCAGAATGTGTGTAGCTAGTTTTGTAACCACTGCATTATAATATATATATTATGGTGTTTGTATGATAAACATATTTCCTCAGTCACATACTATTTCAATAGATATGGGCAGGTAAAGATTGTTGTAGAAGATCAACGAAAGACCTCCTTTATGATGAAATGGGGATCACATTTCTATTGTATCATGTCATTTAGGATAAACCACCACATCTACTATTTTCAGTAGGATCATGATGGACATATTCAAATATTTCATTCACATGTTCTAGGAATAGTCAGTTAACTAGATTTTGTACAGGTTCATCTCTGACCATGTCAACTATCTATCAAATGTTATAATGTTGTCAAGTGCTTAAGAAATACAATGCCCAGAATGTGTCGTGAGTTAGTCCATGGCTGGTTGAAGTTGTTTCCATGTGCCTTTGATCCAATTGTTGCCTTTCACACTACCCAAGACGAAGCTCCAAGTGATTCAACATTCATAGTTTTAGTTTGAGGTGCATGGAATCATGGGAAGACTTCAAATGGATACACTTACTAATAATGTGCTAGGGAAGATTAACCCTTGGCACGGTCTTTCAGAAAAAATTGCTGCAGGAATGCAGAGAGACAGGCATGGTCATATTTATGAGGTTTCTTTGTCACATTTTCATCCAAACAAACTGCAATATTGGTTGTCATTAGATATATTCCACCAACAAGAGCAAGGAGCACCCTCATCAACTCATGTTTCCAGAGACCTCATCATTGGTTTTTTATCCCAGCTTGAGCGCTCTAGTGTACAAGACAACATATATTTTGTTTTAAAAATGGGAAAATCATCGCAAATTGAGTCGAAAGAAACTAAGGGGGGGTCTACTTGCTCAACCACAAAGAGTGCACCCTTTCTACTTTTTGGGAAAACTATTCACACTGAACAGTCTCCCAAATATGAACAGCAAAAAAAATTGGGAGTGAGCTCCTCAAATGGTCTGGGTTTTCATGTGGTAAACAACTCTTGTTCACCTAGGCTTACAAGAAACAACTCAGCAGTTGGAAATACAGAAGTTGTAGATAGATTACAAAGGGAAATGACGAGTAGATCAGATACATTCAAAATCTCTGAAAATTATGACTTAAGGCTTTATTGTAGGGAGACATTGGACTCTACAGTTAACAATGGTATGTCAACTTTAATAAAGTCTAACCTTTTTCAAGTTCCTATAGGCCAACCAATCTGGCACAAACCTAACCAAATGCTCAAAAACATTGGCAACAACCAATTGGGCTACATACGAGTGTTAACCATATTTTGTTGAGTCAAATTTCTAAAGTATTATGTTTGTGAAGTTCATACAATTAAACCAATATTTTATATTATTTAAAATTTTGAATCAGGCCATAGAGGAGGTGACCTATGATGGAATGGAACCATAGTATTTCTTTCTTTCCATCCATATGAAGCATGAAATATGATCCTTTCTTAGGGGGTGAAAATCTTTATTTTTTTATAGAAATTATACCCAGGGGTGTGATCCACTGAAGATAACATTATGCTTTTATGTCACTTCCTTGGGAAACACTTTTCTAGGATGATATTTCCCCAAAGGGAGAATTTACTAATTACCAGCGTGTGAATCATCTTGGCCCCGAGAGCTTTTTTCAACCGATTATGTTTCTTTTTCTAACAAGAATGGGTATATTTTTTATTGATGAGAATAGGTTGGGCCGCAACCTAATAAACCCTTGATACATTATCTGTTTTTCCAAACTTCCCTTTGAGATGGGTTTTGCTCTTTCATTGTTGATTCTTAAGGTATCAGAGAACAAATTTGAGCATCGTCATTCTTTGAGAGATATCCTTGGGACAGATGACAACCTGAATTTGATTTTGCATCAGCTTCCTTGTTTAAATTTCAGAGGATATGGAAGAAGAAGTTGGAGGTGTATTTTTGTAACACTTTTCTGAATCTCTGCAAAGTCTTATTGAGGGTAGGGTTATTGAATTGATCTCCTATGTTCATGATCTTGATCAAGATTTATGAGTCTCCAAAAACTTGTATGTCCTTTTCACCATGCTCGTGCATGATCTGGTAGGCTTTGAGCAGAGCTAAAGTTTCTGCTTCGTTATTGGAGTTATGTCCAAGGCCCCAACTAAAACTGATTCTTCTTTGCCAAATTTGGGGATAGATGACCCCCCATCTCTAGAGATACTTGGATTACCCTTAGAAGCACCATAAAAAATATTGTGGCTTTATCACAAGACTTCCGCCAATTTTTAAATTCAGTCTCACGAATTCATAGCCTCCACTCAGTATTATTACTGGGTCTAGAGCAAGACTTAAGACTGAGAGTAGCCTTCAGAGGTGCACCAATCTAGTTTATCACGTCAAAGGAGAGATTACTGTCTTTGTTGTATGGGAGATTTGACAAGGATTCAATAAGAAAAGCTTTCACCTTGGTGGCCACCACCATGGAGGAGCAGGATCTGCTGTTAAAAATGGCATCATTCCTAGACAACCATATCTTCCAGCAAACAAATTTGGGAATCACGAACTAGATAGTGTTACACAAGGACTTGCTACGTAGTTCATGTGGAGAATGCTCGTTCTATACGATGAAGAGGTTTGAAATTGGGCCCATCGATGGTGGCTAGACATTTAGCCCAAAGAACACATTCACCCAAACATTTTTGGAAAATTCTCACTCCAGGAATAGATGTTTCATTGACTCCAACGATGCGCATCAAAGAGGGAATCGGTGAGGGCCTACGACACCTCGTTTGAGCAAGTTTTCACCTGTTAACACACGTTTTTGGATGAGAAGCCAAGTGAAAAAATTCACCTTTGGGAGACCGTCATGATCCCATACCTACTTCCAGAAATAAGGGGAAAGGAGGAGGATGCTATGGTGGAGGGAAGCAAATCCAAGTGAAGCAGAGTACTGACCAGATTTTCCCCACCCCCATTTGTCCCAAGAACACCGATGGATTAGAGTGAGGCCAACAAGAAAATTTAAGAGGATAGATAGATGAGGGAGGAGCCATTTAGGGGGCGCAAAATGTTCCAGGAAAACCAATGTCCAATAGCATCCCAAGATGAAATGCCAGCCAGAGTGTTTATCCCATGATTGATGAGCCACTATCGCAGGTCTGCAAATTCTTTAACTGAGTTGATTTGAGGGTGGCCCACGATATTATCATCCCAAAGACAGATGTTTTCACCACTTCCTGGAATTCTGAAGAGGAGCTCTTTCAAGAACTCCCAACTGCAGCTATAGAGTTTCCAGAGAGTAGTACCCTTGCGAGCTATTCATTTATCCATATGTAACAAAGAGAGCCCATGCATGTATTTTTTGATAAGGACTTGACTAACTAGGTGCCAGGGATTCGAGAATATTTTCCAGAGCATCTTCCCTCCCAAGGCCAGATTGTCCAAACTAGGATCTCTTACTTGTAGGCCCCCATCTGCAAGATATATTCTCACTATGTCCTAGCTAACTAGATGGAATTTTTTCTGATTTCCCTTACCATCTTGCCAAATAAATTTTCTTAGGAGCTCTAACAGTTGGTTATTAATTGATTTATGGGTGAGAAGAAAATTAGCTTGACATAAAGGGAGATAGGAGAGGATTGATTTCACTAGGATAATATTTTCAGCTGTGGTAAGCCACTGTCTGCCCCAAAATTTCATTTTGTTCTTGATTTTGCTGAGAATCTCAGCCCAATGAAGGGCCTTGTTAAAACCCTGAGTCAAGGGCTTGCAAAAATATTTGATTTTATCCAAGCTTTCAGAGCCCACATAGCTTAGAAGATGGGAAATACGATTCATGGTATGCTGGTCAATCTCCTAGTTGTAAACTACACTTTTTCTCCTATTGACTAGGGCTCTAGAGACTCTGCAGAAGCTATGAATAACCTCTTTAAAGGCCCTCGCAATATTAGTGGAAGCACCGCCCAAGAGAAGGGAGTCATCATCAAACAATGCATGGTTGATAGGCTCAGTGTCTCTCGTAGCCATGATTCCAGGAAGAGAGCCTTTAGTATTCTCAGCAGCCAGCTTCCAACTAAGGGAGTTGACCATCAAGATATATAGGAAGGGGGACAGAGGGCAGCCTTTTCTGACACCCTGTGAGGCCTTGAAGAAAATGGTTGGCCTGCCATTTATCAAGGGGAAATCCACGACTCTCCAATACATGCACTGATTAGCCTAATGAATGTAGAGCTGAAACCAAAAGCAAAAATTACTTGAAGAAGAAAGGAATTTCTTACCTGATCAAAGGCATTCGCCATGTCAAGTTTGATGATCATCCCTTTTTCGTGACGTTGGACGCTAGAGTGGATGGTTTCCTGCACCATAGCCACATTGTCCAAGATGTGCCTACCTTTGACAAACCCATCTTGATTGGGTGAGATAATTTTTTCTAACAGAGGCTTAATCCTGTTCACCAATAGCTTGGAAATGATCTTATATGAAGCATTGCAGAGTGAGATTGGCCTAAAATAGTTAAAAGTGACAGGGTTCTCTTATTTAGGGATCAAAGTGAAGAAGGTTGAGTTTGTGCATCCCCCCACTTTGGATTTCTGTTGGAATACCTTTATCATTCTAATCAGATCAACCTTTATAATATTCCAAAAAATTATGTAAAAGTTAATGGAGAATCTGTCCAAACCGGGGGCTTTATCTAGCTCCATCGCCTAGATGACTTTACTGATTTCTGTTGGAAATACTGAGAGGGGGGGGGTGAATTAGTATTCCTTTCAATTAGAGCATTAGTTAATCTTGAATTATTATCAGTGTTTGTACAATGATAGCAGCAAACAAGAGGAACACAAATGCACACAATTTTTAAGGTGGAAACCCACTCCGAGACAAAAACCATCTAATGCTTTTCTAATAATTCTTTAATATTCAACTCCAATTGAAAATAAAGCTCCAACTTCCTAGAATCTAGAAAAGCATTCTTCTCTAGCTCCCACTGAATGGACGCTCCAACGCCTGAGATTCTTTAGTAGTCAACTGAATGGATTACCCAACACCCAATGAGCTACAACACACCCTAGCACCACCCTACCACCCTATAGAAGAATAAAAGAAGAATGGACTCCCGTACCAGGGAAAATGGTCCACTTTACAATGATATAAAATGATGTAGAGGAAGAAGATATACTAGACCATAACCCAAACTCACAACCTCCTAATTATTATCCTAGACCTCCCAACACTACCTCTTCAACCCTTGGCAGATAGACACTAGTACAATTTGTATAATAATATATTTACAATGACCAAGTACAATGATACCTTTACAATGATTGTAAGCAGTGCTGCCCACTTGAAGACTTCATATGATGAAATTATTGTTGTATTTATTCACCTTGGTTGCTGCTCTTGTCATGCTACCCTCTGCTGCACCTTGCTTTACTTTGCTTCCGTAGAAATTATGGTCCTTTGCAACCCTTGACAACACATGATCTAGCTTTTTCTTGCCTTCTAGGAGCTCGATATTGAATCTAGTGTATCTCTGTTATTTCAGATCCTCAATATCTGATTTTCGGTCCTATAGTATTCCTCTGAGTTGTCTTTCCAATGCCACAGGTCTGGCCCAATTTGGATTCTTCAAGGGACATTTATGCCAAATATCTCACAATTCCATAATTATGCATTGTTTCATCAGAGCGAACTTGTATGGAATTCCACGTGTCACTTTTTCTTCATTTGGCTCTGAAATTGATAGAGAAAAAAGTGCAGACTGTGCACTATCTTCCAAATTTTACGAAATTTCAATCCGATACTCAGAGAGAGATTTATGACGAATTTACGAAGGTCACTTCTTTGAGATGAATTTCAGGAGCCTGCAAAACCCCTAACTTCCACAAATCATATCTCCAAAAATATTGCGCACCTTGATCTGAATTTTTTACAGGATCTTCCTCAGGATTTTTTCTTTGCATCATAAAAATTTCAGCTTTTGAGCCTTCGTAGAGAAAATTTTAGAGCGAAAATTCCACGATGACCTGTTTCATATGGCCGAATCCCTTACATAAGGAGGAAATGAGGATCATAATTTATATAAATTCTTAGGTTGTGAGGGGCTTCAACAAGTGAACATGGGAGGGATTTTAGGAGCTTACAAATATTAATTATGACTTTTCAATGATCCATGCCCCAACCCCATGGGGTTTTAGCCCACTAACTGGTGGTACAAACTTGAAACATGAATATCTCTCAAACCGTGAAGAATTACATGGCGTGCCATATATCAACGGAAACATCTCGACAAGTAGAAACCATCAAAAGAATTATTGACCCAAAATATATTAATTTGGTAGGTAAAAATTACCATGCAATAGTGGGTTAGCCCCTAGTGCTGTTTGGGTTGACATCAATGACAACTGTTGATCAACAATATCCCCCTTTGGAATTGATGGCAACACAAATACTCCCCTTGTGATCATGACACCTCTTCCTATAAAATTCTCTCCCCCTTTGACATCAATGGCAAAGGGTAACTCCCCCTGAAACACAACCATCCTGTGGACCTATACACACTTCAACTCCCCCTGACACACAACCGTCCTGCAGACCTATAATCTACTTCCATTCCCCCTTTATATTCTGAAAAAGGAAAATCTAATGAGAACTTGGGAGAATCCCAAGCTTTTGGCGAAGATATTCCAATGCTGGTGAATATTTAATATGTGATTATTTTGGTGCTGCTTGGAATCTTGCTACTTGTCCAACTTCTTGCATAACATATGGTTGGGAGACTGTTACATATAGAAGACTACTAATCATAGATCTGTACAACCTTTGATCCACATCCTTAGATGAGTCGTCTATGCTCAATTTAAAACCTGTTACCATTGGAGTAATGATGGGTTTGAAATATTCCATTTTAAATTTCTTGAGAATTTCCTTGATGTACTTGGATTGACATATAAATATTCCTTTCTCTTGTTGAGATATTTGAAGCCCTAAGAAGTATGTCATCTCACCAAGTAAAGACATCTTGAAATCACTTTGCACCTTTGTAGCAAACTTCTTACTTAGTCGATCATCATTGCTACCAAATATTATATCATCCACATATACCTCAACGATTGTTAAATTATCTTTATCTATTTGTACATAAAGATTTCTATCAACAGTACCTTTCTTGAACCCTTGTTGATGTAGATATCCATCAAGACAAGCATACCATGCTCTGGGAGCCTGCTTGAGACCATATAGAGCCTTCTTTAACCTACAGACATAGTCTTCTTTTTGTGATAGTAGAAAAACTTCAGGTTGTTTGATGTAAACTTCTTCTTCTAATTCTCCATTCAGAAATGTTGACTTAACATCCATTTGGTAGACTTTGATTTTTCTTGAACATGCATAAGCGAGAAAAATTCGGATGGCTTCCATTCTGGCAATTGGTGCAAATGTTTCATCGAAATCAAATCCTTCCACTTGTGCATAGCCTTTGCGAACCAATCTTTCTTTGTTTCTGGTAACCTGCCCATCTTCATTCAATTTGTTCCTGAACACCCATTTAGTCCCAATGACATTTTTATCTTTTGGTCGTGGAACTAATTCCCAAGTGTTATTCTTCTCCATTTGATCCAATTCTTCATTCATAGCTGCTACCCAATGTTCATACTAGTTGGCTTCCTCAAAACTACTAGGCTCAAAGGTTGCTAGAAAAGCAATGTGAGCTTGTTGTGATGAACGAAGCCGTCGACCTTCATTTATGTCACCAATGATTTGATTTGATGGATGGTTCTTTTGAATCCACTCTTTTGTTGTCCTTAGAGGAGCTTCTTGTTGTTGTTCTGGTATATCTTGATGATAATTTTTTACTTCTTCCTTGTTGATACTTGCTTCTTGTTCTACAATTTTATCTTTGTCTTTTTCAGCCTCCGTCTGAAGTTTCAAAGATTGTAGATCCTCATCATTACTTGCTAGAACACCATCTTCGTCAAATGTAACATTTATGCTCTCCACTATCTATTTTTGTATTAGATTATAGCATTTATAGGCCTTTATTTTGCGTGAGTAACCAACAAAGATACCTTCATCAACCTGTGATTCAAACTTACCCAAATTTTGATCTTCTCTTTTGATATAACATTTTCTTCCGAAGATTCTGAAATATTTTACATTAGCTGGTTTTCCTTTCCATAATTGATATGGAGTCTTGTTGCAATTATTTCTGAGAAGACTTCGGCTGATAATGAAGACTGCCATATCAATTGCTTGAACGCAGAAATTTTCATCCAATTTTGAGTCCTTCAACATTGTTCTACCCATTTCCTGTATGGTTCTGTTCTTTCTTTCGGCAACTCCATTTTTCTGAGGTGTTCGTGCTATTGAAAATTTCTTTTTTATTCCATTTTCGTCACAGTATTGCTGAAATAATTTGGAAGTGAATTCTCCACCATTATTTGATCTTAAACACTTTATTCTCAAATTAGTTTCATTTTCAACGAACTCCTTGTAGATCTTAAAGCACTCAAATGCTTCAGATTTTTTCTTTAGGAAACTGACGGCTGTCATCCTGGTATAGTCGTCTATCATTAACATGAAATATATTTCTCTGTCTAAGCCTTTTGTTCTCACAGGACCACATAGATTAGTATGTATCAATTCCAATGGATGTGATGCAAAGTGTTCTTTTGTTTTAAATTGAAATTTTGTCTGCTTGCCATGCCGACATGCCTCACATAGTGTGTTGGAATGTTTTGAGATTTTCGGCATTTCTCGTACTTCTTCCTTTTTACTTATCATGACAAGATTGTCAAAGTTTATGTGACCCATTCATTTGTGCCATAACTACTTTCATCTTCTTTAGCTAGTAGACATGCTTTAGTTGCTTCATCCAGAACATATATGTCATTTGGAGCTCAACTTGTTGTAGCCACAATTTTACCATACCTGCCCTTCCTGATTTCACATTTCGTGGAGTTGAATAGCATTGTGTGTCCTTGATCACACATTTATCCAACACTGAGCAGATTGTGATTCATGTTTTTGACCAATGGAACATTCTTGGCTATAACATATTTGCTTTCGAGAGTGATGGTATCTGATCCTATAACATTTGAAGATCCATCATTTCCAAAGGATATGGTTCCATCCTTCTTCTCTTTTAGAGATACAAATTTCCTTTTATCTCCAGTCATATGTGCTGAGAAACCGCTGTCAACATACCACACATCTTTATTTTTTTGAGCCTTGAGAGTGAGAACACAATTATCAGTATTCTTCTTCTTCCATGTTCGTCCATTCTGTGGCTTCAAAGATTCTTATGGAGGATTTTCAAGTCTGCAGTCTCTGGCTATGTGTCCAAAGTTCTAACATTTGTAACATTCCATATTATTTCTTAAATGTTCAAATCTATTGATGTTTCGTTGAGCCCTGGGAGGTTCATATTTGAAGAATCTCTTGGAATTTTATTGCTTTCTAGGGTACGTGTGACATTCTACAGCTTTATGACCAAATTTTCCACATGAATAACAATAGCCATGAAAAATATGTTGGTACCTGGATGAAAATCTTCATCGAGGAATCATCTTCCAAGGATGTGATTGCAAATATTGTCCAATGAAGTCTACATGTATGTCAGATCTCATAGGTTCATTGTATTTTGTTTTAGAAGGTCCCGCTTCTTGTTCTTTGTAACCGAGGCCAGTTCTGTCATTGTAAGATCATTGATTGCTGATGAGTTCCTCCAATGCCCTTGAGCTGTTGGCATAGTTTTGGATAGTTTTTGCCTTCTTCACTTCCTTATGCAGCGAGACTACTTCAGCTTCTAATGCTTCCCTTTCTTGGTTTCTTTCTTCCAACTTATTTTGAAGTGAATTTTCAATACATTTGTGTTCTTCAACCTCAATTTTGAGACCTTGAACTTGTTCTTCAAGAGTATTGGAACAGATCTTCTCAGCATTGAGCTCTTTTATAAGCTTGATTGCCTCCTCATAAAATTCTTCTATGGTCAACCCTTCTTCTTCATTTTTGATACTTCTTGTTTATTGTGCTTGGCCATAAACAATACTTTCTCATTGGCTTCTTCTTTGTTGTCACTTTCTTCATCGGATGATGAGATATCTTCTTTACAGATAAAGTTCCTTTTGGATCCTTTCTTTTTTCCTTTCTTGTTGAATTTCTTAAAGCCTTTCTTTCCTTCTGAGTTTCCATCACTTTTGTTCGAAAATTTTGCTACGAAATGCCCAACCTCACCACAAACAGAGCATATCAATGCAAGCTTACCTTTGAATTTTCCCTTACCAGGTTTTAGTTTTCTCGTAAATTAAGCATATTCTTCATCTGAAAGACCTTCTCCATCATCTCCCTTTTCTTCACACTTGCAGGTGCATGTCATTTCAATTGAAGGTTGTTTTTCCTTATTAGTTTTATTAGATGCAACGAACGCAGTGTCTAGATTTGAAGTACCCTTTTCTTCATCAAGTCTCATTTCATATGCTATGAGAACTCCATGTAATTCTTCCTTACTGAGTTTATCCAGATTTGCACTGTATTCTAAGACCGATACCTTTGGGTCGAATCTCCTTGCTAACGTTCTAAGAATCTTCTGTATATTAGTCTTCTCATCAACTGGCTCTCCCAATCCTTCTAGAGTATTGTTTATTTCATCAACGTATTGGAAGTATGCAACAATGTTGCAATATTCTTTCATTTTGAGTTGCTCAAATTTTTCTCTATAGATTTGAAGCTTTGCTTCATTGACATTTGAGTCACCTGCATATATATTCTCAAGCTTTTCCCATACATTTTTAGCGGTTTTACAACCCAACACCTTATGATAAGAAGATTGAATAAGTCCACTGATAATACTATTCTTTTCTTTTGCATCATTTGCCAAATTATTCTTACCTTGTTCATCAGCGGTTGATGTAAATCTATTTTGAATAGTGTCCCATACTTCATAAACTTGCGCCAGGAGATAGACCTCCATTCTTCCTTTCCAGAGTGCATAATTATTTTCATTGAATAAAGGTACACCATTCTTGGTATGCTCCATGACCTCCTTCCCGCTGTTAAACTGCTATTGAAGGAACCAAGCTCTGATTCCAATTGTTGGAAATACGGACCAGGGGGGGTGAATCAGTATTCCTTTCAATTAGAGAATTAGTTAATCTTCAATTATTATCAGTTTTTGTACAATGATAGCAACAAACAAGAGGAACACAAATGCACACATTTTTTAAGGTGGAAACCCACTCTGAGACAAAAACCACCTAATTCTTTTCTAATAATTATTTAATATTCAACTCGAATTGAAAATAAAGCTCGAACTTCCTAGAATCTAGATGGATGCTCTAGCGCCCGAGATTCTTCAGTAGTCAACTGAATGGATGCCCCAACACCCAATGAGCTACAACTCACCCTAGCACCACCCTACCACCCTATAGAAGAATAAAAGAAGAATGGACTCTCATACCAGGGAAAATGGTCCACTTTACAATGATATAGAATGATGTAGAAGAAGAAGATATACTAGACCATAACCCAAACTTTGACACAACCACCTAATGATGATCATAGACCTCCCAACATTTCTTCTTCAACCCTTGGCAGATAGACACTAGTACAATTTGTATAATAATGTATTTACAATGACTATGTACAATGATACCTTTACAATTATTGTAAGCAGTGCTGCCCACTTGAAGACTTCATATGATGAAATTATTGCTGCTGTTATGCATCTTGGTTGCTTCTCTTGTCATGCTACCCTCTGCTACACCTTTCTTTGCTTTGCTATCGTAGAAATTTTGGTCCTTTGCAACCCTTGACAACACATGATCTAGCTTTTTCTTGCCTTCTAGGAGCTCGATATTGAATCTAGTGTATCTCTTTTATTTCAAATCCTCAATATCTAATTTTTGGTCCTGTAGTAGTCCTCTGAGTCATATTTCCAATGCCATAGGTTTGACCCAATTTGGATTCTTGAAGAGAGAGTTATACCCAATCTATCAAAATGCCCTAATTATGGGCTTTTTCAGCAGAGCGCACTTGTATGGCGTGCCACATGTCACTGTTTCTTCATTTGGCTCTAAAATTGATAGAGAGAAAGGACCAGGCTATGCACTATTTTCCACATTTTATGGAATTCCAATGCAATACTCAAAGAGAGAGTTATGATGAAGTTACCAAGGTCACTTCTTTGAGATGAATTTCAGGAGCCTGCAACAACCCTGACTTCCACAGATCATATCTCAAAAATATTGTGCACCTTGATTTGAAGTTTTTACAGAAGCTTCCTCAACATTTCGGCTTCACCTCATAAAAATATCAGCTTTTGAACCTTCGTAGAAAAAACGTTATAGCGCAAATGCCACGATGACCTGTTTCAGATGGCTGAATCCCTTGCATAAGGAGGAAATGAGGATCAAAATTTATATAAATGCTTAGGTTGTGAGGGGCTTCAACAAGTGAATGTGTGAGGGATTTTAGGAGCTTAAAAAATATTAATTATGACTTTTCAATGACCCATGCCCCAACCCCATGGGGTTTTATCCCACTAACTGGGGGTACAAACTTCAAACATGAATATCTCTCAAACCGTGAAGAATTACATGGCGTGCCATATATGAACGGAAACATATCAACAAGTAGAAACCATAAAAATAATTATTGACCCAGAATATATTAATTTGGTAGGTCAAAATTACCATGCAATATTGGGTTAGCCCCTGGTGCTGCTTGGGTTGACATCAATGACAACTGCTGATCAACAATTTCCTCTTCTGTGAAAGGCCTCAGAATACTAAGGTTGTCCTCCTCCTTCATCAGCCTTGGGATATGAGAGAGGAATTATGAAGTTTCATCCTTATTAACATCTCCACATTTAATATAAAGCTGTTGAAAGTGAGAGGTAATAGCCTCGCGTATCACAGAAATTCCTTTATACATAGTCCCATGTGAGGAGGTGATTTTTGCAATGTGGTTTTTGAAGAGGTGGGTGCGGATTTTCCTATGGAAGAAAGAATTATTTTTCTCTGTAGCTTTGAGCCAAAGATTGCAATATTTAAGCCTCAAGGTCTCTTCCTCAATTCTGAAGGCCTAGAAAGAGCTTTTTTGGGCAGCTTGATTAAGCTAAATTTCAGAGGAAGTGATATCCTGTTGTTCCATATTCATTTGCAGATCCAACAGCGTCTTGGTGGCCTGCCTTCTAAGGTTTGTAGAAGAAAAAGAGGGTTTTTTAAGCCATTCTTTCAGCGCTGATTTAGTGGCTTTGAGTTTTTGTTCCCACACATAGCTAGTCGAGCCACTAATTGGGGTGGACCATGATTTCAATGTAGTCTCCTGGAACCCATCTCTTTCAGTCCATAAAGGGTTGAACTGGAATGGAATGGGACCAAAGTTTTCCTCTTCTTTTAGCTGTAGTAAGATAGGTTTATGATCAGAAATCAGTTTAGGCAGAATTTCAGAGCAGATTATGATGTTCTCAGAGAGAAGGGAGCTCTGGAAAAGAAATCTGTCGAGCTGGGAAGAGATGTCCTCACACCCAGTTTTATTGTTTAGCCATGTCTAGAACCCTAATTTGGGTTTAAAATCTAGTAAGTCCCATTGAAGGATTAGCTCTTTGACAAGAGGGAGGATGGGTTCTTTGTTATAGTTTCGTCCTCTTTCTCCTTAGATTCGAAGACTAGATTGAGGTACCCTGCTAGGACTATATTCTTGGGAGAGTATGCTTCAAGGAAATTAGTGACAGTTTGTCAACAATCCTTTTTTCAATGTATAGAACCAAAATATAAAGATTAAAGAGAGTAGGGAAGGTCTTACCCACAATATGGTAGAGCTTGGTGAAGATCTAATGCTACATTTTGAAGGAGTTGACTAGATGGAATTTATCATATTTCCAGAGAGTGGCAAGCCCACCATAGGTACCCCTTGCACTGACTAGTTTCCCAACTTTTGTTTTCCATTTCTCTTTACTAATCTCTACAAGGGAAGCCCCTTCAATTTTGGTCTCTTGGAGAAAAAGGATCTCAGGGGTATCAGATATCAGGAGGTTCTTCACTCCTTCCATTTTATGGGGTTCCCCAAGCCTCTGTAGTTCCAAGAGACAATATGAATTATTTAGTTGCAGAGGGGTGGCCTTTATGAGGCTTGGTTCGATTTCTTCTTCCTATGGACATCTATATCGTGGCCTAACTACCTTTCATTTTTTGCTTCTCAGCCTCTTCTTCTCTCGTCACTCTATGTGACTTTATCCCAGCTCTTTTCAAGGGCCGTTCAAATGTTTCTTCATTCGAATATCCATAGGATTCAGGGGGCTTCTTCTTTGTCATTTATACGTAGTTTAGAGATGTGGAATATCTTCTTGGACATCCAGTTGGTGATGAGGCAGTTTCTTGCTCTATCTTATTTTCTTCTGCTGGTTTTGGCTGTTGTTCTTTCACTACCACTTCCGGTGCAGATTGAGGTTCTTTTGGGGTGTTTAGAATGTCGAAGGGATTGGAGATTGCATCTGTGCTCACAGGGATAGAAGTTCCTTCCCTTTGTGCTACCGAGGAAGGGGAAACATTCCCAGTAGGCTTACTTTCTCTTTTGTTTCTAGTGCTTGGTTTATTTGAGGCGCCTTTCTGAACTTGGGTCTATTGTTCCTCTTTAGAGGTTTCAGTTTCCTCCACATTTTTCTTTTTGCAGTATCTAGAAAACTATCCATAGGCATGGAAAAACTGACACTTGATTGGGATTTGTTCATAATCAAGCTCTTGGATGTGAGTCCAGTCAGCCACTGTCATATTAATAGCCTTAGGGAGGCCAACCTCAAAATCGACTTTGACACAGATTCGAGCACATGAGAATTGATTTCTTCTTTCAACTCTGTCGATATACTTCCCAATTTTGTTACCAATGGTTTCTAAAAATTTAGGGTTTCAACAGTGGAGAGGAAGGTGGGGCAAGTGAACCCAAATTAGGACAGTCGATGGGATGTCTTGGCTCAGATCGAAATCTGGGGTCCATTGATTCAAGTAAACGTCATGAGGGCCCATGAAGTATGGGCCATTTCGGAATATCAAGTTCTTGTCTTCAACTACTTCAAAAACAAAAACAAAGAAGCCGTTACCAATAAAATAGCTTCTAATGCCATCTTTAATAAGAGGAATCCAGTTCCTTTGGATCCAGGCTTCCACAATTTTTTGCGAGGGCCAGAGCCCTATAAACTACCCAATGAGACCGCGTTCAACAATATTAAGCGTCAATTTACAAGAATATTCTGTCAGCAGATCCAAAGTGGGGATCTCTTCCAATCGTTTCACGAATTTTTTTGTCGGGTGCTTGGAGGCTACTTGTTGCTCTAGGCCAATAGCCTTTTGAAGGCTAAAATATCAGGAGGAAGTGGGGGATCGGGCTCAGGACCCCCGCCTGAGGCCATGATGACAGATATGAAGTTGCGGGGAGAGCAGGTAGCGCATGCACTGTGCAACCAATTCTCTGACTGATACAAAATAAATATAACCGGTTATGTTTTTCAATGTCAAAGATTCCACACATTATAGGTTTGTAGATTTTATCCTAACTAAGAAGGGAGAATTATGTAGTGTCTCCATTACCACCATTCCAAAAGAAGCACTTGATGATTTTCTCTAATTTGTCTAGAACCATACTAGGTCCAATATTTTAAAAGTAATAATAAATTTGCGAGGCAGGGAAGATATAATTGGAAATAATCATATCATTATTTATCAAGAAGCAATTATACAGTGAATCAGGGGTGTTAGAGAGCATAAAAATTGATGGTACAAAGTACACTTCAAGGAAATGAGTATATAATGCTACTTAATTGTTCTGGAAACAAGATAAAAAATGTACAGCAGTAAGGGACATGTTCCAAAACAATGATTGAAAAACTTGGATGCAAACATTTTGCAACAAACTACCCAACTACTTGTGATAATTAAATTGGCCTCCATATTCTATATCATGGCTTTGACATTATGTGTTTGTAACTTTTTTTTAGATGTTCAAGGCATTGAGCCCTAAACTAATTTGTTACTTATTTTATATATATTCTTGTTATGTACCTTTCCTTTAGATTCTCTTCATTGATGTACATTTCTTCCTGTGAAAGTAATTTAATGGTCAATTATGTTTCTTTTGTTGTCATAAGATTACAACAATATTGTAATGTAGATTTTAGAAATTGGAAAAATAAGAGCCTTATAGGTACTCTTACCAGGTAGGAAAATCTAATTGGTTTAGAAGATAAACATTTTTTCCGCATGTATCTGCTTCAATATTGCCAGAGTAATAACTTTGGTTGTAAAAATTCTTGCACTCTACTGGTATGTTGCAGTAGAAAATGAGCCTTTCCTAAAGACATACAATGACACATCTGAATTTTACCTTTTCTATGCTTCAAAATATTCAACAATCTCTTAACAAGGCAGGCTTAGGAGACCAGATCAAAGTGACTGTGCCCCTCAATGAAGATGTGTACAAATCACCAGAAACCAACTCGGTGCCATCAACTCGGGATTTCAAGATATAAGTTCATGATCTCATGATATAGATTATTCAGTTTCCAAATGGAAATGAAGCACCTTTTACTATCAATATGTACCCATTTTTGAGTTTATATGATAACCAGTATTTCCCTTTGGAATTTTCCTTCTTTGATGGTACCAACCAACCAGTAGTTGATGGGACAATGCATTATTGCAATGTGTTTGATGCAATTCTTAATACTTTGATTTGGGTCCTCCATAAATCAGGCTTCCTTAATATGCCCATTATTATGGGAGAAAACGGTTGGTTCATTGATGGTGATAAAAACGTGAATCTCATGTATGCGCATAGTTTCAATTAGAGCCTTCTAAAAAAAGAGATGAGTGGAAAGGGAACTCCAAGGAAGAATGGGGCTATCGAATTATATTTTTTTAGCCTTCTTAATGAAGGTGCTAAGAGATAACACTCAGTAGCTTGAAAGACATTGGGTCATTTTAGAGTATGATGGACAACCCAAACATCCACTCAATCTTTTAGGTCTAGGTTAGTAGAATATGACATTGATTGGTGCAAGTGGTGTGAAATACATGCCTTAAAGGTGGTATGTCCAGAAGCACCAGACCTGAATCTACTTGAAAGGTGCATGGAGGAAAAGGTTTCACATGTTCATAATATATACAAGTGTACAATCTAGCAAAAAAAAAATACACAAAAGAAAATTCAAGTGCCCTGTCAAGAAAAAGGACTAGGAAACTACATTTTCACTCCTCCAATGGAATGATTATGGATTTCAAACATCAATGTCATAACCAATGTAGTTAGGAAAAAAATGGGATATAAATGCGAAGGATGGAATGTCTCATGGGACTAAAATGTCTCGTATAGACCCTTTTTCCATCACAAAGGCCTTGGACCAGGCAGTTGATGGTTCTAGAAGAATCTCCTTTTTAGCATTAATAAAAAGAAATGTGAAACACTCAAAGCATTGCACTTTCCCTTTGATTCCTTTTACAACTTCAATAACAAGGAATTTGAGTGGCTTGTTTGACATGTTGTTGCCATTTTTCTTGGGATTATGACTTTCTATGACAAGTTTCCCAGGGGCCACTCTGGTGCAGTTAGAAGAGTCAGGGGGAATTTCAAAGAAAGGATACGAGAGCTTTGGGGCCTTGATGTTGTTTTTGATGTTGTTCTGAATTGTTTTTATATTCTAAAAGTGAGTATGGATATCTTCCCTTGATAACAACCTTTGATAAAATCCAGGTAATTTGTCTTAAATTGTTGCATGTCTCATTTTATTTTTTTTCTTGTCAATTTTGTAGTTCTTTAGAGCTCGTTTGTTTCTACTCTTGCAATTTTCACCCATGCCTTATCACTTTATTTATTTGTGCATTTTTATTAGATTATTTTTTGATTTATTGTACTTCAAATCATTGTATTTTTACAAAACTAAGCTATTTATATCAATAGCCTGGTTTTTACGAGCGTCTTTTGTCTACTTGGTGAGATCCTTCAAGGAAAACTTTATGCATAGGATTCTCATTAATATGAAATAAAATTTAGGAATATTGTCTATAGATTCTATGTTTATTTAATAGCATTGGATTCTACATTACATTTTTCTAAAATAATGTTTGGCGTTTCCTGGATACCATGATGGAGGTTTTTAATAGATAAGCTGAGATGATCAGGTGTATAAAACATTTTCAATTTATAAAATCCATACCAATTTTTGTATTCAGGAGGCTCTAGAGGAATAAGGCGCAAATGTTGTTTTCAAATCATCCATAACAACAAAAATGGTTGAGAGCATGCAGTTATTACTTAAGTGCATGAACGTGATGGAAAATGCTACTTTCTTATGTGAGAAGAATCATGTAAAACATTTTTTTATGAGTGTGGTGTAATAAGATTTTCTTGTTAAAATTGAGCCAATGTCTTTCATTGAAGCTAATAGCTTAAGTAAAGAATCAAGAACTAGTGAAATTCAAGCCAATTTACGTATTCTATATGATAGTTTATTTTCTTTCTAATTAACATAAACACTTGTTCAAGAAGAATTTAAAGTTAAAATGTGAAGGACTAGAAATATCCTTTATTTCCCTTCTATTTAAGGTTATCAAGACTCTCGACTCTCTCTAGTAAGTGGGAATTTTCTTTGCATTTATTTTGTGAATAGTATCAATAAAATGTCTTGAAAATTTCTGCTATATGAGCAGTTCTTTTGTTTTGAATACTCCAACCTTGTATTGAAACAGTTTCTTGTTTTCAAATTTTTGTTATGAAAGCTTCCTAAGACCTTGAGAGTGATTTATTTTGTCAGGACTGATTTTGAGGTACAATTCAAATGGTTCATATTTTGGGAGACGTGAAAAATTTTCATGAAGTTGGAGCCCTTGATGAACATCTACGACGTGTTACTAAATAATTGTTATCAAATTGTGATGACTCCTACAAAGCTTGAAAATAATTGAATGGAACTATATATATTCACCCAAAGTATCCAAACTAGAAAAATCCAAAACAATATACTAACCAATGTTTTCATCATCTGAGTCACTATTAGTTTAGAATCCTTTTTAAGTTCAAAACAAACATGCTTGGAAGTATTTGTTGAAAGGAAAAGTCAAGACCTAACATTTATTTATTCAAAATTTGAGGTTGATACTTGGATATTCCACATATCTATTTGTATCAATCACACTATGGATGCCAGATGGCACACATTTTACTAGGTGCATGTGCCTTTTCTACTATGCAATGATTCCTCCATATGGTATCTACTTTCTGACTAGATGCCCCAATGTCTCCACAATGCATACGCTCTCCATGGACCTTATCATAAACATGCCTTGAAAATTTTTTTTTTATATTTGTATGGGAACTGACTTCCTATTGGTTTTCTTGTCCAACTAGAACTTGATCCTCTAGAAGTGTAAGCTTCTGTATGTAAAAACCAACAAAGTTATTTTTCATTGTTTAATTCAAACTACCAGCAATTGACGAGCTACAAGAATCACCACCATATTTGATTTGAAACCAAATAGTCTTATTATCTTCGAGTATTTCCCTAATCAAAATGACCAGTAGATTTTCCTCATGGATTATTTCTCTCATTATATCTATTAGTAAAATCCACAAAATATATCCCTACATTTGAATCTTGGGAAAAAAACATGATTTTTATCATTTAAATTATCCATATCTCTTGGAGCCCAAAAATACATTTGCTTTGGATAAGCTTTATTTATAACCTTAAAATCAACCCTATTATAAGTTGAAAGACCATTATTTATTCTTGAGTCTTGATAAAATATGATGGAATGAAACTAGGAGAGGATGAGATCCAGGTTTACCATGTCAAAACCTAGGGTCATTAAGATGACGAACTTGGTTTGAACATATCCACCATACAAACTAGGACCACCAATAATTATGGTTTCCATCTCTCTTTCATCATCAAGAATAACATACTGAGGACCTATAACCTGTAGAGGCCCATGGTAGTCATTGCAGTTCAATTCATTAGAATACATCCCATCTTCACAAGTTTTTATATTTAATCTCTGCATCCAATGTGGCCCTTTCTTATTATGAGATTTACCACATCCAAAAATGGCACCATTCACATAATTTTGAAGATGTCTACAAAGGTCAACATATTTTTTTTTAGATTTACAACTTCCCTCACATTTTTTGGTTCCTGTAGCTTGAGCACTTTCATAACAAAATCAGGCAAAGTCAAGCAACATAAAAAATGGTCCACTAGTCTCTTTTCATCTCTTGATATTAGAATGAAATTGTATTAGAGGCATTGTTTGTTTGTTTATTTTGGTTAGAAAAGGGTTTTCTCTAAGTTTTATGTGACTTTAAATTTATCATATCTAACATGTTTAGAAATTGGAAAGAATAACGTGTTACATTTATCTTGCAGAAATTGATTTTGAATGAAAGGATGCAGAGTTTAACCAAGCTACAATTTGCTTTGGTAAAGGCAGAGGAACATATTAAAAAGTTGCCTTAGAATACACCATATACAGAGTTTGAATGTAAGTAATATATGGATTTTTCTTTTGCAAGTATGTTATTTTTTTTTACCCAAGATATCACAACAAGAAAAATATTGATATTGTATAAATTGTTTGAGGACCTCATTGAAGTTATTTTTTCTAATGTCATACTTGATTGATACCTTTTCATGTGTCAGGAAGACTTTAAATATGAATTAATATGTTCCTAAAACAAATCAGATTCAAATTTTATAGATATCAAAGATAAAATCAAATGTCAATGCCTTCGTTTGACTGTTACTTTGAATCTATTGTGTGCATGTTACATGAAATTCAATTGGAAAAGGGATGGGGAGACAATGTAAAGCATGTCTTTTATATTATTAATTTTTTGTTAGAGATCCTTCAGGAACCTATTTCATCGAATTTGGAAATGCTTTTAATAGGGATTCCTATGGTTTTTAATGTTGTGATTATTTCACCTCATGGTTATTTTTGGAAAACAAATGTTTTAGGAATGCCAGAGAAGACATCAGTGGAGAGGTAAAGAGATTTTTTATAATTGCAATGTCCATTTCATGATATCCTCCCTTTATTATTTAATAGAATTTTGAACGTTTATTTTGATTTTGTTTTTTATTTTAACTATGAAATTCAAAATACTTGGTATCATGTCCATTTAAACAATAACCAAAGCTTGAAGATGAAATTAGTATTACACAATATTGATTGGAATCCTTATAACTATTTTGTGTTAAAATATTTTCATAACTATTAGAAAAGTTTAGTTTCATTTTGTTATTTGTGTACATTTTGTTTATATACTTGACCAAGTTCATGTGTTAGAATAAGAGGACAAGGATTAAACATCACACCTCAGATTATTTGTTTTCACAAGTTATCTACAACTTGAGTTTTTTAGCATGTAACTTATAAGTTGATATGATTGTGCCTAAGCTTTCCCTCAAGGTTAATACTAAGTTTCTAAGGTGTTATTTTTCTATGGTGACATTTTTTTTTTTTAATTTATATAGGTCATTTGGCCACATAGTGGCTAGTATATCTCAACTGAAGAAAAATTGTTCGAGTTTTTTGCTCTCATGGGGAAAAATGGCTTTGGAATTTCTGATGTTGAGGTATATGTCATATAAATTCTTTATAGTATACTTTATTTTATATTATTGTGTTTATTGTCCTTCATGTCTTACACTCTACATTGTATCTTCTTTTGTTTTCAGAAAATGAACTTAGTATTAATGGTAAGAAGAAGGATTTGAAGAAAGCTGAGAGCAATAAAACTTGAGCGACAAATAAAAAAGAGAGAGAAAAGATAATTGATCTAGTGGTACTCTTAGAGCTAATGTCTCGCATAAGTCACACACATAGAGACTGATGGTCAAGTATTTAGAGTTGACAAATTCACCTGCAATGCCTTGGCAACACAATGATAATTTTTTGAAGTGATGAAACATCATTTCATGTGTAAATTTTAGTCCAACCAATATTATGTTGGAAATGCATATTGTAATATTTTAACATTTCATATAATATAATTTATATGGTTGAATTTATTTATAGATGCACTTGATATTGTTTATTATTGTAGTTAACATATGCAACTTTTCATTTTCATATTAGATGAGCATACACATTGTATGAAATTTTTAAAATTTAGTTGCAAAAACATACTAATTAATTTATTTTGATTAATGATGAACACATAAAATCAATACAGAACTACTAAATTAGTATTTCATATTGATTAATGATGAAGATAAATAAAATGAGTATATGTCTAAATTAGTCATTTATATAATGAATATGAAACGAATATATATATATATATATATATATATATATATAAGCACTGCTAACGATAATTGTTTTATTACAAATGATGACTAAATTTTGCATATATATGACTATTAGTAGCTAATTTACAATATCGTATAACAAGACCAAAATTTAGTCATATTTCTTTGGTCATTAATTGTTTTCAAACAATGAATAAAATTTGCATATATATGACTATTAGTAGCTAATTTACAATATCTTATAACATGACCAACATTTTGGTAATTAATTTTTTTCTAGGTGATCATATAGTAATATATTTTGTTGTATATTTGGTCATTAATTGTAACAATTAATGACTAAATCAATGACTAAATTAATGACTAAATATACTACTAGACGGTAAAATTGAGACAACCAATTAATGATTAAGCTAAAAATGACTAAAATTTGGTCGCGTTATAAGATAATGTAAATTAGCTACTACTGGTCATCGACTAAAAAATAGTTGTTTATATGCAAATTTTAGTCATTTTTTAGTAACTAATTAGCCATTTTGTACTAGTGCTTATTGGGTTTGATAGTCTAACAACATAGCTTCACACAATAGAGGAGCTTCAACTAGTCCATCTTAACTACTAAGCTTATATACTATCTCTCCAAGGGCCATTTCTAAAGACAAAATCGATATCAATGTGTAGTGAAAACTGGAAAGGGAAATGTTATTTTCCACACACATGGAAATTTGAAAATGAATTCCACCTACAAATGAAATATCCAATGTTTCTTAATCAATCCCACTGATCTCAAATGTTTTATTTACAGTCAACCACCAACATAATAACATAAAATGCTTTGTGTGATAGGGAATAATAACTGATCATGTAAACAAGCTTAATATTAGTGAAGAATATGCTATTGTAATTTTGTTTTGAATATCTAAACACAATAGAAATACTTCTTAGAGCAGTTAAAAAAAAATAGAATTATTTTTTTTATTACCATGTTTCACTCTTCGTTACATTGAACAAAAGTATATATTACAAATGTTATTACCTAGTTACTATTTAAGTTGCACTTGTGATAACAATAATGAAGAATAAAGTTATATAAAATCTATATAACTTTACTAAAATGCACAAACACCCATGTATAGTTCATACATAAGCACCAAGATGTATAATAACATCCACACCTTTTTCATTCCTAACCAATTCATTCAGGCAGGAATCTTAGTGGGTAGCACTATATAGATTTTTAGGCCGGGCTTCAACACCAGATACATATTGATTCACTATGACTGCATTGCTAGGATAGGAAGGACCTTTAGATTCTGTCCCAATAGGGATAGTTTCTTCATTCATAGGTTAAACACATCCAAGCAGACAACCCAATAATACCACGTATTCCACCTGAGATAGCTGATATCCTTAGCCCCTACAAAGACATCGGTATATATTCTTATTTGGTTTGGCGGTCGAACAATAGAGCTTCACACAATAGAGGAGCTTCAAGTAGACTGTATCAACTACTGAGCTTATTTAATTTTTCTCCAAGGGTCATTTCTAAAAATAGATTTCAGGAAGGGTTGAGATACGTTTAAAGAAGGCAGGGAAATTATAGGGTGCTTAGCAAGTTAGGTAGGAGAAGATCGGGCCAAACCAAAGTAGTGAAACCTTCACCTTCCAAATGAATTCTTCTCAATTGTGTGTGAGGGTCAAAATGAGTGATAAATGACCTTAGCTCTGCAAGTGAAAAATGGGATCACAAATATCATTTCTAAAAACAAAATCGATATCAATCTGCAATGAAAATTGGAAAGGGATATATTCTTTGCCACGGACATGGAAATTTGAAAAGGATTTATGCCTACAAACTAAATATCCAATGTTTCTTAATAAATCCTATTGATATCCAATTTCTCTTTTACAATCAACCACCAACATAATAACATACAATGCTTTACGGGATAGGGAATAATAAATGATCATGTAAAAAAGCTTAATATCACTGTAGAATATGCTAATGTAATTTTGTTTTGGATATATAAATACAATAGAAGTAATTCTTATAACAGTTGATTTCAGAGAATAATACCTGAAACTGAGACGAGGAGACAGAGCACACTGAGGAGGCAGAACAGATGATGAGGAGGCAAAACGATCACACCAAGGACATAGAGCAGACCCCAAGAATCCTACAAAAATCCTGCAAGCACAAGAAAAAATGAAATTCGGATTAAAACTAGAAAAACAGCATAAAAAAGAAGAAGAAGAACAAGACCAATTGCAGATCATTGGATGACCTTGCCTTTACCTTTGCTTCCTCCCCTGCTAGTTCAAGATCAATGCAACAAAAGCAAAAAACACACCTAAACAACCATCTACAATGGTGAATGCCAATAGAAAACTTGCAGCGCTCTCCATCGGTAATGCAAAACAAAAATAATTGAAAAATTCTTGTAGTCTAGGGGCTTCCATATTTATAACAAAAATTCTCACCAAACTTTTAAACAAAGTTCAACCAAACTAATAGTCCAGCTGACCTAATAGCTCGGCCGAACTTTTATTGCCGGTTTTCCTATCTCCTACCAAATTTCTTGTTGCTCGTGTTGTCAATGTTAACATCAAAAGCAGTTCGGCCAAACTTACTTCCTAAAATTTCATTCAAACTATTGGGAGAGTGAAATTTTCGGACACGTTTCTCATGAAAGTGTAACCCAGCTTCACATTTTTACCCATATAAAATTTTACATATATATAAAAGGTATAGAATAACAATATTTATAGCTCATAACATAAATATATATAAAAAATCTATAATTATAGCATATTTATCTTACTCTGATCCATGTGGATATTGGTGGCCACCCACCTATTCCACATAGTGAGTTTCAGCAATTTTCTTATTTACTATTTTTAACATTTTTCCGTGTCTTGAACTTCCAGAGCCGTTTTCAGGCCCCAAATGACATTTTTTGGGCATGATTCCTTCGACGATTTCAAAGAAATCACGTCAGAAAATATAGTCTTCAGAGATATCTTTCCAACAAGGCATCATAGCCATCAAACCAAGATAATATGACCAAGTTAGAACCTCGGGAAATTGGTTGCCCAACTAACCCCAACGAGGCTTATAAACTCTTCGTGTTACATCTCCTCGGGGTAGATTTTTGGTTTTTTAGGATTTTCTCTTATTGTTAAATAATAAAAATACTTTTGAGCCTCATTGTAACAAATTTCAGAGGCCTGTAGCTACCACATCTCTTCTCCGAGATAAGCTATCAACGCCCTAGCTAGTTTACTTCCATTATCTCTGTAAGGATGTTTAAGTTATGTTATATTAATGAAATTAATTCTTATTTATATTGAATCTCTGCATTTTTGTGTATTTATATATTTTATTGCATTTGTGCATGAGTCTAGATCAAAATCTCTCTCTTTCTCTCTCTCTCTCTCTCTCTCTCACATAAATATAACATAGTTTTATAAATATTTAACATAACTTGCATTTCATGATAACATAAGATGGGTGATGCTCAACAACTTTTTAAGACCAAGATTATCTATAAATTGTAATTTTCCTTAAATTTTTCACTACCCATATTCATAGAATTATTTTAATTTAATGATATGACAATTATATATCTCTTAGTTCTCACCCTTAATTAAATTTATTAGTTGAGTATTGATTTTGTAAATCACACTTCCTATAATTTTATTTAAATCTATCATATAACATATAATAACTATATATAGATATATATATTCAAGTTTCAATAATGCATCATTGATACATACATAAAATCTATGAAGAAAAATGCATTTAAAATGAATATAAGCATTTTGACTCTTTTTTAATTTGTACCATATTGTTTCATTATGTAGTGTGTTGTACCAGAAACATTGTCTTCATGTGTTTGCACCTAGTACATGTCACGTATCAAAGAAAAAATTCTAAGAACTTGTCTTATGGAATATTTAGTTGGCATGAAATTTTATTAGTCTTGAAAATACGATTGTGTTGACATGGAAATCAATACTTTGGTTGATAGTTTATCAAAAAGAGACTATAAAGTTTAGGACTTCAGGCTAAAATATTCTACTTGAGTTTATAAATGTTTTCCTTATCAACATTCTCTCTATGTCAACATTTTTTTTCTTTGATTATTTTATATGTATTATATGTAATATGCACAACCATCTCCCATACGCCCCCCAAACACAAATCTTCAAAGTGTTTGGGGATATTCTATACATGGTCATGTTCGTGATAAATCATGTAGCTCTACCAGAGTGTGTGTTATACTCATATATCCTCCCTCCGACAACAGTCAAAGTATCAGAGGTAGTGTTTTTGTCTCTATTTATGATCTTGCTATCGATAGTGGCCCTTCTTCACCTATTGTAGGTACACCTCTTGCATTTTAAAATCTTCTTTAAACTTTATGTGTTTATGCCTTGAAATTGTCTCTAATTTCTAAGTCGTCTTTAATTGATGTGTTTGAATTTAATGTATATTTTATTATGATTCTGGTTTGTTATATATGTTAAATTATGTTTACGATTTGCAGACCCTAAGTAGGGTGAAGCTAAGGATCGCAGTGTAGCATCGATCCCTTTGTGGAATGACGTTATAGCTAGTATCACAGTCAAGGATGTTAGGGCCCACTAGACATGTATCACATGAGACCTAGATAAAATATCTTCTAGTTTTCATACTATGCGTAGTTTTCTATTTGATGTTGGATATCGTAAATAGGTTGATCGATACATACCAAAGGGCGGGCCAACAAAGCCACCTCTTATATTCCATCTATATGATTAGGAGGTTAGAGGTTAGAGACCCACATACTTGGAAGGTGGTGAAATATGCCACCATGAACATTGATGTTCATGGGGAGTTTTTGGAATCCCTCTAGATTGTCGTGCTAGACATGTTGGTATGATTCTTCTAAAATGTTTTAATAATGTAGATGCAAACCCTTTTGTTTATTATTGATTCACTAGAGCGTGGGGTCAGTTCCCCCACCATGACTGGGTCCCCATTTACTTTTCAAATAATATATATGGAAATTTTATGCTACATATGATTCCATATTACACCAATACCATATCTGAGTTTTATGGACCCAAATTGGGACCTGACTATGATCGTTTCAGGGCTCATAGGGACCCTGTGCATGTAGCACCACCTCTGAGATTTTTTCCATTTCCATATCGGAGCATGGTATTAAAGATGAAGCTAAAGAATTTGTTGCATTTCGGTGTTGAGACTAGGCATACCATTGTAGATAACATGTAGAGGACATTGGCCATTGCACATGTTGCATTGGATCGAGAGATGAGAAGACCACCACTACTTCCTCGTGACCCACCAGTTCCATTACATGATGATTCATATCTCGAGATTCTAGGGTGTGACAAGCTTTTTCCATATTCATGTACGTGTAGTGATATATGATCTAGGACACTGGGATGGTGCACGACCCACATGACACAAACTAGGTACATATATATATTGAACATTGGACTATTATCGTCAAATTATACGTTATTTATATTAATAAGTTTGTAATAAATTGTATTTATATTAGTAAATTCATGATAACACACATACACATCCCAACTACATAGATGAGCTTCTGAGGTCATCAAATGGGTTAGTTTATCAGCCACAGAAACCACATCTAGTGCATGCTTCCATGGCTCGGTCTCTTCCACCTCCACCTCCACCTCTGTTAGGTCCCTATAGTACTAGTATAGTCCCTTATTGTTGTTAGTGTAACCCCATTATTGTTATTGGTGTACCCATGTAACCCCCATATTGTTATTATTGTGCCCTTACATTATTATTGTTAGGTCGGCAAGGATTACATTGTGGCCCCACAAGGATTACATCGTGGCACCATGGACTCTTATATATAGAAAAAAGGTTTTGCCATTTGTATCATCGAAGAATTATTCATTTTTGTAATGTAGTGGGGGTTTCCCCCTCAAAGTGGCTGATTTATAAGGTGTTGATTTCTCTTTTTTTCTATTTTTGGAGCTGGTTTCACAAAATTTGGTATCAAAGCTTTAGATTCTAAGGTTTCACTGCTCGAAACAGGTCATCGTGGAATTTTCCCTATAACGTTTTTTATACAAAGGTTCAGAAGTTGAAATATTTAGAGCACGAAGGTGAAATCTTGAAAAATATCATCACAAAATTTCAGAGCTTGGCTCCCAATATTTTCAGAGATATGATTTATGGAAGTTAGGACTTTTTGCAGACTCCTGAATTTTTTTTTTAACTGAAACGGATATTGTTTTTATATATAGATGGGGTCAGACTGGGCCGGAGCCAAAACAGCCTTCATTACAATTTTTCTTGCTGTTTCTGTTACAATCTCTTTCTCTTGTCATGGAATGCAACTTTGAACTGGCGCTTTGTTATTTGTGCTGAGTTCTCCCTGAGCTAGTGTGCATCCATGATTGGCGTATTTGTCCGCTTCCTTATTCGATTCTCTAAGAATATGATAACATTTGAAGGTGGTGAACTCTTGGATTATGATCCGAAGCCTTTGGAGGTTCTTGTTTAGAACAGCATCGTTGAACTTGCTTTCCATATGTATTTTTTTAATCAAGACTTCAGAGTCTCCAAATACTTGGATTTCTTTTATGTCTCTATCTTTGGCTATTTGACAGGCTTTTAGCAGACTCAGAAGTTCGGCTTGATTATTGGTTCGCTGTCCTAGGCCCCAGCTGTATGTCTCTTTGGTGGATCCGTCCTGAGAGAGGATAAGACCTCCAGCACCAGCTGTTCCGGGATTTCCTTTAGATGCTCCGTCAAAGAAGATCGTTGTTATGCCTTGCTTTCGCCACCAGCTCTGAAATTCTTCATCTGTTCCTCTTAATCTCCACTCTGGATTTTGTTGTGGTCTCACTGCACTTTGATTTCTGTTTCTATACACATATGTTCCGAGCCATTTTCTTTCAGCAGGAAGTAATGTGGATTCATCTTTTAGCTGTTGGTTGCTCAAGGTTTCAAGGAGTAGGCCTTTTGCTTTGGCTGCTACTGTAGTTGGGTTCCAGCTTGCATTATTAAAGATCTGTTCATTCCTAGCTAACCAGAGTTTCCAGCAAACGTATTTTGGGATTGTGATCCACACCTTGGCCCATAGTGTGTTGCTGTTGATGCTCGTGGGGTATCGATCTTTCCATGTCCTGAAGAGTTCTTCTACTGTCAGATTTGCTGGAGTCTCGCTGTTCAATCCGTGAAGGATTAGCTCCCATACTTTTGTTTCAAATGGGCAAGCTATGAATAGATGATCAATTGTTTCATCATTTTGTTTGCAGAGGGCGCATCTATGCGGCCCTGTTATGTTTCTTTTCATGAGATTTTCTCCTGTTAATATCTTTCTCTGCATGACTGTCCAGAAGAAAAAATTAATTTTAGGGAGCGCCATCGCATCCCACACTTGCTTCCAGAAGATTGGGGGTTGCTTGCTGTTGCGCTGAGGTTGCTGTGCATCATATCCGTGTGTAGTGGAGTATATACCTGAGGACCCCCATCCCCAGCTGTCTGCTGCGTTCAAGTGCACGGGAGCTGCGTTTTGCAGATCATCTTTTAAAAGTTTTGCTTGCTGTTTTAGATGGCTTGGGATGTCGTTGAGTTTCCATGACTTCCAATTGCCCCGTGCGTCCCACTCTGATATGTCTGAAAGGCGTTTTATGCCTCTGTCCTTTAGCAGGGAGCGCAGATCAGAGTACTCTGCGTTTTGATCCAGCGGATCATTCCCCATTAAACTGTCGGTCCAGATCTTGGACTTGCTTCCGTTTCCAGGTATTCTATATAGGTGCTTGCAGAAGACTGATATACTACGTTTGCAGAGTTCCCACAGTTTGGTTCCTCGATTCCTGTCTGCGATTTCTAGTTTTCTTAGCGATGCTCCGGGCAAATATTTGAGTCTGAGCGTTCTACAGGCTGAATGATTGGGATCAGTGAACATTTGCCAAAGTATTTTGCATCCAAGAGCGATGTTTACTTGCTCAGCATCTCTTATCTGCAGCCTTCCATCTCTGAATGGGCGTTTTACAGTGTCCCATTTCACTAAGTGAAATTTTCGGTGGTTACCCCTTCCTCCATGCCATAAGAAGTCTCTCAAAAGCTTGTTTATTTGACTTGTGATTGATTTAGGGGCCATCAAGAACGATGCCTGGTAAATTGGGAGGGCAGTAAGCACTGTTTTTATTAGGATGAGTTTGCCTCCATGGGTGAGCCACTGCCCACCCCAGAATTCGATTTTTGTCTTGATTTTACTCAGTACTTCCTCCCACAGAACGCTCTTGTTGATGCCCAGGGTAATTGGCAGCCCAAGGTATTTGATTTTGTCCCATTTTGAATAAGATTTGAACCCCAATATATTTGCTACATTCTGTATTTCTGCTTCTTCCACGTTCCAGCTGTAGACAGCACTCTTTCTTTCGTTTACCAAGGCCCCTGAGACTCTGCAGTATGCTTGTAATGTGGACCTGTATGCATTGGCTATTCTGCGGGAGGCCCCGCCCAGCATGAGTGTGTCATCAGCAAAAAGGGCGTGGTTGATAGGATCCAGTTCTTTCCTTATTCGCAGACCTGGAGCATCTCCATTTGTTTTGTCAAGCTCAAGCTTTCTACTCAAAGTGTCCGCCAGAAGTATGTACAGATAGGGAGAGAGGGGGCATCCTTGCCTTAGCCCTCTCAATGCTTGAAAGAAGCTGGCTGGCCTTCCGTTTACCAGTGGGGAAATCCATGGCCTGCTGGTGCAGGCTTTTATTAGTTCTACGAACTCTTCCGAGAAGCCAAAACTTCGGAGAACTTTGTATAGGAATGTCAAGTTGACTCTGTCAAATGCATTGGCCATGTCAAGCTTGACCAGCATTCCTTTCTCTTTTCTTATGTTGCTGGAATGTATAGTTCCTGAACTTGGATGACGTTATCCAGGATATGTCTTCCTTTGACGAAGCCTCCTTGTGATGGGGAGATTAGGTTGCCTAGCAGGGGTTTCATTCTATTGGCTATCATCTTCGCTATTATTTTATATGAATCATTACATAATGAGATTGGCCTGAACCTTTCAAAGGATTCCGGATTGGTTTCCTTCGGAATTAATGCTAGGAAGGTTGAGTTTGTATTGCCTCCCAACTTTGCTTTCTGCAGGAGATCTCTGATCATTCTGATTAAATCTTCTTTTATTATGTCCCAGCATATTCTATAAAAGTGTATTGTGAATCCGTCCGGGCCGGGCGCTTTGTCAGGTTCCATGGTCCAGATTATTTTGCTGATTTCTTCCTCCGTGACCTGCTTCAAAAGGGCTTTGTTATCCTCCTTGGATACCAATGATGGGATATTTTTGAGGAACTCTTCATTTTCTTCCTTATTGGCTTCATTTCCTTTGCTATACAGTTTTTGGAAGTGAGTGCTTGCAGCCACTTTGATTTGATCTATTCCTTTGCAAAGCGACCCATCAGAGGTTTTTATTTCTGAAATATGGTTTCTAGAGAGGCGTGCTCTGCATTGCCGGTGAAAATAAGAGGTGTTTCTGTCACCGGATTCCAACCATAGACTCCGAGACTTTAGTCTCCAATATTCTTCTTCTGTCCTGAATGAGCGGAAGGTGTTACATTGAGCTGCCTGTTCTTTGTGTAGTTCTGCTGTTGTTATATCTTCGGTTTCCATTTCTCTTTGAAGATTTCCCAGATGTTGTACTGCTTCCTTTCTTTGGCTGCTAGGTGTGCATATGGGAGTCCTGCTCCATTCTTTCAAGGCCTTCTTGGTATGCTTTAGCCTTTGTTCCCAAACATAGCTGTGGGAGCCTGTTACAGAGGTTGACCATGCCTTTCTAACTATCTCTTGAAATCCACTTCTTTCTCTCCAAAGCGGGCTGAATCTGAATGGGATTGGGCCCAAATTCTCTTCCTCCTCCATCGAGAGAAGGATGGGTTTGTGGTCTGAGGTGAGTTTTGGGAGGATATCTGTGTAAATAATCCTTCTTTTCTGAAGTAAAGTGCTTTGTACTAGATATCTATCAAGCCTTGCTGAGATGTGATCTACTCCTGTCCTGTTATTTGTCCAAGTGTATAGCCCTTTCTTTGGTTTGAGGTCCATTAGTTCCCATTGTAATGCTATGTCTTCTACTACATGCAGCATTTGATCCCTGTTACTTCTTCCACCTCTTTTTTCTTTCCCTTTCATAACTATATTGAGGTCTCCAGCTATGATTATATTGTTTGGTGATTGAAGTTCCAAAAATTCATTTAAGTTTTGCCAACAAGATTTTTTGTCTGCATATGTTACCGGTACATAAAGGTTGAATAAGGCAATAGTTAACTTACTTGTTATGTGTTTCAGTTCAGCAAAGATCCAGTGCTGAGTGATGTGTGTGTTGAGTAGCTTGAATTGATCCTCCTTCCATAGGGTGGCTATACCGCCTGCAGTGCCTCTTGCGCTCACTGTTTTGCCTGAATTCTTTTGCCATTTATTTTTGTTGATTTCTAGAAGAGTGTCCCCTTCAATTTTTGTCTCTTGGAGCAGTAGGATGTCTGCTGGTTCCGCTTTCATGAGGTCTCTGACTGCTTCTAATTTTGATGGATTCCCCAATCCTCTGCAGTTCCAAGAGATGATTCTCATTATTTACTAATGGGGGTGGTGCTTGTTCCTCCTTTTGGAGGCCTTGTTCTTGTGCTTCTTCCGATTGACATTTCTATTGTGGCCTGGTTTCCTTGAGTTTTTTGTCTCTCTGCCTCTTCCTCCCTTACTTCTCTGCGTGACTTCCTTCCTGCTCTTTTGGCAGGCCTCTCCATGGTCTCTTCCTCTGAGGAGCTTAGTGGATCTATTATTTTCTTTCTGGCTATGTCTGCATATGAGGGAGAAGGGGTGGTTTCTAGATTTGTTGCCTTTTTCCCTTCAGCCTCTTTGCTCTTTCCACTGGGGGAAGTCTGATCTTGTTCCATGCTGTTGATGTTCGACTCTTTTGCTTCTACTTCTTTGTTGGGATCTGTGTACTGTACTTCTGCTACTATTGTGGGATTGGATTTCCCAGATCCTGAATCTTGGGGAACATGCAGGGTTTTGTTTTCTTTTGTATTGGTCTTGTCTCTATTTTTCGATGATCCTGCTTTCTGCACTGTTGTCCATTGTTCCGCTTTTGCATTTTCCTGTTCCTCTGTGTTCTTTTTTTTGCAGTATCTTGCGAAATGACCATAGCCGTGGCAGTACCGACATTTGAATGGTAACTGCTCGTAGTCTAACTCCTGGATGTGCGTCCAGTCTGCTAAAGTTAATTTTATCGCTTCCGGGAGCCCTACTTCCATATCTACCTCTATGCAGATCCATGCGCAAGAGTACTGATCTTTCCTCACTGCTTGATCTATGTACTTTCCCAACGAGTTACCTATCGTTTGCAGCGACTTTTGGTTCCAGCAGTGTAGCGGGAGGTGGGGGAGACGGACCCAAACTGGAACAGCCGATGTCACGTCCTGAGCCGGGTCAAAATCAGGGGACCATTTGTTGAGGTACAATCCTTGTGGCCCCATGAAGTATGGACCGTTGCGGAAAATGAGATTTTTGTCTTCTGCACTTTCGAATACGAAGACGAAGTAGCCTTTTCCTACGAAATGGATTTTAATCCCTTCGAAGATTAGTGGAGCCCAGTTTCTTTGCACCCATTCCTGAACTTCTTTGGGTGAAGGCCAGAGGCCTGTGAATTGGCCAATTAACCCTCTGTCAGCTAGATTGAGAGCTGATCTGCATGTCTCTTCAATTGGTAACTCAACTGTTGGCATGCAATCCAATTTTTTTACAAATTTCTGTTGCAGCTCTGTCAATTTTCTTTTGTTAGCTCCTGCTGTTAGTTTTTGAAATGCCACGAGTTCTGGCATGGGTAAAATAAGATCAGCATCCCTTCCGGGATCCATATCTGCTTGCATGCAGGCTCTGCTAGCGCATGCAGCAGTGGTCAACGCATGCAATTGCTGAATTACCAGCGCTCAGATCGGATCGAGGTCATACCGGGTTTTTCCATTATGATCGGTGGTGATCCTGCTAATCTGGCCTGACTGTCTGGGGTCTGCGCTGGTCTCAGAGCCGAACCAATCTTTGTGTGTTGCAGTCGGTTGTTGCAGAGCGTCCTGTCGAAGAAGCTCCAGCCAGGCTCCTGAATTTAACCTAAACAGGTAATCGCAGAATTTTCGCTATAAATACTATTCTACGAGGGTTCAGAAGCTGAAATTTTCACAGAGGGAAGCATAAATCCTGAGGAACGTCATGGAAAAATTTCAGAGATTGATTCACATTATTTTGGAAGGTAGGATTTGTGGATGTTAGGGCTTTTACAGGCTCCCGAATTTCATCTCAAAGAGGTGGTCATGGGAAAATATTCATAACTCTCTCTCTGAGCATAGGATTGGAATTATGTAAAGAGTGGAAAAAATTACACAGATTTTAGTTTCCTTCCTATCAATTTCATTGCCTAAGGAGGAAACAATGACATGCGGCAAGTCGTACAAGTTCGCTCTACTAAACTAGTCCATAATTAGGTCATTGTGGGAGATTGGAAATAACTTTGGCTTGAACAATCCAAATCAGGTTAGACCTGTGGCATTTGAAATAGGATTAAGAGGGCTACCTTAGGGGAAAATTTTGGATATTGAAGATCGGAAATCAGAGAGATAATTCACTTTCAATATCAAGCTCCTCAAAAGCAAGAAAAAGGTGTCTATTTTTTCCTTTCTGAATTGCATATGTCTTGTGTAAAAAAATCAGTTTGAAGTGATTCCAACAGCCTTTTGAGCATATATTTCAGTATTGGGTTCTAAAATGCCTCCTAAAAATAATTCAACACCCATTAAGCCGTCAGAATACTCTACTATGACTCATGAAGATGAAGAATTGCAACATGATCTATCAAAAGTACAAGAGCAAGTGCACCAAATTTCACTCTCACAAAGAGCAACAAAAAATGAAAGGAAAGTTTTGAAGAAAGGAATGGAAGTGAAGATGGATAGTTTGAAGAAAGGCGTGGAAGCTAAGATGGATGGCATGGAAGTTAATATGGAGGAAATGGAAGAAAAATATAAACAACATGGAAAACATGAAGAATGATCTAAAAGCAAACATGGAAGGTTTGAAAAAGTTGATACAAGAAAAGATTCCCAATGGGGAAAAGATAGTAGAAGAAAATCATGATGAGAAAAAAATAGATGTTAATCATGATTTCATAAACTCTAATGTTGGATGCAAGAACCACCATATTCCAAATATGGATATGAGGAAGTTTGATGGGAAGGTTCCCATAACATTGATACTACAGATGGAGCAATATTTTGATCTCAATAATGTGAAAAACACACAAAAGGTACACATTGGAAATTTACATTTAGAACATAATACATTTGTATGGTATCGATGGATTTTCTCCCAAATTTTTTTTTTCAATTGGCCAATTTTTACGAAGGAAATGATAGCACATTATGAGGATACAAAGAGAAACACCTTCTTTAGCCAATTGATAAATCTCAAGCAAAAGGGTTCAGTGGTGGAGCACATTGAGGACTTCCAAAAATTGAATATAAGGGTAACTGATATTCCAGAGGAACATAGGATTGATGTTTTCATAGGGACTTTAAAGGATAACATCCAACATTAAGTTAATGTTTGGGAACCTGATTCATTGGAGAAGGCATTCAAGTTGGCAAGAAAAAATGAATGTAAAATTATGGTGACAAGGAAGCCTACCACTCACATCTATAAAAATTGAGGTGTTGCTACTCCTAGATTTCAACAACCTACAAGGTTGCCACCACAAAAATTGGAAGAAGAAAGAGAAAAAGTGCTTTGCTACAGTTGTGATAGAAAATACACTAAAGGTCATAAGTGTGCTCAGAAGAAAATATTTTACATAGATTGTAAATATGAGGAGGAAACTGAACAAGAAACTTCAAAAGAAGAGGATATACACTAGGAAGAAACCCTAGAAGAATAAGAAATGAGTCTGACCATATCATGTAAAGCATTGGCAGGAATTACCACTCCTAAAACTCTCAATATAGAAGGACATATCAAGAAGAAAAAGGTAATAGTGTTGATTGATTCAGGTAGTACCCATAATTTTATTCATTGTAAGGTAGCCAAGGAATTGAATTGTTTCCTATACCTAGCACCAGAATGTCAAGTGATGGTTTAAAATGAAGGAAATATAAATTTCTCAGGAAAATGCCATAATATCAAGCTAGCCATGGCGGAATATGTATTGAATAGTCCAATGATTTCCATCCCAATGGGAGGTGTTGATGTTGTACTAGGAGTACAATGGTTACAATCATTGGGGACCATATCTTTTAATTTTCAAGAAGTTTTCTTGAATTTTTTTTCGGAAGGAAAGGAAATCGAATTATGGGGTATCGCAGGGAAGCCAGGAAAGATAATAAGCTCTAATGTCATGAAAAATCTTCTAAAGAAATATCAATGAGGCGTAATTGCACAATTATGCTCACTAGAAGTTCCAACATCAAAATCATCTATTTCTCCAGATCTCCAAAATGTCTTGGACAATCATTCCAAGGTGTTTGATACTCCCAAAGGACTCCCACCTATTCGTCGTCATGATCATGCTATTCAATTAATTCCAGGAAGTGTTCCTTGAAACATCAGGCCTTACATATATCGTTATGTGCAAAAGAGTGAAATTAAACGTATGGTTGAAGAAATGTTAGAGGCTAGTATAATTCAACCTAGTCAAAGTGGTATTGGTGCACAAGAAAGATAGATCATGGTGCATGTGTCAGGATTATAGGGAGCTCAATAAGCTCAGTATTAAATATAAATTTACCATTCCTGTGATTGATGAATTGTTGGAGCAATTACATGGAGAAATTTATTTTACCAAGTTGGATCTTCGCTCAAGATATTATCGAATTAGAATGAAGGCTGAAGATATTCTGAAAAAAACATTTCTAACTCATGAGGGTCATTATGAATTTTTGGTCATGCCTTTTGGCCTTACCAATGCATCTTCTACATTTCAAGGGTTGATGAATTCCATTTTCAAACCCCTCCTTAGAAAATGTGTGCTAGTATTTTTTGATGATATACTAATCTACATCAGGTCTTGGAAGGATCATGTTCAACATGTTGATAGGGTTCTAAAACTATTGGAGGAGAAACAATTATATGCAAAAACATCCAAATTATTTTTTGGAGTACAAGAGGTGGAATATTTGGGTTATATTGTATCTCACGAGGGTGTTAAGGCAGACCCTAACAAAATTAAAGCCATTAAGGAATGGAAAGTCCCCACAACCATAAAACAATTGTGTGGATTTCTCGGGTTAACATGGTATTATCACAAGTTTTTTAAGAATTATGGGAGAATAGTAGCACCTCCAACAACATTATTGAAGAAAGATGCATTTTCATGGACTCCTACAACAACTAAGGCCTTTGAACATCTTAAAGAGACAATGTGCCTGGCACCAGTCTTAGCTACGCCAAACCTCACAAAAACCTCTATTATGGAATGTGATGCCTCAGGAAATGGAATTGGTGCTATTTTAATGCAAGAAGGAAGACCCATTGCTTTTGAAAGTCATTCAATCAAAGGAACGTATTTACAAAAGGCTATTTATGAGAAGTAAATTTTGGCAATACTACATGCACTAAAGAAATGGAGACCTTACCTAATGGGAAGACACTTCAAGGTAAAAATTGATCATGATAGTCTTAAACACTTTTTGCAACAAAGACTGTCTTCAAAAGAGCAGCAAAAATGGGTCACAAAGATGTTGGATTACGACTTTGAAATCATCTACAAAAAAGGGAAGCCAAATGTTGTTGTAGATGCACTCTCAAGAAATGATGAAGAGGTGGAAGCATTGCTTTGTGCCATTTCTATTATCCAACTAGATTGGATAACCAAAGCAAGGGATGAATAGAAGAAGGGCGAAGAAGTGTGGACACTCATTCAAAAGTTTCCTAGTACATCTGATACATTTAGTTGGAAAAATGATTTCTTATGGTACAAATATCACTTATATATTTGCAAGAATTCCCAACTAAAACAAAACATTCTTTTGGAATTGCACACTTCTCCTTTAGGAGGACACACATGATTTTTAAAAACTTACCACAGGGTGAAGAAAGATTTTTTTTGGGATGGCCTTAAATTTGATATTCAAAATTTTGTGGTGGAATTTTTGGTTTGCCAGCAAAAAAAAGTTGAGACAATTAAGCCCCGAGTCTTCTACAACCTTTATCCATTCCAAGTCGACATTGGGAGGAGATTTCAATGGATTTTATCACAGGTTTACCTATGTCCGAAGGAAGGAGTGTCATCATGGTGGTAGTTGATAGACTTACCGAGTATGCACACTTTTGTGCATTATCTCATCCATTTAAAGAAAGTGCAGTTTCTACTGAATTTATGGAAACAATTGAAAAGCTACATGGAAACCCGAAGATTATTGGAAGTGACAAAGATCCCATTTTTACAGGAACTTTTTTGAGGGAATTATTTTCTTGTTTGGGTACTCAACTAGCTCATAGCTCATCTTATCATCCTCAATTCGATGGTCAAATAGATATAGTGAATAAATGTTTGGAAGGATATCTTTGTTTTTTTGTATCTGACAATAAAGCACAATGGGTCAAGTGGTTACCTCACGCTAAATGGTGGTATAACACTTCCTTCCATACTGCAGCAAAAATGACCCCATTTATGGCACTTTTTGGATATCATCCACCATCCATCAAATCTTCTTTAAGGGAAAATTCTAGGGTTCAAGCAGTGGAGGATCACATCGAGCATCAACAAGAAGTTCTCCAACTCTTAAAGGATAACCTAAATTTGGCACAAAATCGAATGAAACAACAAGCAGATCAACATCAAAGTGAGAGAAGTTTTGATGTGGGAGGCTGGGTATTTTTACAGCTACAACCATACAAATAAATTTCCCTCAAGCATGCTAAGAAGGATAATAAATTATCGCCAAAGTACTATGGACCTTACAATGTGTTGCAAAATATTAGTACTATGGCATACAAATTGGACCTTCCTGCTTCTTCGCAAGTGCATTCAGTTTTCCATGTTTCATGCTTAAAAAAGGTTATAGGGGATAAACTTCCAGTTCAAACAATATTTCCAGAACTTGGTGAGGAAGAAAAAACCATATTGGAACCTGAAGCAGTCACAGAAACAAGAACTCGACAACTACTAAATCGATCAATTTCAGAGTATCTCATCAAATGGAAGAACTTACCCACTAAAGATTCTACATGGGAGGATGATAATTTTATAAAAAAGCACCTGGAGCTACTCAAGCATTGAGGACAACACTTTTTTAAAGGAGCGGAGCATGTTAAGTCCCTATATTACTAGTATAGTCCCTTATTGTTATTTGTGTAACCCCCTTATTGTTATTTTTGTACCCCTGTAACCCCCATATTATTATTATTGTGCCCTTACATTATTATTGTTAGGTTGGCTAGGATTACATTGTGGCCCCATGGACTCCTATATATAGAACGGAGGTTTTGTCATTTGTATCATCGAAGAATTATTCATTTATGTAATGTATTGGAGGTTTCCCCCTCGAAGTGGCCGATTTCTAAGGAGTTGATCTCTCTTTTCTTCTATTTTTGGAGCTAGTTTCACAACAAACTCCACCTCATAATAGTCATGTGGAGGAGAGTCACTATGTACAACCAAAAAGATCAATAGTTGAGGTAAAAAAAAATATTCCTAAGATTTAAACATTTTTTTTCTAAGTTACATGTATGCATGCTAATTAATTTGTAAACTAATTATAATTTTTCTTTTCCATTGTGTACACAGGCCGAGATGCAGAGTGGTTTTGATTTCTTCATTACGTGGATGCATGAGTGGGATGTTGGGTATGGAGGCATTGAACCATATGGAAGGGAGCACCAAAACCAGATATATCAGACTCTCTTCCCACCTGAATTCCAATTGAAATTGACTGAGCGACAGGTAGGGGTCTAATTAAATGCAAAATTCATAACCATTCATTTCCAGATTGTTTGTTCTGTATAGATAATGTTATAATTAGTTGAGATTTGAATGTGTTAAATTGCAGTATTAGAATATGCACACTTACTTTGCACAACATAACTTACATAAGAGTTCTAGAAGTGATACTTTTTAGAGTGGAACATAGATAGTTTGTATATTTTCAAGCCCATTTCATAGGGCACATTCACATGTAATACATAATTTGTATATTTTCATACATAGACAATTTATGGATACATGAACATTATTTCAGTTTATGGATGTTCGTGTACAATGTAATATGTATATATTTTCATACAAACAACTCATTATCATACATTCCTTATTTCAGAAATATGAATTTTTACTAGTCTTTTTTATGTGTGTTCAATTAATTTTAGTTTATGGATTTGTTAATTATTTCGATAGTTTAAAAAAAAATTGTAGTATAAATTTTATTAAAAAAGATAACAATTTTGTTTTCTCTCTTCATAGACTAAGAAAATAAGTACAATCTTAGAATATGATGAAAGTCACTTTGATACTTTAAATCAACTAAAATATAATATCATGGTTCAATTAAAAAACAAAAATAGGATTGAAATAAGTTTTAAATTCAATTTTAAAAGATGTCTTCAATGAGTAAACAACAAATAAGTTGTATTCAATTTGATTTCTTTTTAGGTCATCTACATGGACATAGTCATAAAAAAATAAAAGTCATATGTATTGGAATTCAATATATCAAAAAAATTTTAATGATATGTTTTGAGATAATTTTATATAATTTTATGGACTTTACTAAAATTTACTTGCCTTTCCAAATATTTCAATCAATTCCTTAAATCTTAAAACCTTCAATTAAGAAAATTCGAGAAGTAAAATTTTACAAAATAGCAATTTTGATTTCAAAATTCATAGACTAAGGAAATAAGTACAATATTACTATCATGCAAGTCACTTTTATACTTAAAATGAGCCAAAATATACCATATACATCAATTTATTATTAAACATGTGAAAAGTGTCTTTTAGTACAATCAATGTACGTTAATTTAAACAATTAATGATACGATGAACTTTCCTAAATTTTCTTGCCTATCCATTTATCTCAATCAATTCCTTCCCTTGAGACTTTCAATTAAGAATATTCAAAAAGTAAAATTGTACAAAATAACAATTTTGAATTCTATTTTCGTAGACTAAGGAAATAAATACAATCTTATTATGCTACAAGTCACTTTGTTTATTAAAATGAACTAAAATATATCATGTACATCAATTTAATATTGAACTTTTAGAAAGTGTCTTTTAGTGCAATCAATGTATGTTAATTTAAACAATTAATTATGTGTTTCTATAATTTTATGAACTTCTGTAAATTTACTTGCCTATCCAAGCATTTTAGTCAATTCCTTATCTTAAGACCTTTGATTAAGACCATTCAAGAAGTAAAATTTTACAAAATAACAATTTTAGTTGCCATATTGGTTTGTAGAAAGTGTCTTTTAGTGCACAATCAATGTATGATAAATTAAAATGATTTTAAAATATTTCAATATGTAAACTAAAATTAAAGTTTTATTCGATTTTATTTCTTTTTAGGTTATCTAATATATATATATATATATATATATATATATATATATTGCACTTTTTACAATCCAATATGAAGCAAGTGTGTAACTCTTTCCATGTTTTATATCAAACTGACACGTGCCATTTATTAATAACATAAAAATATTTCAATGTTGTTCATAACCTACATATTTGAATTTCCATTTTAAGTAAAATAATATTATATCAACTTGGTTGTTATATATTGAAAGGGATTTTCTAAAAATCAAATGTACGACATGTATATAGATCTGTAATATTTATTACACGCTCAACATGAATACTATAAATGACATTTAAAAGAGTATGTATATATATATATATATATATATATATATATATATATCCCTATTGATTCTAAATTTGAATTTAATTTTAAATTTATGGGGTACACATAAGGATCCTATCACAAAAGATAAAACCTCCTTGAAATTTGGAAACTTTAGAAACCTAAGCACCTCAAGGAAACTAAACCTTATATAACAGATATTTACACCATTATGAACTCATCCTAGACCAAAGGGAAAAATTTCTCTATTCAAAGTTACAAAATTACAAGAGTATTCATTTATCACATTCATAAATTACAATATTCATATGTTTGATCTCTTATAATAGATTAGATTACACTTGAATACTATAGAATCAACTTCAAGGCTTTCTATTTTCATCATCTACTCATCTGGCCAATGAAACATAGGAATGCAAGTCTCCATAATATGTTCATGGTTCGATTTTGTCATCTTCCATCTCCTTGGATCACCTTTATTTATTTATTTTTCTATGGGATTGATCTAATATTCTATGACTAGATGACTATATTGGCAAGATATATATTCAAGCATAAGATTTCTATAAATGATGTGATCAACTTGTTTTTTAACCTTTTCAAAAAATGGCCCATTACAACAATGTCAGAAATTTGGTATGTGAATTTTCCAGCTTTAAACATTCTCACCAACTTGCTTTTCACTTATGTGCATCACATCAAATAGTAGACCACATTCTCTTTTTTTCCCGAGGGGGCAGTGATAGCAAAAAAAATTCCTACAACCAAAATAAAAAATATGTATTAGTTAAATACGTTAAATATTTCAATTTATAGATGAAACCATGAATGATATACGAACCACATACCTTCCCTTACAAGATCAGAGATGTCTAGATCATGATTAAGTGAAACAATGGCCTCTTCATCGTGCATCTCTTATCACGTTAGAATTGGATGGGGTCCTTTTGGATTAAGAGGGACATATTTCCATCCTTTCATGTACCTGTGTTTTTCACAATGATCAAGTATACACCCATTAACACCAATGCAAAACTCACAAAAATATGTGAGTTTTCTTGTCTTGATGGAAAATATTTCCCCCATGTATTTGCTCCACACTAATAGTAATTCCCTTGCTCCTTCTATAATATTAAAATACCAAGAAATGAATCTATCAGGTCGCCAAGTTCAACAATCTAGAATAACCTATGCACAGGCCTAATAGGTTCGTGACCTTCATGTCTTAAATGATATCTGCACCAGTTGGCCATCTCTAGTGATTATTTGAGTCAATATCCATCATGACTCACTTGGTAACTCCTAAGTGATCTCTTCACACAAGAACTCACACCATCATGCTCACCCTTTCCATGTCTTGTTTCAAAATAACTCTAGCCTTGTTGAATTTCTGTCTTCTTGTGTATCGCATTAGAGGACTTTTGAGCACTAAAATGGGCCTCCTAAGAAAAATGTACAACCAAAATATCCTTTATGAGAACCAATAGGATTCAATATGATGATGTCAACCATGAGGGGTGACTCACCATTTTTGGGGTAAAAAAGTACAAAGATTAAAAAATAATAAAATAATATAACTACTTTTTCAACTTGTATTTTTAACTTATCTCCTTAAGGGTTTTCTAAAATTTCGAGTAGGAGTACTCGTTGGATGAATAATTTAATTCCTCATCCAAGGAGTACCCATGTTGCATACTTTTGATGGACCCTGCTACATGAAAAATGAGAAATACATCAAACAACGTGATTGCAATCACGTTTTTCATGTATTTCTTATTTTTCGTGTAGCAGGGTCCATTGAAAGTATGCAACATGGGTACTCCTTGGATTAGGAATCAAATTATGCATCCAATGAGTGTTCTTGCAAGAAATTTGAGTAAACCCATAGAGAGATAAGTTGAAAATATGAGTTGAAAAAATAGTTTTTTATTTTTTCCCTCTAAAATTTGATGATATAATCTAATATTATTTTATTATTTCCACTATTATTTTATAATTTAGATAAATTCCTAATGGGATCAACCAATAAAAACTATGTGCTAACCTGAATTATCCTACACAACCATTTGACCATATCCAATTTTGTCTAAATGATATGCCATTTTTTTTAATGACTCATAAATTAGGTCAAAGCAATGTTTTGTTAAAATTGTGTCATGTTAACGATCGTCACTGACATAAAATTAATACTCTGTAATCACATCACATGAATTGTCATTGGGATCCCTACCATCAACATTCAATTGTGCATGTTTGTACAAAAAATGTACGAATATAAAAACTTGATCTAATTGATAGTACTCATTCTGGATATTTGCATTAGAAGAAAACATGTAATTTTCATCAAAGTATACCGCTAATAAGATTGTGCATGGATGTAATGCTTAAATTCATAAGCTTGCCACCTGGACCTATGTGAGTGTTTGATATATTTATAGATCTAGTTTTGAAACACCCCCATGAATTGTGAAATAGGAATCTCATCCTCAACATAATTGATCCTCCAAGGTGTGAGAGCTGAAGAAGATGGTTGATTTCCCATGGCATACTCATATTGCTTCCATGTGATCATGACATCTAACATCCCAAACTAGTTGGAATCAATAAGAAATTTCTTATAAAAAAATGCCAAATCACCACATCCATTGCATCTTCTGCCACATATACATATTTTCTTGTAAAATAACTCTTTTCGCTCCCTTCCATGCAATATTAATGAAACAAAATCACGCATTCTAGGAGGAGGAGGGTAACCTTTACATATCTTGTTGTAAAATTCCTAGAAATTGTCATAATGAAGCTGAAATTCACATTTCTATCGCATAAATAGTGATTTAAGAATTATCAATGCTTAAGACATATTGAAAAGGGTATATATTATGTTGGTTCAATCAAGAGTTGGTTCATCATGAGTGGAATTTGAATGTAGGCGGGGAGTATAATAATATTTCCCATCAAATACTTTCAAGTAGACCAAATAATACCAAATGAATATTATTTATCAAATTTTTGATAAACAAGTTCTTTAAATATTTTTACTTCACCTACTTAAGTCAAATTGCAGGAATTGTTTGTCAAAATTCTTTGTAATATCAAGAAGTTTTTCAATACATTACAATTAGTCTAACCATATCAATTAAATAACTAATAAAATTCAATAAACATCAAAACACTTGTCTCATACAATACATCACATATGGCCAAAAATCAAACAACTTAAAATTAACTAGATTATAATTTTATTTTAAATTATTATTAATAATGATAAAACAAATTAATATGAAAAAAAATATGTAACTATATTCTTAATCATGGAGATTCACTTCACTTTATCATTTTGATTTTTAACTTATAAATAATTGATACCATATGTCCAAAAATCCATCACTCATATGACATGTGTTCATCTGCCATTTTTGTTTAATTAATCAATTTAATTAAAAAGTCAAAATGAGAACAAATAATATGGAGATATATTTCAACCTTTGATCTATGTATACTACTAGGATATTCCCCGAAGGTTAAATCTCTACCATCCACTTAATAATTATTAATAATTAAATTAAAACTCCCAAACTCTATTTCAAAATAGACACAGCTATGCAAGAAAACCATACTTATATAAAATAATCAATCATGTATAGGAATAATCAAGTGATGATGGATATTTTGTTATTTTATTAGAATCAAATAGAAAAAGAAAAATCGTAAAAGATAAACTTACTTGAAGTGGAATGTGTTTATGATAGAGCATAATTTTATGGAAATCTACTCAAAGTAATACACTTTGATGGTTGTTTCCTTGACATATTATCAAGTTTCACCATATAAATCCATATAATGTATGTTTTTTTTTAGATTATTTTTTTTTATTGCTTTTCTTTCCATTGTTTGCTTAAATATACATTAAAGTAAGAATAGTGATTTTATATATTTTTAAGACCTTTCATATGCATTTTATTAAGCATTATTGTAATTTAAAAGTTTTATTTGTGTTATAATATGTAATTATGCTCAATTATATTTTATAAAACATATATATTGTACTGAACAAGTGCTAATAACTTATATATTGTATTAAACCAGTGCTAGTTCTTTGTAGTTTAGTTTAAATATAGGTAATAAATTTAATATAATGGAAAACCTTGTACTTAAAGTTCTATTTGATAATGTCTTAAAAGAACTTACAATTTTCAGCATTTTTAATATCTAATATATTAAAAAATATATAAATTTACATGTATTTTTAATTTTTAGGTTCATCTTTTTTGTGTGAAAGGAATCCAGATGTTTAAAAGAAAAATAACAAAGTGTTAAGGAAAAATTTAATAATGTGTAATAGGGTATATAAAGGTGCATGTGAGGTAAAATTTAAAATTTTTATTTATCTCATATAAAAAAAGTAAATGTATGAACAAAGGGAAAAAAAATTCTAATTTGTATGCATATGGTTCGAAAATGCATTAGTTAAACTTGTATTTTATTAATATATTATCATATAAAACAAAAATATACATATATATTATTTAAATTTATTTATTTTATAAATAAATATGTTATTATTCATGTTTATTTTCTCAAATATGTTATTATGTAATAATAAAGTAGAAGTTTATATGTGAGATTGAAATTTGGTTATATTGACACGATAAAATATAGAAAGTGATAACTTGAATATATAATATTTGGATTTTAAAGAAAATACTTGTGTTACATTTTTAAAACTGTATTTATCTTATATAATAATGTTAAAACATAAATTTAATTATAAATACAAACAAGTCATTGTTGATATGGTAATTTAATTTAATATATTTTTCATATAAAAAAGGTTTAATGTAGCTTTCGAAACTTATATTTTTTTAATGTTAACATAAATAATGAGAAAATGCCAAATCACATATGCATTAGTTAATGTTATATTTTTTTCCTAAATTAGTATTTATATTGAAGTTGATGAAGATGAAGCTCCGTGAGTGACGAAACCTCGCAACAAGATCAACCTACAAAGAACTGAAAGTTTCCCTGGTGAATCTATTATGTGACATCGATCCACATTAAAAAAATTACTTTCTCCTTCTATCTTAATACTAGTAATTTCAATTATTGATTTTAGTTAAACACCATGACACACTTCATGGTAAGAAACACTTTACTAAGCATGTTAACGAAAGTGGGTTGGCCCTTAACCTTTATATTGCTCATTCAAAACTATGGTATGGTAAGAATTACATTTTTTATAATAGCATGTTAAAAATGTTATACTGTGAATTATTTCTCGACCCAATCCTAGGTACCATATACTTACTTGAATTGATGGTTTGTGTACTGTCACCCACCACATAATAATTTCAATGTGATTTGGTTGATTGTAATCTAGGATTTAATCAATTCACTTATATGAAAATCAAGGTTCATTAATATTTAATTGAATATACAATGGTACTCGCATCTTATCTCTGCTCGGATTATCTGTGGTTCTACGCAATCATGAGACTGAAAAATGCCATGATCAATGTCGTTGGATCTTCCCGCTCTTAATTCAGCGTCTAAAAACCATTCTAGGTAACAAGAATGTGTTTATTCCTCAACCTCATCTTGTTGTGGGGTGTCTTGTTTGCAAGATTCTTATTTTCTTTAAGTTCTTCTTTCTTAGTTAGGGTTTGAATATGTGTACATAATTCTGAGCTACAACCCGAAGTATTTTATGGATTATAGGTACATGTATATGTTGGAAATATTGTCATTGATGGCAAAGGAGAAGACAGGAGTAGCACCTAAACTATCGCTAAGGAAAAAGAGCAAAGAAGAACCAGCAATAAGGCAAAGGCGAAGACAGGAGTAGCACCTGAATCATCATCAAGACAAAGGAGCACAAAGGAACATCAGCAACCAAGGTAGAGAGGCAGCAGAGACATTAGAGGAAACAGATGAAGCAGAGAAAGGAGCAGAGGTAGAAGAGATAGCAAAAGAGAAGCAAGGAGCAGCATTAGACAAGAAACAGAGGCAGCAAAGGCAGCAAGGCAGACAAGAAACAGAGGCAGCGAAAAGAAGCAGAGGCAGCAGAGGCAGCAAAGAAGTAGAGAGGTAGCGGAGGAGAGAATAGTGCACATCAAAAATGGTGGGTAGAGTAATGAAGAAGCGATGCTAAGTTGCAATTGCCGATATTGCGATGCGATCACATATCACAATTGGTGAAACATAAAAGGAATAGGCAAGAGTTGATGTGATGCGATGCGATGACATGAGTTCGCATGGTAATTAAATTTGGTTTCAGTGCTTTATTATAATGTTCCTAAGGTTGTCACATAGGTACAAAAGAGTTTCATTGAAGCGATGTGTTTCCAAAACATTTCCAAAGGTGGTAACGTTATTCCTAAGGTCCAGTTAAACAAACAAAGGTAATTAGAGTGGGGCCCACAAGGAAAGTGGTTTTGTAAAACCATACCACTAGTTTCACACAGCTTTTGGACCATGAGTGGTTTACTCCATTTGGAATGCGATCGTATCATATTATGACACGTCGCAATACTAAAACCGCCTATATCGCATAATTTTTTAGAATTAAAGTTCAGGGGTCAAAATAATGAGATAGCCGTCCGATTTGATGCGGTGAAGATCCAACGGTGATCGCATGGGAAAAGTGCATGGATGTTTGGAAATGTTAAACAACAGGTATATAGTGAATGCGATATTCATCGGATCAATATTGGTAAAGATCTAACCGTGGTTGCATCAAGCGAAAGATGGAGTCTTAATGTTAAGGCTTAAAGCGGAAGTGTTGAAGATCGATGGCGGAGATCTTATCGAAGATAGAAGATCGAGAATGGAGATCTCATCGCATCGGCGTAGTGGAAGAGTAAGGGAAAAACCCACTGAACCTTACGATTGCGATGGTGTGATTTAATCGCAACCGTTCGATCCTGATCAACCACAACCATTGGATCGTGAGTTGAGTAGGGCCATTGGAGGTTCATCGCATCGGCGATCTCATGTCGCATTGGTGGAATGGAAGAGTAATGGAATGAGTCATTGAATGTTGTGATTGCGATGGTGCGATCCAATCACAACTGTTAGATCACGGTCGATTACAATCATTGGATCATGAAGTTAAGTTGGAGTGTGGTATACATATATCCATCACATTGGCAGATATTCAGAAATGCCAAAGTACGAAGTGCGATGAAGAGAGTGGATGCGATGTAGATTCAAAGAAAAGGTCTACAAGATTTAAAATCCGAAAGTATAAGGTGTTCCTTTGTTAAATCACATTGAAGGGTAAAAGAGAAATATAACATATAACGTTGAAATGTTGAGGTACTGCCTGGTGGGACCCTCCGCACATCACATCGGTGGAAATCAGATGACCAAAGGCACATCAGACCACTGAAGGTTGCGATTATGATTGCGACAGTGCGATGGAATGTCAACCGTCGGATTGGGAAAGTTAAATGAAGCTGAGTGCGATGACAGTTAGATCTGAAATGTAGATTTGCATGTGGATATGCCCATTTTACGAAGAAAAGACTAAGTGCAGGTGAAAGACTCAAGTGTATAAACAAAATATGAAGGCAATAGAAGGAGACTCGGGTAAGTGACCCAACACAGAGCAAAGGAACAGGTGAAGGCTAATCGCAATGGGCACGAGCAGATGACTTGAATCTGGCAAAAGGTGATTATGCAGAACAATCACAATATAATAGCAGAAACTAAAAAATAGAGTGACAACAGTAGAAAAGACGAATGCACAACAAGCCAAGGGCCGAAAAAGGGTTGAGTGAAGTTGATTTATCTAATTGTAAATGTGAATATGAATGATTTAAAATTATTTTTATTGTATGTGATACAAAGGAAAGTCTCCGGAGGCAAAGAAATACCCCACTGTAATATTGAAATCTATACATATTGTTATATTTTTCTGAATGTGCTAGGCAAGAAAATGAGAAGATGTAAGGCAAAGAGTCATACATATTCACTTCGAATTCGCTATGGAATACAAACAGTCATGAGGTGAACTCTATAAATGATATCACATCGATATGAATAGAGAGGTTAGAGAATGGAGAAAGGAGGCAGAGAGGGTTAAAAGAATGAGGAGCAGATAGAGAAGTTGTGAAGATTCAGAGATGATATAAGGAAAATATGAATGCTGGTGGACATCAGTGAAGAAGGAACATAACAGAGCTGATATCCAGGTAAATCAGCATGTGTTTTTTTTATGAAAGAGTGAGGAAGTTGGTGCTTCCACATCAAGTTGTAGCTTGATAGATGTCAGTTGTAGCTGGCTGAGGTAGGAGCCTCCTGTAGGTTGTAGCCTGCAGAAAATAGATGGGAGTTGGAGCTTCCTTTCAAGTTGTAGCTTGCAGAATTGAGATAGTAGTCTCTTGTGGGTTGGAGCCTATAAAAAATCAGTGGTGAGAGGGAGTTGGAGCTTGCCTTTGCATCACAACAATAATAAGATGTCATTTTCTCCCTTTTTGGGTTTCCACTTATATATGTTGTTTATGTGCATGATGTTTATGTGTTGATATGGTTTATCTAATCTGCTTAATACCTGCTGCTCACATATTGAGATTGATGTTACATTATGTTATAAGTTGATCATGAAATGAAGGTGTAAATAAGTTTAAAGGAAAGTTTTAAAAATCCATGAATGTGTTAAACTGATTCACCCCCCCCCCTCTCAGTTTAACTAAGGGTTCAACAATTGGTATCAAAGCGGGTTCCTTCTATATCAGTTTAACAACTGGAAGGAGATCCTAGGTCCCCAGGATGGCTAGTCTAGAAGGATGCTCAACAAATAAAGTCCCTTTTTTCATTGGTACAAATTATGCCTTTTGGAAAATAAGAATGAGTACATACATAATGTCTCTAGGAATAGAAGTTTGGGCTGCTGTGAAGTTGGGTTATGCCCCAAAGGATTCTGACACAGAGAAAGAATTTAAACAAGATTTTGTGACTAATGCCAAAGCCATGAATGCACTCTTAAGTGGACTATGTGAGGCATAATTTATCAAAGTAATGCACAACAAGACTGCCAAAGAAATATGGGATACATTAGAAAGCATTCATGCGGGAGACAAAAAGGTGAAGATAGCCAAACTACAAGTCTATAGAGCTCAGTTTGAAAATATAAAAATGAATGATGATGAAGACATTGCCAGCTTCTTCTTAAGGGTTGCAGAAATTGTGAATAACATGAAAGCTCTAGGAGAAACCATAAAAGAATGTGTAGTTGTTCAAAATATTCTAAGATCTTTACCATCCAGCTTTAACCCCAAGGTTTCTGCCATAGAAGAAACAACTGATTGGGAAACTCTGACCATGAACCAATTACTTGGAAAATTAATAGCCTATGAGATGATACTGCCACAGAGGAACTGAAATGTGAGGGAGGTAGCCTTTAAGGCAGAGAATAAAAAAGAAGAAAAAGAAGATACATGCTCCTACTCTGATGAAGAAGAGGCCAAATTTGTCAGAAGATTGGACAGAGGCTCAGGCAAGTATAAAGGTAAACTTCCATTTAAATGCTTTAACCGTGGAAGATTTGGACACTACACAACTAAGTGTCCTCATAAGAAGACAAAGAATCAGACTCAAGAGACAGAGAAAACCAAAACAAATAACTGGCAGAAAGGGAAGAGACTTAATAGAAAATCATTTTATGCTTAGCAAGACAGCAGTGCATCTAAAAGCTCAGATGAATCCTCCAATGAAGAAGGAACCTATGAATTTGTATTGATGGCTAAGGAAGAGCTCGAAGGATTCCTTCTAGAAGATGAGGAAGAAGGTAAATTTGATCTTGAGGGGGAGCTAAGAAGTGCCCTAGAGGAAATAGACAGACTTAAACTAAAGTGCAGAAAATAGAAAGACATTCTCCTCAAATATGTAAGAGAAGAAAAAAATTCAGAAGACCTCATTTAGTTGAAAGTAGAGCTTGAAGAAGCCAAGAAGGTTGAAGACACCCTACTTAAGAAAATTGAGGATAAAATTCAGAAGCAAGAGAAATTGGAAGAAGAAGTAGTATGCTTGAGGAAGAAATTAGAAAACACCCAAAGGAAATTGTCAATAAACACTTCTCTAATGACAAACTCTGATAAGTTGAATAAAATACTAGATGCTCAAAGATCTCCTCTGATTAAAATGGGGATAGGCTATGAAGGAGAAATAAGTAAAGTCAAAGAAAAAGATAACAGGAGTATCATTTTTGTAAAAGTTGTTAAAGATAATGAAGCAACTCAAAAGGTTCCTACAGAAGTAGAAGCCTGTAATGAAGTAAACAGAAACAAGAAGGAACCTCAAATGATAAAGAACGAAATAAATAAATAGTCAACTAAAAAAGGCTCGTATTCTCCTGAATATATAAAATCTGGAAGCTAGCAAAGGAGATTCTTCCCCCCTATGAAAAAAGTCACTTTTTATGCTTACTAAAAACTGGGACATATTGTTGCATACTATCATAAAAGGAGAATTGATTCCAACCAGCAAAGGATTCAAAAAGTGAAAATACTACCTCAAGCAAACAAATGGAGAAGAAAACCCTTCATCAGGTACGCTGATTGTTTTTATGGGTATTGTTTTTACTGTAAGGAGTTCGGTCGTAAAGCCAAGGAGTGCAGAACGAATGGAAAAATATTGATGTATGGAAACTCAAGGAGATGGATGAACAATGGAGAATTCACTCGTGTACATAATTCATTCAGAAACATAATCAAATGCTTTGACTGCCTCAAATTAGGCCCAAGTGTCACAAAAGTCCTCTTAGAGAATGTGGTCCATCCTCTTAGGAAAGGCACCAAACAAAAGGATGCATGCAGTGGAAAAAGAAGTTGAATAAGTGTGACCTGGCTCTAATAGCTCGAGATCAGAAAAACCAATGGTATTTGGATAGTGGATGATCAAAGCATATGATTGGAGATCGAAGCAAGTTTGTAACCTTTGATGAAAATAAATCTGGGAATGTAACATTCGGCAATGATAAAGCAGGGAAAATCAAAGGAAAAGGCTCAGTCAGTCTGGATAATGGAAGAGGAAAGGCCCAATATGTACTATTTGTGGTTGGGCTGAAAGAAAATTTTCTAAGTGTCAGTCAAATGTGTGATAAAGGCTGTGAAGTCATTTTTAGAGCCCAAGATTGTGAAGTAAGATCAAGCACCACCAGAAAGTCCTTGATCAAAGGTGTTCGAATAGGAAGTAATTTATATATAGTGAAAGAAGAGGATGAAGCATGTCACCTAAGCAAACTTGATGAATCATGGTTATGGGATAGAATATTGGGACACCTAAACTTTGACCACATCATAAGTCTAAGCAAGAAGAATGCATTCAGAGATATGCCAATCATAAAGAAGCCTTCAAATACCATATGTAAATCCTGCCAACTAGGCAAGCAGACCTGTACATCTTTCAAGACCAAAGAGAAACTATCTACAAGTAGACCTCTTCAGCTTGTTCACATGGACCTATGTGGACCTTCAAGAACTAAAGCACCAAGCGGAGAATATTATTTCATGTTGATAATAGATGATTTTTCCAAAATTATGTGGGTAGCATTTCTCAAATATAAATATGAAGCACTTGAGAAATTCAAGATATTCAAAGCATTGGCAAAAAATCAAACAGGATGCAAGCTAAAGTGCATCAGATTAGACAGAGGAGTTGAATTCACAGACTATGATTTTGCAGACCTATGCAATGAGCATGGGATAAAACAACAATTTACAATTGCAGGTACACCTCAATAGAATGGAGTGGTAGAGAGGAAAAATAGGTCAATACAATAGATTTCCAGTGCTATGATGCAAGAAAGTAACATTCCCCAAACCTACTGGGCAGAAGCAGTACACACAGTTGTTCACATTCTTAACAAATCTCATCTAAGACCAAATTGTGATAAGACTCCTTAAGAATTATGGAATGGTAAACCAGCATCGATCAAGCACTTTAGAGCCTTTGGAAGCAAGTGTTTCATAAACAATAATGATGAAAATCTGGGAAAGTTTGATGCAAGAGCAGATGAAGGAATAATTTTAGGATATGCATCCAAGAGTAATGGTTACAGGTGCTACAACAAAATACTGCATAAGATTATGGAAAGCATTGATGTAGGATTCGACGAAGAACTACCAAATAAAAAAAGAAGCACAAGATGCAAAAATCCTCCAGATGATCTTGAAGATGAGAACCAAGATAATGATGAACTCAGCAAGACAATAGAAGATACTAAACTAAACTCAAGAGGTCCCTCAAGACACACTCAAAAGAATCATCCAGAAGACCAAATCATTGGGGACAAGAGTGTTGGAGTCTAGAATAGAAGACATTTAGCTGAACAGATAGAACAAGTATACCTAGCCATGTTATCACAAATAAAGCGAAAGAAGTTTGAATAAGCTAGCAAAGACAAATATTGGGTAAATGGTATGAAAGAAGAACTAGGCCAGATTAAGAAGAATAATACATGGGAGTTAATACCAAGACCCATGGGGAAAAATGTCATTGGAACAAAATGGATATTCAAGAATAAGAAGAATGAACAAGGACAGGTAATCAGAAATAAAGCTAGACTTGTATGCAAGGGATACTCTCAAATCGAAGGTCTTGAGTATGATGAAACCTTTTCTCCTATAGCCAGAATGGAAGCAATCATAATGTTTTTGGTCTTTGCATGCTACCATGATTTCAAGGTATATCAAATGGATGTGAAGTCTGCCTTCCTGAATGGAGATTTAGAGGAAGAAGTCTACATGGAACAACCCAAAGGATTCTCTTTAACAGATAAACAAGACTATGTGTGCAGATTAAAGAAAGCCTTATATGGGTTGAAACAAGCTCCTCGTGCATGGTATTTAAGGTTGGACAAATACTTGCAAAAACGAGTTTTAAGAAAGGAGGAGTAGATATAAATTTGTACATAAAGGCTAATGAAAATGAACTCCTAATTTTAGTAGTGTATGTAGATGACATCATGTTTGGAAGAAAAAAAGATGAGTTAGCAAAAATATTTACTGAAGAAATGAAATCAGAGTTTGAGATGTCAATTAATGGAGAGCCCACCTTCTATTTAGGACTTCAAATTCAACAAAAGAACACATGAATATTCATTTCGCAAGAAAAATACTTATGAGAAATATTGAAAAGGTTTCAAATGGAAGACTACAAAACTGTGTCAACTCCCATGATTACTGGATGCAAACTATGTGCAAATGATGGATCAACAGATGTAGATCAAAAACTTTATAGATCCATGATAGGAGGTCTGCTATACTTAATAACTTCTAGACCAGACATTATGTTGGCAGTAGGACTTGTGGCAAGATATAAAGCAGCACCAAAACAAAATCACTTACTAGCAATCAAGAGAATATTCAGATATCTACAAGGAACTACACATTATGGGCTATGGTATCCAAAAATCAAAAGCTTCACTTTGACAGCATATACAGATGCAGATTGGGCTAGCTGTGTGGATGATAGGAAAAACGCAAGTGGAGGTGCATTCTATTTGGGAAAAAGTCTGGTGGCATGGCTAAGCAAGAAGCAAACTTCTATCTCTCTATATATAGTAGAAGCAGAATACATAGCAGCAGCAGCATGTTGCAGACAAGTAATGTGGATGAAAAAAACTCTGCAAGAAATGAAGGTAAGCATTGATGAACCTATTTCTATCAAATGTGACAATACAAGTGCAATAAGTATATCAAAAAATTCTGTACTTCATTTAAAAACAAAGCACATCCCAATTAAGTACCATTTCCTTAGAGAACAAGTAGCACAGAAAGTAGTGAAGTTGGAATATGTACCAACAAAGGAACAAACAACAGAAATATTCACAAAACCTCTCGCTAAAGAACCATTCGAATATCTAAGAGACAAACTAGGGGTAGTGGCTGTAGATGTTACTCTCTGACATGAAAAGAAAGCAACATTCTAGGGGGAGATCAGAAAAGAAAGCATCATTATAGGGGGAGATTAGTCAACAAATATTGTCACAAAAGAGCCAGAGCAAGTGAGCAGTGCATGGAACAGGTCCTCAAGATCAGATTATTATGGACAAGATTTGGAAACCACACTAGGAAATGTGCAACCCTTTTCCATTAATTTCAAAGGGGGAGGAAAAGCAATCAAAAGAAGAATATTAAAGTATTGCCATCATTGCCAAAGGGGGAGACTGTTGGAAATATTGTCATTGATGGAAAAGTAGAAGATAGTAGTAGCACCTGAACTATCACTAAGGCAAAAGAGAAAAAAAGAACCAGCAATAAGGCAAAGGAGAAGACAGGAGTAGCAGCTGAATCATCATCAAGACAAAGGAACAACAACAACCAAGGTAGAGAGGCAGCATAGACATCAGAGGAAACAGATGAAGCAGAGAAAGAAGCAGAGGCAACAGAGATAGCAAAAGAGAAGCAAGGAGCAGCATTAGACAAGAAATAGAGGTAGCAAAGGTAGTAAAGGAAGCAAGGCAGACAAGAAACATAGGTAGTGAACTGAAGCAAAGGCAGCAAAGAAGCAGAGAGGCAACGGAGGAGAGAATAGCGCACATCACAATCGGCGGGTAGAGTAATGAAGAAGTGATGCAAAGTTGCGATTGTTGATATTGTGATGCGATCACATATCACAATCGGTGAAACATAAAAGGAATAGACAAGTGTTTGTATTTGCGATGCGATGACATGAGTTCGCATTGTAATTAATTTTGGTTTGAGTGCTTTATTATAATGTTTCGAAGGTTGTCACATAGGTAAAAAAGAGTTTCATTGAAGCGATGTATTTCCAAAACATTTCCAAAGGTGGTAACGCTATTCCTAAGGTCCAGTTAAACAAACAAAGGTAATTAGAGTGGGGCTCGCAAGGAAAGTGGTTTTGCAAAACCATACCACTGGTTTCACGCAGCTTTTGGACCATGAGTGGTTTACTCCATTTGGAACACGATCGTATCATATTATGACACGTCACAATACTAAAACTGCCTATATCGCGTAATTTTTGAGAATTAAAGGTGAGGGGTCCAAATAACGCGATAGCCGTCCGATTTGATGTGGTGAAGATCCAACGATGATCGCATGGCAAAAGTGCATGGACGTTTTGAAATGTTAAACAACAGGTATCTAGTGAATGCGATATCTGTCGGATCAAGATTAGTGAAGATCTAACCATGGTCGCATAACGCAAGGCATAGTCTTAATGTTAAGGCTTAAAGCGGAAGTGTTGAAGATCGACGGCAGAGATCTTATCGAAGATAGAAGATTGACGGTGGAGATCTCATTGCATCGGCGATCTCTGATCTCATCGGCACAATGGAAGAGTAAGGGAATGAACCACTGAACCTTGCAATTGCGATGGTGCGATTTAATCGCAACCATCCGATCCTAATCAACCAAAATCGTTGGATCGTGAGTTGAGTAGGGCCATTGGAGGTTCATCGCATCGGCAGACATCACATCGGAGTTATTGCATCGGCAATATCACATCGCATCGGTGGAATGGAAGAGCAATGGAGCAAGTCATTGAATGTTGCGATTGCGATGGTGCGATCCAATCAAAACTGTTAGATGATGGTCAATTGCAACTGTTGGATCGTGAAGTTAAGTTGGAGTGGGTTCTACATAGATCCATCGCATTAGCGGATATTTAGAAACACCGAAGTACGAAGTGCGTGAAGAGAGTCGATGCGATGCAGATTCAAAGCAAAGGTCTACATGATTTCAAATCCGAAAGTATAAGATGGTCCTTCGTTAAATCACATCGAAGGGTAAAAGAGAAATGTAACATATAACGTTGAAATGCCAAGGTACTGCCGGGTGGGACCCTTCGCACATCACATCGGCGAAAATCAGATGACCAAAGGCAGATCAGACCATTGAAGGTTGCGATTCTGATTGCGACAGTGTGATGGAATGTCAACCGTCAGATTGGGTAAGTTAAATTAAGTAGAGTGCGATGACCGTTAGATCTGAAAGGTGGATGTGAATGTGGATACGCCCATTTTACGAAGAAAATACTAAGTGCAGGCGAAGGACTCAAGTGTATAAAAAAAATATGAAGGCAACAGAAGGAGACTCGGGTAAGTGACCCAACACAGAGCAAAGGAGTGGGTGAAGGCTAATCGCAGTGGGCACGAGCAGATGAGTTGAATCTAGCAAGAGGTGATTATGCAGAACAATCACAATATAACAATAGAAACTGAAAAAGACAGTGACAACAGCAGAAAAGACAAATGCACAATAAGCCAAGGACCGAAAAAGGGCTGAGTGAAGTTGATTTATGTAACTGTAAATGTGAATGTAAATTATTTAAAATTATTTTTATTGTATGTGATGCAAATGAAAGTCTCCGGAGGCAAATAAATACCCCACTGTAATATTGAAATCTATACATATTGTTATATTTTTTTGAATGTGCTAGGAAAGAAAACGAGAAGATGGAAGGCAAAGAGTCATACATATTCACTTCGAATTCCCTGTGGAATACAAACAGTCCTGAGGTGAACTCTATAAATGATATCACATAGATATGCATAGAGAGGTTAGAGAATGGAGAAAGGAGGAGCAGATAGAGAAGTTGTGAAGATTCAGAGATGATATAAGGCAGATATGAAGGCTGGTGGACAAAAGTGAAGAAGGAACATAACGGAGCTAATATCCAGGTAAATCAGCATGTTTTTTTTTTATGAAAGAGTGAGGAAGTTGGTGCTTCCATATGAAGTTGTAGCTTGATAGATGTCAGTTGTAGCTGGCTGAGGTAGAAGCCTCCTATAGGTTGTAGCCTGTAGAAAACAGATGGGAGTTGGAGCTTCCTTGCAAGTTGTAGCTTGCAGAATTGAGGTAGTAGCCTCCTGTGGGTTGGATCCTATAGAAAATCAGTGGTGAGAGGGAGTTGGAGCTTGCATTTGCATCACAAAAATAATAATATGTGGTTTTCTCCCTTTTTGGGTTTCCACTTATATCTGCTTTCTATGTGCATGATGTTTATGTGTTGATATGGTCTATCTAATCTACTTAATACCTGCTGCTCACATATTAAGATTTCTGTTACATTATGTTATAAGTTGATCATGAAATGAAGGTGTAAATGAGTTTAAAGGAAAGTTTTAAAAGTGCATGAATGTGTTAAACTGATTCACGCCCCCTTTCAGTTTGACTAAGGGTTCAACAGTATATACATATATAAGAGGATTGTCGGCAAGCTATTTGAACTTCAATGTTTACAGGTGTGACACGAGGGCTTCAACCTTACCTCTACTGGAGAATCTAGCTGTTTGTCACTAGCGCGGTCTATACAAGTAAGTTGAATGTTGTCCGTCGTTTCCTACATAGCAAGGGTATATACAGTGATTGTGATATTGCAAATATTTACTAATGACATTCCTTTTCTTTGTTTTCCAGGTTTTCAGCATCGAACCCAGCCTCCAAACTAAGATATGTTTTCAAGTTTTATTGGGTAGATTTCATTGTGGAATTATCGACCTTATTTGTCGTAATTTTTCACTCTGGATTACCCTGCAAACCCTTACCTGATTTTTCTATGCTTTCAGGTACTTGAAACTCCCATGCCTACGGAAGTTTGGCATTTTTCTTCATGCGGAATCTTCCTCTCAGTTGATAGCTTTCCTTTCTTCCCTTTCCAGGTACCACTGGTCTCTTAAAAGGTTTAATGTTTGAAGCTCCCCTTTTGCCTTCTGGGTTAAAAGCCTAAGCTGATACGGGGAAAAATGATTTGATGGATTACATTGTTTAACTTTTCCGAGGCCCTTAAGGCTTTGTTTTCAGTTTTCTTATTCGATGCATAGTTATTTTTCTAGCCTCGAGCTCGCTTGATGTATCAAGTCTTTGTAAATAGTAATTTTCCTACATGAAATTAATCTACAGTTTGCGCACTTGAAAATATTTAGCAACCTTTCATTTGGAGAGATTTCCTGAGCTCGGTTACTACTTTTAATTTTGTTAATGGAACTGTTTGGAGATTCGAGCATAGAGTAATTTAATGTTTTCTTTATATTCTGTTGTAAAATATGGTTATTCCATTTCTATATTTCGGATAATTATCTGTTGGTATTTCCGTAGTGTTTAATTAGTGGAAGAATTTATGCTCATATGGAAGTAAATGTTAATTATGCTTTCCTCTGTTTATCGATCTATATATACACCTGTATAACTGCATGCTGCTCTTAATTTATTGGTTTATATGTTTATATCTATAGTAGTATACATGCGTGCCGCTCTTATTTTCCCATCAATTTAATGGACTACTTATGTATTTATTTTATTGGTAACATAATACTCTACAATTATATTTTTTTCTACTAGGGTTTCTCTTTCATGTACTTAATTTACCCTTGTAGGGTATGTTGTTAACAATACCAAACTATTAGTTAATTTCATTTAATTAATAGTTGTATTTCACTCAATATATCTTTTCTTGGTAGATATTATTTTTATTTGTTGTTTAGGGCTTAATGTCAAGACCATATTTGTATCTCGGTTACTCTCAGTAAACCCGTAGTCTGAGTATATTGTTCTTGTAGAAGAGGGGACAAAATTTATAGTCTGGGGTCCCAACCCCAGCTAGACTAAAATTCCCCTCCATAATCTTGTCCCGGTTCTACAATTTTATTATGTTTACTACCTTACCCTTTTCTACACTTATAAAATTATCCATTCTTCTAACATTACATTCAATATGGTGCGCAGAAAATAAAATTCCTTGCAAAAAATGAATTAAATAAATTTCCTTTCACTGCTATATACACTCATTTATTCTTTCTAAATAAGATAATGCATAGATATGATCTACTATTATCAATTTTCTCAATTACAAAGACAACCATTTATCTAGCTAGAAATCACAACAAGACTCTCATATCTTTCTTAACATAAAGTTAAGTTACTTATCTCACTTTAGTAATATGATGATATCCTCCCAATTGTGAGAGAGGAAATTACATCCTCAACTCCCCCCATGCTCCAAACTAGAGTAGGACTTAGATAGTAGTATTTCTGGAGTAGACCTCAATTACACTCGATCTAGTCTTCTCCTCCAGATTCAGGTTGCAGAGTTCCACTGGTTCCAACCAGCTCTGGATTACTCTCACCCTCAAGCCTCTTGGCTCTCTTCTTACTTCACATAACCCCTTTTCCTCACTGGGATTTTCTATTTATCCTCAGAGAAAAAGGTAACTGTATTTAACTTCTTTTTCCCAACTACTTTGGAATCTTGGAATAATTTATCACTAGTTTTATGGAAACCATTCCATAAATAATTATTTTTTTGCAGTCCCTAATCTATTGTGGGTGATCCTTACAAGATTCCAGCACACTAAAAGAATACTCCATTATCCCTGACTCCACCATTTATCTCAATCTTCGACTGAGAGGTGGAACAGTTGTGCAGAATAGACCTCAAGGTCCCAGGGGACCCAGCACATCAAAAAATGATTACTCAAAAGGTCCCTCTTATAGGAACATACTATAGGGGAAAAATAAAACAACATCCCCTAATGTACCAGCAGAGAATGCCCCAAAACCTTACATTGCGGAAAAACTAAATCATGTGCCATAAATCCAAATAGATATACCAGAGATTGATGAACATCGATCCAACTTCGAATCACACGCACTTATCTGTAGATTTAATTGTTTCTGGCCCAAACCAATGGAGCTATTTCATTGGATTTTCACCAACTAGACGATGGACTGTGAAATCCATCTCTGTTCAAAGGGATTTTTCATTGTTAAGTTCCTATCTTCGGAGGCCAGAGAAAACATCCTTAGGGCTGCACCATGGTTCTAGGGATCCACTAGACTATTCACCACACCATGTTTTCCATATTTTCATGCAAATACCATGGATTTCACCAGAATTCCAGTCTGGGTCTGGCTATACAACCTCCCACTTCATTTTTGGAATGAAGTTGTTCTAGCAGGCATTGGCAACATCATTGGGAGATACATAAAAAATTACACCCAACATTTGGACTAGAGGATCTACACTTTTGCACGCATCTGCGTGTAATTGGATCTCTTCAAAGGGATTCTTAAGATCATCCAACTAAATCATAAATAGCAAAAATGGACTCAGCACCTCGACTATGAAAACACCGCATTCAGATTCAGAATATGTAGAGACACTAGGCATCTGTAAAATACATGTCTAGTAGCAAAAAGAGACAACAAAAAGAAGAAAAATACAGGAAAAGCTACCAAGGGCTGGAAATTTCCTTTAGAAGAGCTAGAACATGAGATGAAAGAAGAAGAGGACGCACCCAACCCAAATGAAAACAACCAGAAAAATACCGAACCGGAGACACAAGAACAAGAGATGCAAGAAATTTTTTAACATGCCACTGCGGCCTAGCAGAAAAAGGACAATGGGGAACCAGACAGTGGAGGAAAAAGAAGAAAACACAACTTAGATAATTGAAATTCGGATAAGGACAATGGAACAATCACAGTCAAAAATCAGCTCGCCCTTATTTCCACCATGCCAACACAAGGTCCTTGGCACAAGGTAGAAAAGAAGAAAGGGAGGAAAGTTTAATTTTCTCCCCATATATTAAAGGTTATTTGATGTAACTTACTAGCCTGTCTTTGACAATTATCAGCTCATGCAACATGTAATTTTGTTTTCATCAATAAAATTATGATTTTTTCCTAGTGAAAAAAAAATCATGTTCATTACTAGATTTAATTTACTTGTTAATCCCATTTAAAAATTTAATGCATAATCCTTTTTTTTAAGGAAATAGTTTAAGGATTAAATCCAGGTGTTACATCTTCCCCCACTGGAAGTAAACATCGTCCTCGGTGTTCTATTCCATATCAACAAATAGTTATGGCTATGTCTCACACACAAATCCTCCGTCTTCCCATGTAGCCTCCTCCAGGCCAAAGTGATTCCATTTCATTTTAAATTGGGTGATGTCTCGCCTCCGTAGCGTTATTTATCTTTGATTGAGAATATGTTGAGGTTATACCAGAAATTCATCGTCTGGTTTGACCTGCAACCAACAAAGGCTTACATTAGTTGTTATAATATTAATCTCCTTTGGAGGTCTAGAACTCAATATTATTCCTACCTGAATATTTTGAAAATGTATTACATGCTTCGGATCATGCACATATCGTTTCAATATTGATACATGAATCACATTGTGCACCCATATGTGACTTGGTAATGATAATCGATAGGCCACCGGTCCTACTCTTTCCAAGATCTCGAAAGCTCCACAGAACCTGGGAGCAATCTTGGCACACAATATCCACCTTAAGGTGCTTTTCCTCGGCTTAATTCTCACATACACATGATCTCCCACTTCAAACTCCCAATATGTTCTCTTTTGGTCCACACAAACCTTCTGTCGGTCTTGGTAAGCTTTTTGATTTTGTCGAATATTATTTACTTCTTATTCCATTTCATCCAATATCTTCGAACCAAGCATTAGTTTGGTTTCTGGACTGCTCTAGTTAATGGGCGTTTGACACTGTCTCCCGTATAAGGCCTCAAAGGGGATCATCTTAAGAGACTCCTGATATCCATTATTGTATTCAAATTCTACTATATGTAAATATTATTCCCACTTTGTGTGTTGTTGCATTACGTACATCCGCAACATGTCTTCTAGGAATTGTTTCACCCACTCAGTTTGGCCATCCGTCTCTGAATGATATGTTGTGCTAAATTTGATATGTGTTCCCAAACCGGTGAATATTTCCTTTGAAAAGGTCGAAGTAAAATTTACATCTCAATCTGAGATGACTGTTTTTAGAATACCATGCAACCTAAATATTTCCTTCATGAAAATGTCTTCAATTTGCACAGTTTTGTAATTGGACTGAACTAGAATAAATTGAGCTACTTTTTTGAGCCTATCTATGACCACCATTATAGATTCATTATGTTTCTTCGATCTTGGAAGACCCGTAATAAAAATCCAAGGATATGACCACCCATTTCCATTATGGTATAGGTATAGGCTACAACTATCTTGTTGGATTTTGATGCTCCACCTTGACCTGTTGGCATTTCAGACACTTAGTTAAGTATTCAACAATATTTTTCTGCATACCAGGCCAAAAGTAAACTTTCCTAATTGTTTTCAGCATTTTCTAGTAACCAGGGTGTCCCAAATAAGTACTTCAATGATATTCATCCAAGATCAATTCTTTTAAACTCATATAATTCAGGATGTATATCTTTCCTCTAAAATTTAAAATTTTCTCACTATTAATCTTATAATATGGTTGCTTTTTCTGATTTTCTGCTTCATTTTCTTGCTACCATAAAAATTGATATTCAAGATCCTTCTCAGCTTCTTTTCTTACCTACTCTTGGAACTTAAATTCCACTTGATTAAACTAGAGTTCATATACATAATGTAATTTCCTACTCAAGGCATCCAAAACACGATTTTATTTTCCTTTAACATGTTGAATCTCGAAATCAAATTCTCTTAGGAATACATTCCACCTTACCTCGTGAGCATTTGAATCAGCTTGTTTAAAATATCTAGTTAGGCTATTATGATATGTTTTTAACACAAACCTTTTTCCAAAAAAGTAATGTCTCCATACCTTGAGCTTGTGCACTACTGTTGTCAACTCTATATCATAAGTGGAGTAATGTTTTTCATGATATTTTAGTTTCCTTGAATCATATGAAATGGCCCTTCCATTCTAAAGAATTTTTTTAGAATCCCTCAATGAAATTCCTGTAATATCCGGTCAATCTCATTACAAAACATATATTTACTATGTTTCTGAAAACCCTCCATTCCATAACAGTCTTTATTTTTTCAAGATCCACTGTTATGCCTTCAGCGGAAATGGCATGGCCTAGATATTGAATTTTCTCTTTGTAAAAATCACACTTCCTGAACTTGACATACATTTTATGCTCCCTCAACATTTTCAATACTTGACGTAAGTGTTCCTTATTTTATTCCATAGTACTTGAGTAAATTAATATATCATCAATAAATATAAGAACAAACTTCTCCAAAAATGGATGAAATATGTGATGCATCAGACTCATGAACGTTGTTGGTGCATTGGTTAATCCAAATGGAAAAACCACAAACTCATAGTACCTGTATCAGGTTCATAAGGTTTTTTGGTAGATGTCCTCATCTCTTATCCGAATCTAGTGGTAACCAGATCTTAAATCTATTTTTTAAAATATAGTCACCCCCTTCAACTAATCGAAAAGATCATCTATTTGTGGCAGCGAGTATTTATTCTTAACTGTCAATTTATTAAGCTGCCTGTAATCCATGCACATTCCCATTGTTCCATCCTTTTTTCTCATGAAAAACACTAGTGCTCCCCAAGGGGATACACTAGGTCAAATATCTCCCTTATCCAACAATTATTGTAATTTCATTTTCAATTATGTCACATCGGGTACACTCATTCAATATGGTGCTCGTGACAAATCATAAATCAATAGACCAGTATTTTTCATGGCTAAAACCTTTGAAGAGGGAAACAATCCGTGACCTAAACCAACGTGGCCACTTCAGGCAATTTATTAATATAAAAAAGAAAATTTACATAAGCTTCTCTCATAAATGGTTACTGGAAAAATGACCCTCCATGTTATTTAAATAGATATCATGGATCAATCGGGTTTTAAGCCACAGATCAAGTGTCGGTAATACTAAGGAGAGAGTGAACCATCAGATCACTACATGTCGTGACTGTCGCATTTGAGTTACAAATGTACATAGTAAAGAAACACACTTTACCTAACTCTATGCTAGACCAAGTTATACTTAACTATTTCCTATGTGTCGGAATATCCTAACATCCCCCCTTATCAACAACTTGGGATAGGATTGAAAGATTTACAAATGTGACACAAAAGGAGACTATTTTCTATGTGTCGAAATATCCTAACATCCCCCCTTAAGGACAAATTGGGATAGGATTGAAGGATTTACAAAGGCGAAACAATAGGATAAGGAAGGAGGAATTAGAGCCTATCCCCCCTTAATGATAACTTTACTGAACTCAAAGCATAGCTCGAAGTTTGGTAAACTTCGCTTCTGTGAGAGTCTTTGTAAAGATATTGGCAACTTGATCATTGGTTGAACAATACCGCACTTCAAGAACACGATCATGAATGAGCTTTCTGATGAAGTGTATATGAAGCTAAATGTGTTTCAGACGATGATTCTCAACTAAATATTTGCATAGCTAAATGGCACTCTGATTATCACACCAAAGTGTAGTAAGATGCTGCTGATGAAGACCAAATTTAGACAAGATCTGACAAATCCAAATGGCTTCTTTGTTGGGTTCAACTACAACACGATACTCTAATTCTACCAAAGAAAGAGAGATGGTACTTTGTTTCTTACAAGACCATGTAATAGGTCATGAACCAAGAGTGAATACATATCATGTAGTAGACTTTCGATCATCAGGGTCACTAACACAATCAGACTTAGTGAAAGCAATCAACAATGGAGATGCTCCTGTACTATAATGAATCCCAAGCTGAACTGTACCTCATATATATCAAAGTATTCTTTTAGCTTCTTTCGAGTGACTTTCATGAGGTTGGTGCATAAATAGAGCAACAAGACCAATGATAAAGGAAAGGTCAGGACAAGTATGGGTTAGATATAGAAGTTTACCAACAAGTTGACGATATAAGGTAGCATCAACTTCAGGGGTAGTACAAGTGACTGAAAGCTTGACTCAAAACTAAAAGGGATAAGTGGTTGGCTTACAGTCTTCCATGTGAAAGTGGCATAGAAGATCACATGCATACTTGGACTAATAAAGGGTAATACCTTCCTTGGATTGCAAGACTTGAAGACCAAGGAAATAATGCAAGTGTCTGTCATTTCAAATTTAGTTTTGAGGATAGAATTCACATGGTTTATATGGTTGGGATCAATACCAGTAAGGATAATATCATAAACATAAAGAAAAAAAGATGATGAAGGACTTACCTACTTTATTGGTGTAGACAATGTTGTCAGAATGGCACCTAGAAAAGCCATTATCTAAGACAAATCTATCCATTTTTGCATACCAAGCCTGAGGATCTTGTTTGAGACCATAGAGAGACTTCCTAAGGTGACAAATAAGGCTAGAGTCATTTTGGATAAATTCATGTGGTTGGTCCATGTATAATTATTCATGCAAATATCCATGAAATAAGGTGGATTTAACATCCATCTGATGGACTTCCCATTTAAAGGAGGAAGCAAGGGAAAGAACAAGGTGGATAGAATTCATTTTAGCAATAGGGGATAAGGTTCTAGTATAGTAAATGCCTTCAACTTGAGAAAATCCTTTAGCAACAAGATGAGCTTTATATCTATCGACTTTTCCATCTGGTCCAAAATTTATTTCATAAACCCATTTGCATCTCATATGTTTTCTTCCCTTTGGAAGAGGAAAAAGATCCCAAGTATCATTTACCAAAAAGGAACGATATTCTTCATTCATAGTTGCATCCCAATATGGATGAGTTTAATCTTCTTCAAAGGTGTCTGATCAAGATTTGTTGGAACTTGAGCCAATAAGGAAGAGGCTATTTCGAACTGAGAACATGTACAACATTGATCTGCAGGGTCACCTGCCAGAGAAAATATTGCATCCTGAGTATAGTGGACCCATCTTGGAAGCCAGGGAGCTCAAGGAATATCTTGAGGAGGTAGAGGATGATTCTCATCCTCGTTGTCATCATCTGAACTAGAAGGAATGATGTCAAAAATAGAGAGATAGAGAGAGGTCGCACATATGTTGATTCAAGATCACAGGCCAAAGGTGGAACATCGGTCGAACTAGGCTTGGAGGCTGATATATTTTCATCAAATTTTACATCTCTTCCAATCATTAAATTTTTAAATTTTGGTTGAAGAAGTCTATATCCGTTTACATCTTCAGAATATCCAAAAAAAAATCATTTTTCACTCTTAGGTTCTGTTGTAGCCAGCAACAACCCCCCTTCTTATTTAATATTAGTAATAATACTAAATAAGTGGGGACCCTTAGTTTAAAAATCCAAAAAAATTAAATTAGTGCTTGTTTTCTCTTTCAAATAAAACTTACTATCATTAACTTAAGAAAATTCCTTAGAAAATATTTAGATAAACTTAAGATTATGATAGATTAGAATAAAACCTTTCTTTGAAGAAAATATCATTTCCATCACAACAAAAAAGTACAAGATATCTTTTGCAAAGCAGAATCTTCTAAATTGTGATAAGTGCGATCCAATAACTATGCATTAAAATATTTGTCGCAAATCGCATATCACAGAAAATATATTAACGGATATTTTTCATATGTTATATTTTGCGATATTGTGATGCCACGATGTTATTGATTGCGATTTGCGTAATTTGCGATTTGCGATATTGCAATTTTGCGATATTGCGATATTGCGATATTGCAAAGAAAATCGCAGATCGCATTACCGCAAATTCTTAAAGCTCGTTGTACGAAGAAAATATTTCCATAATTCGAGACCCGTTATGCACTTTAATGTCAAGTTAATGAATTGATTGTCAATTATTAATGAAAAAGGATTTTGTTTTGATTGAAAGGTTATTTCACGTTTAAATAATATAGTTCATATGCCTTCAGCATTTAAAACTATCCTGCCACCTTTCTCATATCATTATTCTCACTTAATTCGTAAAACCGCAAACGTGAAGAAAAAGAGACTATACAAAGAAATATTCAGAGTATTATGGGAAAGAAAGAGAAAGCTCCGAGTTCTGGAAAGAAAGAGAAAGCTCTGAGTTCTGAAAATAAAGAGATGGCTTCCTTATACGCAGATACTGCTTGCAACAAAGATGCTGGTATCACCACTTGGGAAGGTATGTTTAATTTGCTTGAAGAAGAAAACCCAAGAGTAATGGATGTTGCGGCTACTGTGGGCTCAAGTAATTATTCTGAAGCATCTCTTACAAAGCTGGCTTGTTATTTTTTGCACCAGATAGAAGCAAGATCTAGAATTATTCCATATACAGACATGGTAAAATGGGTGCTGGATAGCACTGATATTACAGACAGACAATTTAGAACTCAAGGTCAAGAGCTCATCGGGTCGTTTACTCCAAAATATTTGAGGCTTATGTATCATTTGCCGGAGCCTCAAGCAACTTACAACAAACAATTTATGGAGAAGTTTGCCAAGGAAAATGAAAACTTAGTGGAATGCACTAAAGAATGGTCCAGAAGAGATGAACCACTGAAGAAAGATAAACACGGTATGTACAGTACTGGTTCACTCACCTCTCCATATTGTTTTGCTGCTGCTATGTTATGTAGGCTTTTTGGAAAGCCTGACATTAATAAGTTTTTTCCTGAATGGCTTCCCTTATTGAATGCTGCTGTTAACGCTACCATTGTAGACTGGGCTAAAATATTCTCTGATAACTTAGCCACAGCTATTTTCAATTACCGGTCTAAACAAACTATCTCTCAGAGAATTTATCCTCCTTTTTATCTATTTTCCTATGTTATGGATTCAATCTGATTTGTTTCTAAGTTCCCTTTAATGGGTTGGCAATGGAAAATTCATGATCCCTTGCCCATTCATGTCTATCACAAAGAGTTGTGGGAATCAAAGTTCATTCCTCATTTTTATAAAATTTTCCATGGCATAATGTTGCCTCTGTACAGAGTGTTGTATAATAAGGATGCTCCAAGGTTCTCCCCTGAAGAAGAAGTAGACATTCTCCCTGTCGCAAGATGGTTTGGAGAAGAATTGTTTACTTATGTGAGGGTTTTTGGAATCTTTTCTTCTCCTGATGTTCTACCCTTGTATGTTCCGGACAAACTTATAGCTCGGGAAATTGCATATCAAACCTGTGGAGAGGGAGGTTTGACAAAAGAATTAAAGGATAAAAAGAAGGCCATCTGGCCACAATTTCCTGTTTTCTGCGGAGCTTTTTCATTATTTGATGTTGGTCATGCGTTTAAGGAAGTAAACAATATTACATGTTTACAATTGTTTAAGTTTCCAAAAAGGCTATTCGACCCGTATGACGTCGCTAAGAATTTCACCACTGCAGTCAAAGTAAGAGTATTTTCTAGAGAAGAAGATCTTTTTGATGATATGTTTCAACAAAAATGTTCATTTAACGAAATTTTGCATTTACCTCAAACATGGTTTTCCCTAGAAGAATTTCAAGAATTTAAAATGTACAGAGAAAGAAGATTAACCACTATCCCTTTGGAAAATTTGCGATTGGAACCTGCAAGGGAACCAACTCCTAGTGTCAGTCTCAGTGGCAGCTCAGATTCAGAAAGGTCTAAGTCAAAGTCTGACAAAGAAATTTCTGAACATTCTAAAAAATCTGATCAGGATAAAAGTGAAGGCTCAGTGAAGGATACAGCTCAATCAAAAGAGCTCTCACAACAACAGACTTCAACTACTCCACAGTTGAATCTTCCACCTCTTAATGTACAACAACCATCCATCAGCACTCAGTTAGATAAAGAATGAGAAACATTTAATGATTTGATTAATGTTGAAGGAAAGAACATACAAACTCCTGTACAGACAGCAAAAGGTTTGGTTACAGAAATAAGTGGCAATGTCACAGAAACAGAACATATACCCATTACTCCCTCTGCCGAGCTTGTACTTAAAATAGAGGAAATTCCTCCTCTGGATATATTTTATAGCCCGCAACATAAAGCAGTAGTAAGGAAGCAAAGAAAGAAGAGGAAATTAGATAGTGCGCTCTCTACTGATGCAGAACAATTAGATGTTTTATGGAAAGATCCCACTACGGATCCCACTGAAAATCTTACTAAATTATCTCAGATAACAGGAGCTTATGCCTCCGCAACTATTGACAAAGCATCTAAGGTACGACTGTTATTAAATGAAAAAGAGGATCAAATACAAGTTCTGCAACAAGAATTGCAATAAGCACATGCCAACAGTGAAGCACAGGTAAAATTTGAAAAGTTACAGCAAGAGTTTCAGCAAATGCAGATCGGGTATCAGAAAATCTTGGCCGAAAAAGAGAAACAAATACAGATTATGAAAGAAATGCATAAAGACGACCCCAAGCTTATAGAGTTTATCTCAGATTCCATTTCTTTAAATAATCAACTGCTGCAACAACAAGATATATTATGCCAAAAGATTTCACAATGGAACTCTTTTTGTCAAGAAAGTAATAAAATCACTAATCATGTCGTAGAACTACGACATGATTATGATTTAACTAATGAAAGAGTTACTAATTATTTGGCATGGAAAAAGACAGAGGAAGAAAAAAGAGTAGGAGCACCAATTATCAATGACAACCATAAAGAAATTCTCTTCAATAAATTGGATGTACAGATCAGAGAAGCAAAAAAAGCAGCAGAGGAAGCAGCTACATCGGCAAGCAACATTACTGATTGTGTAAATGAAAATTTGCACAGGATTAATTTGATTTCAGAAACTATTCCAGGATACCTACCACAAGCCCAGCAATTGCAAACAGAGTGGAAACAGAAAGCTGAAGAGAAGGCGAAATCAATTCAAGGATTGACAAAGTTAAACTAGGATTCTTACTTGATGTGTCTAGTAAAACCACACAGTCAATGCAGTACTCTTAATTGCATCATTAATTCTGCTGAGAAGACCGCGCCAACACTTGCCGATTCCATTTTTTCGGGACAATTAAAATCTGAAGTCGGCCAGCCTCCTCTTCTCAAATCAATGCTGGATGCTTGCAATTCAAAGACCAAATTCATAAGTAGTTAGTTGTTAATTTTAGTTTTAGATTTAGTGTTAGTTTTACTTTATTTTTGCCTAGAAAAAGGACGGTCATTTAAACCGAATCCTAAATTTTTGTAATAAACTATAATTAGATTTAGTTAGTAATATTTAAACCCTTCTCATGCATTTAGAGAAGGGTCCTGAAATTTGTCAAAAACTTATCCTCAGACCATGCACTTCTGCACCCTCAGAGGAGGTTTTGATGAATGAATGGAATGAGATTTATTGATTTCTGTGTCTAATATCTGCTACTGATGTTGCATTTCTGTACTCTTAGTAGATGTTGGATTAAGAAGATATAAGTCATTATTGCTTCTAGCTCATGAGTAGAACCAGTTATAAATGGTACTTTTATCACTTAACTATTTCTGCTTTTGTGTTAAAAGTGATATTTATGTTCAGTTATTTATATATTGATGCTTGAATGCTTCAGTTATCAGTTATAGCTTATTATGCGATATGTTTTTCACAACTATTTCATCTAAATTTTTATATGAAGTGGTTTATTTTTATTGAATTCTTTTCTTATAACAGTTGAATGATTTTTATTATCGATTGTTATTTGAAATCATTTTAGATCACATAGACAAGATTTTATCTCGGGTTTAGTTTAGAATTAGATATTTCTGTTTAAATTATAATACAATTTGCACATGATTAGATTAGAAATAGAATAAAAGCATTTCACTTAGGAACATTTTTAGTAAGGAAATATCTATTCTCAACACACACACACATATTGGGAAACTGGTCCCATTATCCCCAGTCGGACCCACTACACCAAACGGAAAAGGAGCTGCTAACCAAGGTCCGGACCGGGTGGGTATCCCCCTTGTTGTAGACCCGATTTTCGGGGCTTCAACAGGTTCTAAGGCTTTATGTTTCGCATCTGGAATATGGGCCCAAGCTTTACTTCCAAAAATAGAAAAGTGACATACATCTAGTTTTGTTGAGCTTTAGGCTTCTTCTAGAGTTATATTCCTTAAAACCTTAGTGGGAGTGTGATTCACAATGTAATTTTCATAGTTAATTTCTTCTGCCCAAAAAATAAGACTAAGTCCTTTAGATTGAAGCATACAATCAACCATTTCCTTTAAGGTATGATTCTTCCTCTCAGCTACACCATTTTTTTCTGGAGTACATGGAAAATTATGTTGCAATTGAATGCCATGCTCAGTGAAAAAGTTAATAAATTTGTTGTTAACATATTCTCCTCCATTGTCTGATCTTAACTTAATAACTTGATGTCTACATTGTTTCTCAACAAAGATTTTAAAGCCCAAGAAGATGTTAAAAACTTCACTCTTGAGTTTTAAGAAGTATACCCAAGTGCGTCTGGAAAAATCATCAATGAAATTTAAGAAGTATTTGCGGCCAGAGAAAGAAACAACAGGAAGTGGACCACATAAATCACTATGCACAAGTTGCAAAGGGGTTGATCCATGCCAAGAGGCACGTTTGTCAAAACTATCCCGATGATGTTTTCTGAGCACACATCCGAAACAAACACCATCTTAGCAAGATACCATAGGAAGACCTGTCACCATATTTTCTTTACATAGAGTTTTAAGAGAGCGATAGTTTAAGTGACCAAATCGCTCATGCCAAATTTTGTTCACTTCATCATTATGAGCAAAAAAAATGGAGGGAATACATGATGACCCAAAGTTGTCAAACTTATACAACCTTGTGGACTTATCAACAATGCCATTAGCTAGAATATTTCTAGGATCTTTGAGGTTCTTAATAACAACATCATGAGGTGAGAATTCTACTGTTTTCCCTTCACCTAAATGAGTTACATTATAAACAGATAGAAGGTTGCAGCAGAAGGTAGGAACACATAATACATCATAAAACAGACCATTATATGGATGAATTGTTCCAGATCCAACAACACTAAGAGATCTATCATCACCAACATAAATATTTTTGGTGTTGAAATAATTTAAAGAAGAAAACATGGCTTTATTTTTGGCCATGTGGTAATAGGCTCCGGAATCAATGAGCCACTCATGAGAATGATAAGAATAAGGTACATTTAATTCATAACCAGATCTTGACGCTTGAAAACCACAAGTAGAAAGTGTCATTCCTGAAGATGAAGTTGAAGGGTTATCCAAATTTATGTGGTGCTTCTTCATTGCTACTTCCAAGGCTTCCATCTTCTTAAAACATTTGGACTCTACATGACCATCACAATTACAAAACTTGCAATGTATATCTGTTTTCTTCCCTTTGTTTTTATTTTCCTTATCAGTTTGTTCAGTTTCTTTTTCTGTTTGCGGCTGAAATTTCTTAGGACACTTGTTTGGTTTAGTACCATTATTTTTTAGGATACTTATTCTTGGGATTATTTTGATATGGTTGTTGTTAGGCTACTAAGTCATTCTTAGAAGAGTTTCTATTATTAATAAGACCAAGTTGTGAGAGTTTTTTTGTTCTCTTATCAAAGAATCGTAAAAGGCATCAAAAGAGGGGGACTTGTAGGTTGTTCCTTGAGAAATGAGGGATTCTCTAGTGGAACGGAAGGTGGAAACAATTAAAGAGTATGAAAGGCCAAGCTTAGCAAGAATGGAATAGATAAGGCTACCATCTTCCTTTTTAACCTTACAACCTTCTAAAAGAAGTCTAAGGGTCATGAATTTGGACAAAAAATCTTCAATAGAGGAGAAATTATTGGGGTCCAAAGTAAGTAACTCATTTTCAAGCTAGTGGGAACTAATTTAATTTTTAACCCCAAAAAAATATTTAGCTTTTTCATAGCTACATCAAGGATGTCAATTTATTGGATATGAAATCGAATATCTTCAGCAACGGAGATGCCTATAAATCCTCGTGCTTGATCTTATTTATTTTCCCATTTAGCAGCCTTATCTCCATCGGTAGGTTTAGTTTCTTTTCCTATGGATATTCTATAAAGCCCTTTATTTGTAAGTAAGTTTATCATGTAGGATAGCCATTGGAAATAATTGGTGCTATTTGGAATAAACAGGCGTGTAGTTTCCATTTTTTTTTTTAACTTGAAGCTCAAAAGGATAAAAATAACTACTCCAATGGAAAGATCTCAGAAAATTAGGATAATTAAAAAAAAAAACAGCGCGAAAAATGACTTTCGGATGAAGAATTTATGCCTTTTTGAAAACAATGTGTTGTAGATGTCGAATAGTTACGTGGAAGGTTGAAAGTTGATGATGAAGTTCCCTTTTTTTTTTTTTTAATTCCCCCCTTTTCCAAACTTAATAAAATAAACTCACTTAAAAAAAAATGCTTTATGTGACCCACTTTTATAAATAAGTGAGAGCCACTTTTACATGTGCTTTTAAAATAAAACCCTCTTTTTAAAACCAACATCTTGCCAAAGGGCTTTATAAGAAAAAGTAACTTAGCAAAAATTTTTTTACAAAAAGAAGCTTGAGAAAGAGACTTGAACCAAAGACCTCTATTATCATAAACTAAATTTACATGAAGTGGGCTAGTAAAAGGAATCTATAATTGTTTGAAAGGAGGAAGGATTTTTTTTTTTTTTGGTCTTTGATGCACGTGATTTTTCGTGCAAAAAAAAAACAAAAAATCCGTGCAAATAAAAAACAAAAATACAAGCCTTACGACATAATTTTAGGATTCTGGTTATTCTTACCAGCATCTATCATTTTTTCTGCTATTTATTATTTCCCGAGATCGCACAAAGACGCGGGGAAAGAGCATACAAAAAAAATCCCATCTCCTGTTTCTGATTTGCTGAGATCGCACACAACGCAGAGAAAAGAACATACATTGAGAAGATGATATAGATCTGGCAATAAAAAAAATTATAGACCGAAATAAACAGAGGGAATCAAAATAAACATAAGGATTAATAAATATAACTACAAAAAATATACTTTATACCTCTAGATCTAAAACGACATAAATTGGGTAACCATAAATATTTTCGCATGAAACGAAAGGGGTTCCTCACTGTAACAGATGCTCCAGACACAACAAAACATTTCTCCAGGTCCGAAAGTGGTTAGAAATGGTAGATCTAGAAAATGGTAGTCGCATGCAGTCAAACCGGCTTCAGATTTGGATCAACAACAGATGCGGCCCTCAAAATGGTTCGATACCATGTAGGAATTTACAGGGTAAGTTCCTTAGATAAAACACCAAAGGTCACCAATCACAAACAAATCAAAAATTAGTAGACCAGTATTTTACGTGGTTAAAACCCTAGAAGAGGGAAAAATTCCATGGCCTAAGCTAACACAACCACTTCAGGAAATTTATTAATATAAAAAATAAAATTTACATAAGTTTCTCCCATAAATGGTTACCAGACAAATGACCCTCCATGCTCTTTAAATAGAGATCATGGACCAATCGGGTGTTAAGCCATGGACCAAGTGCTGGTAATACCAAGAAGCTAGTGAACTGTCGGATCACTACATATCGTGACTATCATATTATAAGTTACAATTGTACCTAGTAAAGAAACACACTTTACCTAACTCTACGTGAGAAAAATTTATACTTAAATATTTCCTATGTGTGCGAATATCCTTACAACCGGTGCTGTCCCAGGCATTCATTCGATAGTGAAATTGATATCCCTCCTTGGAGGTAGTCCTGTAATGCTTTCTGGAAACACATCCATAAAGTCTTGTACCACTGGTATATTTTCCAGCATGGGGGTCTAATCCTTAGAATTAGCAAATCCTACTTGGATAGCGTAAATATGGCATCCTTTTCTAATGCATTTCCCCAACTGGGATGTTATGATTGGATGTAATTGTAGTGGTTTATTGATTCCTTGTAGCACCTGGGATGTCCCATCTTCATCCTTGAAGTAAATAATTTTTTATTTATACTCTACTAGAGACCAGTAACCCTCTATCTAGTCTATTCCTAGTAATATATCATATGAACCCAAGGGTAGAATATTTAATTCTACCTTTAACTATTGATTCCAACTTCTAAGGGCAATTCGAGACTTTAGCACTAACTCTTCTCTTCGCCCCAGTGGCTAGTTGTACTAGCCAAGGACTCTTAAATTTATGGCTCTGCAAGTTACACTTTTCAACTAACCGGGGGTTTACATAGCTTAAAATGGCACTGGGGTCAACAAAAATAGAAATAGTTTGGGAAAATAGCTTACCTTCAAGTTCTATCATGGTCGGTTGATGATCTACCGACTGATCTTCAAGGGCCGTGTTAATTCTTGGTATATTTCGAAAAACGTTCCCCACTGTAGAAGCTTCTTGCAGGTTGGTTGTTTTTTTTCTTCTCCCACAATGAGGAAAATTCTTATAATAATGTGCCTCACTGCATCCCCAACACTCCAGAGGTGGTTTATATGTTTTCCCATCCTCTGGTCGGCTGGAAGCTTCTGTGGTTCACTCCTCAGTTGGCCATTTTGGCTTCCGCTGATTTCTCCCATACTGCGTACTTGATGAATTTCTTGCAACATTTTAAAATTACCAGATCTAATACTCTTAAAATTTGAATTGTTTTTATACCCTTTCTTTGTCATCCAATTCCTACCAGTTTCCCCTTTTTCCTAAGACTCCTGATAGCACATTCATGGTTTTCAAATCACTTCATCCATATTTTTCGGGTATATGAATTTAATTCTTTCCTTCATGTGGGCAAGAAAGCTGCTAAAAAATCATTGAACTTTTTCCTTCTCATCTCTCAGGTATGGTACATATCTCAACAATGATGTGAACTTAGTTATGAATTCGTCTATTGACAATTGTCCCAATCTAAAATCATGAAATTCTCGAGATTTTTCATCATAAAAATGCTCTGTTCGGTACTTATCCTTGGCTGTAGATTAGTATATCATCAAAAAATAATAGCACAAATTTTCTAAGGAAGGGTTTGAAAATGGAATTCATCAACCCTTGAAATGTAGAAGGTGCATTGGTAAGGCCAAAAGGCTTGACCAAAAATTCATAATGACCCTCATGAGTTCGAAATTTTGTTTTTGGAATATCTTCACTCTTCATTCTAATTTGATGATATCCTGAACGAAGATCCAACTTGGTAAAATAAATTGCTCCATGTAATTCATCCAATAATTAATCAATCACAGGAATGAGAAATTTATCTTTAATGGTGATATTATTGAGCTCCCTATAATCCGGACACATGCACCATGATCCATCCTTCTTGTGTACCAATACTACAAGAGCATAGAAAGAACTTTGACTAGGTTGAATTATATCTGCCTCTACCATTTCTGCAATCATACGTTCAATTTCGCTCTTTTGGACATAAGGATATCTATAAGCCCTGATGTTTGGAGGAACACTTCCTGGAATCAAATGAATAGCATGATCATGATCATGAATAGGTGGGAGTCCTTTGGGAGTTTCAAAAAACTTGGAACTATTGTCCAAGACTTGTTGGAGATCTGCAGAAATAGATGATTTTGATGTTGGAACTTCTAGTGAGCATAATTGTGAAATTACGCCTCGTTGTTCTTTCTTTAGAAGATTTTTCATGAAATTAGAGCTTATTATCTTTCCTGGCTTCCCTGCAATACCCCGTAATTCAACTTCCTTTCCTTCTGAAAAAAATTTCAAGAAAAGTTCTTGAAAATTAAAAGCTACCGTCCCCAAAGATTGTAACCATTCTACTCCTAGTACAACATCAATACCTCCCATAGGAATGGAAAGCATTGGACTATTCAATACATATTCCCCCATGGTTAGCTTTATATTATGGCATTTTCCAGAGCAATTTATAGTTCCTCCATTTGGAACCATCACTTGACATTTTGGTGCTGGGTATAGGAAACAATTCAATTCCTTGGCTACCTTACAATGAATAAAATTATGGGTGCTACCTAAATCAATCAACACTATTACCTTTTTCTTCTTGATATGTCCTTCTATCTTCAAAGTTTGAGGAGTGGTAATTCCTGCCAATGTGTTACACGATATGCTCAGACTCATTTCTTCCTCTTCTAGGGCTGTTTCCTGGTGTATATCCTCTTCTTGTTCATTTTCTTCTTCCTCTTCACAATCTATGTAAAATAATTTCTTCTCAACACACTTATGACCTTTAGTGTACTTGCTATCACAACCATAGCAAAGCCCTTTTTCTCTTTTTTCTTCCAATTTTTGTGGTTTCAACCTTGTAGGTTGTGGAAATCTAGGCATAGCAACGCTTCCTTCTTTATAGAAGTGAGTGGTAGGCTTCCTTGTCGCCATAACTTTACATTCAATTTTTCTTGCCAACCTGAATGCCTTTCTCCAATGAATCAGGTTCCAAAACGCGAAATTCATGTTGGATGTTATCATTTAAAGTACCTATGAAGAGATCAATCCTATGTTCCTCTGGAATATCAGTTACCCTTATATTCAATTTTTGGAAGTCCTCAATGTGCTCCCCCACTAAACCCTTTTGTTTGAGATTTATCAATTAGCTAAAGAAGGTGTTGATCTTTGTATCCTCATAATGTGCTATCATTTCCTATGTAAAAATGGACGAAGTGACAATTTTTTTACGGGAGAAAAGCCATCGATACCATACAAATGTATTTTGTTCTAAATGTAAAGTTGAAATGCGTACCTTTTGTGCGTTTTGCACATTATGGAGATCAAAATATTGCTCCATCTGTAGTATCCATGTTACAGGATCCTTTCCATCAAAATTCCTCATATCCATTTTTGGAATATGGTGGTTCTTCCCGCCAACATTAGAGTTTATGAATTCATGATTAACATTTATTTTTTTCTCATCATGAGTTTCCTCTACTATTTTTTCACCATTAGGAAACATTTCTTGTATCAACTTTGTCAAACCTTCCATGTCTACTTTTAGATCATTCTTCATGTTTTCCATGTTGTCTTTCATTTTTTTATCGATCTTAGCTTCCATGTCATCCATCTTAGATTCCATGCCAGCTTCCATGCCATCTATCTTAGATTACATGCCTTTCTTCAAACCATCCATCTTCGCTTCCACCCCTTTCTTAAAAATTTCCATTTCATTTTTTGTTGCTCTTTGCGAGAGCGAAATTTGGTGCACTTTCTCTTGTAATTTTGATAGATCATGTTGTAATTCTTCATCTTCATAAGTCATAATAGAGCCTTATGAAGGCTTAATGGGTGTTGAATTATTTTTACGGGGCATTTTTTAGAACCCAATACTGATATATATTCTACAATATGCCCTTCGAATCAATTAAAATTGATTCTTCAAACAAGACTTATGCAATTCGAAAAAAAAACAAAAAAAACACAGACCTTTTTCTTGCTTTTGAGGAGCTTGATATTGAAATTGGATTATATGTGTGATTGCGGCTCTTCAATATATGAAATTTGGCACTGAGTTAGCCTTCTGAATTATCATTTGAATGCCATAGGTCTGATTTGATTTGGATTCTCCAAGGCAAATTTATGTCCAATCTCCCACAATGACCTAATTACGGACTGGTTCAATAGAGTGAACTTGTACGACTATCCATGTGTCACTATTTCATCTTTTAGCTCTGAAATTGATAGCAAAGAAACTACAGTCCATGTACTTGCGACCACTTTTTTATGGAAATCCAATCCGATGCTCAGAGAGAGAGAGTTATGAATATTTTCCCACGATCACCTCTTTGAGATGAAATTCAGGAGCCTGAAAAAGCACTACCTTCCACAGATCATATCTCTGAAAATATTGCGAACCAAGATCTGAAATTTTGCAATGAGTTTCCTCATGATTTCAGCTTCGCTTCCTAAGAATTTCAAATTCTAAACCTTTGTATAAAAACAGTTATAGTGAAAATTCCATGATGACCTGTTTAGATTAAATTGAGGATACTACAAAAATACCTAACTTCCACTAATCATATCTCAGAAACTTTTGTGAACCAAGCTCTGAAATTTTGCGATGTTTTTCCTCAGGATTTTGGCTTCGTACCCTAAAAATTTCAGCTTCTGAAACTTCATAGAAAAAATGTTATAGCGAAAATGCCACGATGACCTGTTTGGAGCAGCGAAACCCTAGAATCCAAACCTCTGATACCAAATGTTGTGAAGCTAGCTTCAAAAATAGAAGAAAAGAGATATCAATGCCTTATAAATAAGCCACTTTGAGGGGGAAACCTCCAATACATTACATGAATGAACAATTCTTCGATGATACAAATTACAAAACCTGCTTTCTATATATAGGAGTCCATAGGGCCACAATGTAATCCTAGCTAACCTAACAATAATAATTTAAGGGCACAATAATAACAATATGGGGGTTACAGGGGTACAATAATAACAATAAGAGGGTTACACTAACAACAATAAGGGACTATACTAGTAATATATGGACCTAAAAAAGTACTACTGGAAATCATCCCAAGTCACATTTTGGTATTCAATACCTTGAACATTTTTTACTTCCTCCTACCATAAAGTATTTTTTTCTCTGAGTTGGTAGATAACCAAGTGAGCTTTAAGTTTTCTGCTATCTTAATACTAGAAATTTCACTTATAGATTTTAGTTAAACACCATGGCACACTTAATGTTAAGAAACACTTTACTAAACATGTTCAAAAATTTTGGCTGACCCTTAAACTTTATATTACTCATTCAAAACTATGGTATGGTTAGAATTACACTGTTTATAATAGCATATTACAAATTTTATACCGTGAATTATTTCTCAACCCAATCCTGGGTACCATATACTTACTTGAATTGATGGTTCATGTACTGTCACCCACACCATAATAATTTCAATTTGATTTGGTTGATTGTAATTTGGGATGTAATCAATTCACTTATATGTGAATCAAGGTTGATTAATATTTAATTGAATATACAATGGTACTCAATCTTATTTCTGCTCGGATTATCCGTGGTTCTATGCAATCCTAAGATTGACAAATTCCATGATCAAAATTGTTGGATCTTCCTGCTCTTAATCGACAGGTGTGAGGAAGTATAGGTTTGGTTAGGGTATTGACCTACCCCTCAACCCTAACTGTCTATCATTTTTGTTTTGTGAAAGTGTGATAGCACTCCAAGCTCAGCATGTCTGTAACTCATGCACCGCCTCCATTCTACACACAGTGCCAGATATATATGACCACGGGTTCATCCTGCCGCCTTCATTTGGCATCTAAAGCCATTGTAGGTAACAAGAGGTTTTTATTCCTTAGCCTCATCTTGCTATGGGGTGTCTTGTTTGTAGGCTTCTTATTTTCTTTAAATTCTTCGCTCTTAATTAGGTTTTGAATATGTGTACAGATTTATGGGCTACAACCCGAAGTCTTTTATGGATTATAGGTTCATGTATATACATATATAATAGGATGCTTAGCAATATATTCGAACTCCAATGTTTACAAGTGCAACACGAGGGTTTCAAACTTACCTCTACAGCAGAATCTAGTTGTCTATCTCTTGCTCGGTCTATATGGGTAAGAAAAATATTGTCGGTTCTCTCCTGCACAACAAGGGTATATACAGTGTTTGTGATATTGGAAATATTTACTGACCACATTCCTTTTCTTTTTATTCTAGGTTTTTGGCATTGAACCCCACCTCCAAACTAAGGTATGTTTTCAAGTTTTATTGGATTGATTTAATTGTGGAATTCTCAACCATATTTTTCGCGATTTATCATTGGGGATTACCCTGCAAACCCTCACCCAGTTTTTTCTGTGCTTTCAAGTAATTGCAACTCCCATGCCTATGGAAGTGTGGTGTTGTTCTTCATGCATTATACGCCTCTCAGTTGATAGATTTCCTTGCTTCCCTTTCCAAGTACTGTTGGTCTCTTAGAAGTTTTAATGTTTGAAGCTCCCCTTCTTCCTTCTATGTTAAAACCCTAAGATGATACGGGGAAACAAAAATTTATCGCTTACAATGTTTAACTTTTTCGAGGCCCTTAAGGCTCTATTTTTAGTTTTATTATTCGATACATAGTGATTTTTCCAGCCTTGAGCTAGCTTGATGTATCAAGTCTTTGTAAATAGTAATTTTCCTACATGAAATTAATCTATAGTTTGTGCACTTAAAAATATTTACGAACCTTGCATTTGGAGAAATTTCCTCAGATCGGTTACGAATTTTAATTTTTTTAATGGAACAGTTTAAGGATTCAGCCATATAGTAATTTAATTTTTTCCTTACATTCTGTTGTAAATGATGGTTATTCCATTTGTATATTTCAGAGAATCTTGCATTGGTATTTACGTAGTATTTAATTAGTGGAAAACTTCCTACTCATATGGCAGTAAACGTTAATTCTGGTTTCCTTTGTTTATATGTTTATATATGTTAGCCCCCTAATTTGTCCTCTTTTTACTACTTTTCCCTTCCTAAATTATAACCATCTACCCCTGTTTCACTTCCTTTATGTACCATCATCCTGCACCAGTCCAAGCATGGTAACATATTTTGTACAAACCTTTATTCTTCATATTTTTATTCAATTTAGCATTTATTAAATATTTCTTATATGAATTCTTACTTTTAAATTATTATTTGTAATTTATCGATATCTCAAATGTTGTTTGGTGGTTAGAATGCTTATCATGATTACTTATCCTAGTACAGGATCGGATCCTGTACCGTGACAAGCACATCAGATCTTCACAGTAGATCCAAATCCTCTTCATCATCGCCTTGACTCAAGAATTTTCCGCCATGACAGCACGAATCTAAAGGCATCCAAAGATTAGATTTGTGAAGGAAGGAAGCCAAAGATTGGTTACGACCAGTTTTGTAAAGCCGTTTCATTTTGAAGACCAAACAATCTAAATTCTGCATTTTGTTATGTAACATTTAAACGATCTATTTCGGCCTTCGGCCACTAGATCTATATAATGTAATTTGTAAATAAGACTTGGGGCAGAAAAAGTTTTAGAGAACAGACAAGAAAAGAGAGGCGATAGCAGGTTATTTTGTTATCACCTGAATCTGGGCTGAACGTGTATTCACGCATGTATTTGCCTCAATGATCTAATAAAAAGGAATTTCGCCTCGGCTTTATGAATCGTTTTTTATGGTTTGGTTGATTAATTAAATTGAGTGCTGAGTAGCTTTTTCGCTTAAGAGAGAAACACGCTGGTTGGCTAGGTACAAGCCAAACCAGCACGTTTACCCCATTATTTTCTTTATGTAATTTATGTTTTATTGTCAAAGAGTGATTTAGCTTTTAAAGGCATAAATTCTTTCCTGTGTGAAACAGACTCGTTACGTGAGGAAAATAGAATTTATTTTCCCTGCAATTTAGTTTCCTGTAATTTACTTTCCTGCACTTGATTTCGGATTGGCTTTCTCCACCTGGTCCAAGCAGGAGAAATCATCCTGCACCAGTGCACGTTGGTGTGACATTTCATTTCTGCAATTTTGGTTGAATCTTATGAAGGAACAAGAGTTATTATGTATTTTCTGTCCTAAATGTAGAGACAAGCATCCCCCTAAAGAATGTCCTCTTAATTTGAAAGAAAATAATAAGTGTGCTATTTGTGCAGAAGACCATATCACAGAAAAATGTACCTCTATACTAGGACTTAAAGCTGTATTTAGAGGGGGACAACATGAAGCTTAATACTTGAATGCTATGGGAGCAAGAAGGAATTGGGCTTAGGTAGGTATAGGTATGGCTCCTGAATTTCCTCCACGCTATTTTGGTTACAATTTTCATGCATATTCTTATCCTAAATCTCATTAGCAGTGGCAGTATGGGAATCAATATTAGCATGGGAAACCTTCTCAACCATGGAAACAAGGTTGGAAAGGGCCGACTCATTTCCAATATTCCTACCAGCCACATATGCAACACAATGCCTCAACTTCCGAGTCAGTCCACTCCATCATTATCTTTACCTCCACCCTTTTAACCCCTCAGTTGCCTGCTCAACCTATGCCCAATCCTAATAATAATAAAGCAGTGCAAATGATTCATATAATAAACCCACCTTTACCATTCGAATACCAGTCTATTCCAGTTGGAGTTCATGATATACAATTAAGATTGGGAAGGACTGTAACATCAGAAGATCAGAAGCAACCTATGGTGATTGTTGAAGAGAAAGGAGAAGAGGAAACTCTTAACCATTCTCCGAAATTTTTCACTAAGCAGCCCTTACCCTCTGAATCCTTTCCATCCTCTTCCAACTAGCCTCCCTTCCCAGAAAGACTAGTAATGGAAAGGAGTGAGCCTATTTGTGAGACTAGTTTGGCATCCGAGATTCGAAATATTTTCATTAAGATAGCTTTGCTTCAAGCCATCAAAGAGATCCCCATTTTTACCATTATTATTAAGGAACTATATCTCAAGAAACCCGGGAGGAAGAGATTGGAACCCCGAACCATTCAATTTGTTGGTAGGGCAGCAGAGTTGATGACGGGATGTGTGTCTGTGGAAAAATATACTGATCCCGAAAACCCTGTTGTCATAGTTCAGATTGGTAATTTCCCTGTCTCTAATGTTCTTATAGACTTGGGGGCAGCCATTAGTGTCATGACTAAGCAAACCATGGATCAAATTCGGTTATCTCATCTTCTCCCTACTCCCACTGTGCTTGAATTAGCAGATAGATCTAAAATTAAGCCAGAAGGAGTATTGGATGATGTGATCATCTCATTATATTCTTGGGAATATCCTTTTGATTTCATTGTGGTTGAGCCAAAGAACCCAGTACGAGGACATCCCTTGATCTTGGTCCGACCATGGCTTGATACGACTTATGTATATATTGGATGTCATTCTAGTGATATGTATATCTCACATGGAGATTCTAGGAAGAAATTTACCTTATACCCCCCTACCAGATCCATTCAGGGCCTTCGAGACACCTTATGGTTGGATAAAAGTAGTGATGAGGAGACTCGGTCTCTTTCCCTTATCCATCATTATACTGGGTCTTCACAAGAAGATGAGATTCAAGATTTCCAGAATAATCTAGACATTATGCCTAATTATGAGCCTTTGAGCCAAATTTTCAGCCTAGATTTTTAAGAAAATGATGATTTTCATTCTTCTGCACCACTTCATTTGACCACTCCATTGAGTAATCCTGAGCCTGATACCACTCTTATTGAGATTAGCCCTGGTAAATCCTTGCATATTAGTTCAGATTTGGACTCATCTTAGCAAGAGCATCTTATGAATTTGTTGCAAAACCATTTTAGTGCCTTTGCTTAGGGTTATGAATATATGAAGGGTATCCCTCCCGAGACTTGTACACATCACATATATATTTAGGAAGGAACTCGACCTATCCGACAACCTCAAAGGCGTATGAATCCCACTCTAAGAGACATTGTGAAGGAAGAAGTACAAAAACTCTTGATGCTGGTTTTATTTATCCTATTTCCGACAGTCAGTGGGTCTCTCCTTTAGTACTAGTACCTAAGAAAGATGGAAGATGGCATATTTTTATTCATTATCGAGAATTGAATAAAGCCACTATTAAATATTACTTCCCTCTCCCTTTCATTGATCAGGTGCTTGATACCCTTGCAGGAAAGGAATATTTCTCCTTTTTGGATGGCTGTAGTGGTTATAACTAGATACAGATTGCACCCGAGGATCAGGATAAAACTACTCTTACATGTCCATGGGGGAAATTTGCTTACAAAGTGCTTCCATTTGGTTTATGTAATGCCCCGGCTACCTTTCAAAGGGCAGTCCTGGCTATATTTTATGATCTAGAATTTGTAGAAATTTATATGGATGACTTTTCTATGTTTGGTGATTCTTTTCAGGAAGCTCTTAAAAATTTGGAGAAAGTACTTATTCATTTGCAGGAAGCCCATCTCGCTTTGAGTGATAAGAAATGTATATTAATGTGTAAAGTGGGAGTGGTTCTTGGCCATTTGATTTATGACAAAGGTATCCAGGTTGATCCGGCAAAGATTGAAATCATTCTGAATCTTCTTGCACCCAAAACTCAAAGGGAAGTAAGAGGTTTTTTAGGACATGCTGGTTACTATAGAAGATTCATTGAAAATTTTTCAAAGATATTTGCTCCTCTTTTCTGACTTCTAGCTAAGGATAGTTAATTTTCTTGGTCAACGGCTTGCCAACAGTCTTTTGAAACATTGAAGGAAAAGTTGGTACATGCACCAGTTTTGCGAGGTCTAAACTGGTCCCTGCCTTTTCACATTTCCTCTGATGCTTTAGATTTGGCTATTGGCGCAGCTTTAGGACAGGAGGAAAATAAGCAATCCTATGATATCTATTATATTAGTAAAAAATTATCTTCCGCTAAATTAAACTATACAATTACAACGAAGGAGTTTTTAGCTATGATTTTTGCAATTAATAAGTTCAGACACTATATTATAGGATATGAAGTATTTGTACATACTGATCATTCCGCGATTAAATATTTTATGAACAAACCATTGACAAGCGGTAGAGTGACTAGGTGGTTATTATTGTTATAGGAGCTTAATGTTACTATTATTGATAAACCAGGGAAATCTAATGTTGTAGCAGGTTTTCTTTCTAGATTAGATAATCCTGGTGAAGTAACTCCTGTTAATGATGACTTTCCAGATGAACATATTTTTGCTATTTCTACAGATTCTCCATGGTTTGCTGACATTGCTAATTACTTGGTTACTGGAAAAACACCACCTCATTTATCCGCTCACGAGAAGTGGAATATTATTCAGAAATGTGCTTCATATTCCTGGATTCAAGGAGACCTATTTTACATTGGTCCAGATTTGATTATCCATAGATGTGTAAGAGAGGAGGAAGTGTTTGACATATTGAAATCTGCTCATGATGAACCATGTGGAGACCACTTCGCTGATAAGCGGATTGCATATAAAATATTATGTGCTAGTTACTTTTGGCCTTCCTTGTTTAAGGATGCCAAACAATATTTCAGGCGATGTGATAGCTGTCAAAGAATGGGCCAGCCTAATCAAACCAATGAAATTCATTTATGCCCCCAAGTTATGATTGACCCTTTTGAAAAATGGGCTATTTATTTTATAGGGCCAATAAATCCAACATATTTAAGTAAACATAATATTTTGGTTTGTACAGATTTCGTTACAAAATAGGGGAAAAGACTAAAGCTGTTTCTTTTGATACAGAAAAATTTGTTGTTGATTTTCTTTTTTCTGAAATCTTTACTAGATTTAGTGTGCCTAGAGAAATTGTTTCTGACAATGGTCCGCAGTTTATTTCTAATCTGGTGCAGGGTGTGATGGAGCAATACAATATCCAGCATAGGAAATCCATGCCGTATCATCCACAAGAAAATGGCCAGGTGGAATCTACAAACAAAGTGATCGAGTCCATTCTTACAAAGACATTCAATATGCATCGGAAAGACTGGGATGAAAGATTACCAGAAGCTTTGTGGGCATATAGAACCACTTGGAGAAATAACATGGGACATACACCATATGAGCTGGTATATGGAAAACAGGTTCTGTTACCAATTGAGTTCGAGATCAAAACTTTCAGAACTTCAGTTTAGTTAGGATTAGATCTCTCGCAGGAAAATCAACAACATCTTCTTCAATTAAATGAGTTAGATGAATTTCGTAGAGATTTTGTTCAACAGAACATCCTAATTCAGCAGCAACAGAAAAGGTGGCATGACAAGATTATTCAGAAAAAGCAGTTCGAACCAGGTGATTGGGTACTCTTCTATGATTCCAGATTTAAAATTTTTAAAGGGAAGTTCCATACATGTTGGATGGGACCTTATGAAGTGATCCGAGTATTCGAGAATGGAGTGGTAGAATTCAAAACTATTGATGGACAAGATTCAGTATTTTTGGTAAATGGGCATAGATTAAAGAAGTATTTTTAGCCACTTACCAAGAAAGATTTGACGTAGCAAGTCCAACAGCAATTTGGGACGGTAGTGGTAAATAGTAAGACCAAAATTTTGAAAACATGAATTCTTATTCTTCTCAAAGAAAAAATATAAATTTAAAAAAAAAAAAGTAAAGAAAAAATAATTTCCTGTAATTGTGAAAATCAGTTCGCTGACACGATTGCAGAAGGGTCAACCTGAAAACCAGTTTGCTGGTGGGAAGATAAAAAATTTATAATAAAAAGAGAATGTTGCTTGATCTTTAGATATGATAGTAACCACCAAAGTAAAATTAGGTTCAACAGAACAAACCTTTATACAATCGGGAAAAATTAGCATGGATATTTTTATTCTCAAGTAACGCTTAATTCTCGCTGCTGTTATTTTTTTCTTGCACCAGTGCAGGCAAACCTTCCAAAAAAATTTCAGCCTTTCTTCATATACCATTTCATAATGATCCCTTAGTTTTCTTCTTGAGATTCCAGTATAATTTACCTTCCCATATTCTTCTAAATTTACCCTATCCGCTTCGTAAAAATCCCACTTACCCCTGATTTTTTTTTCCTTATCCCACTTCTGTTTATTCCCTCTATGGTACTATTCTTGGAATCCCTGTAATGAAATTCCTTCCCATTCTAAAAATTCCCCTTTCCAACTTCTTTCTTCCCTCGTGAATTTATTGCAGAATATTATACAAAAAGTAGAAGGATATGCTCTGAAGCATCAAGAAAGGGGGAAGTAAAATTCCAGAATTGAGAAAACTGTTAGAAGTTCAGCCTATATTTTATTTAAATTCTCTGTTTTTATTATGCTTGCACTACTGCAAGCATGTTGTCCTATATAACAATGTAAACAGATACCAGCAGAATAGCTTATTCAAGCAGTGCAAGCATAACAGTGCAAGCATGTACCTCATCCAAAGCATGATATTTTTTTAGAAGTGTACGCCATAGGGAAGTGGTCATCATAGAAGTTATGAGGAATCTTTTCATTTAGTAATTAGTACCTATCCTATCATATCAACTAGGAGAAATATTTTCGAAGTACAAAGTTTTTTTAGGAGTTAAGAGTCATAATTATTTTTAATGAATGCTAAACATGTTTTTGAATTATGAAGGAATGTGCCAATACTTAACCGTTGCTTAGACATAATTACTCCTTATTCCACCATAACCTTAATTTCCTTTCACTCATATCATTCCCTTACCTAGCCGTTAAAACCGCCGCCACCAAAACCAATTTGGCACGATTCAAAGATGCCGCATAGCTACGACTATTTCGGTGGAAGGAATTAGTGATGGAACAGAAGGGACGGGAGACGGTTGGATCCATATTTATAAAAAGCTCAATTTTCCAATGTTACATGCAACTTTCGTTGGACTGTTCATAACTGTTAGTAGCAATGCCACTTGTTCATTGTGAACCGTCGACCCTCAGTGAGGTGGATCAGACCGCCAAGTTTCGCAATAGCCTTGCACTATTGCAAGACTTAGGTTTTCTTCCGTTCCTGCAGAAATTTAATGGGCACAAGAGGGAGGTGGCCCTACAATTTGCACAGAGTTTTAAAAATGGCTGTGTAAGGATTGGCCCCCTAAGTTTTAAATTCACGGAGAAATCGATAGCAGCAGTGACGGGCTTACAGAACACTGGTATGTAGTACCTTAAAAATCATAAACTCGAGAGGAAGTGCTAGAAGCGTTTCGTTGTTGATGAATACATGAACGTAAATTGGAAGAAAGGAGTTCCACGCAACACTCTGCTGGGAAAATGGTGAGACCTCCTTTTTATTCTTCAAAATTTCATGACTTGTGAGGGGAGGTACTCCCTCACCTTTGTGTATCATTTCAGGATGCTGCAACATTTTGAATCCGACCAGTACATCCGATGGAGGATGGAGTTTACTTACTTTTTGCTTAAGATTTTAGAGAATATGGTCAAGGGTGTACAGGGAGCAGGAGCAGACCTGGCCGATAAGAAATTGTATTATCACGGCCTGATCAAAATCTTGGTCCGGAAACAGTTGAAGACTAAAAAAATGAACTAGAAGATGATGTTGGAAAACCTAAAGGAAATGGAGGACCCCACCAGTACAAGCAAAGGACCAGGTAATAGTGCGAAGGGAAGTCCTTCTTGCACCAGTGAAAGAAGGAAACAAACCAGGAAATCAACAGAAAAAATGGTTCCATCTCCAAAGAAACAGAAGACAGCGGGTACAACTGTCGAAAGAACCCCTCTGATGCACCTAGCACATGATCAGACCCCTGAGGAAGATGATTTGCTGTTAGTCCTTGCAAACGTAGTAAAATCTGTCGAGGTCGAAGATGATATACTATTGGCTAACTTTATTAAGGGCTGGAAAAAGGATGATGAACCTGGTGCGGGTGTGGAACCACAGTCTCCACAAGACATTGAGTCCCCGCCTGCACCAGTGCAAGAAGACGAACCAGAACCAAAAGAACCGGCACAGGAAAAGGAAGAACCAGCACAAGAAGAACCGTCACAGGAAGAAGAAGAACCAGAAGAGTTAGAAGACGAAGAAGAGCTAGAAGAAGTTGAATTAGAAGAAGAAGAGCCAGAAGAGCTAGTAGAAGAAGAAGAGTCAGAAGAGCTAGAGGATGAAGAAGAGCCGGAAGAAGTAGAAGAAGAAGAACCAGAAGAGCAAGAAAAAGAAGAAGAATCAGAGGAGTTAGAAGAAGAAAAAGAACCAGAAAAATAAGAAATTTTTATTGAAACTCCAAGGGATACTGAGGTCCCTGAAGAAAATATAGCCCCTATTGAGATAGAGAAGGAAGAAGATTTGGTAGCTTTTGCTACTCGGATACTTGAGCTCGAGCTTCAAGTACAGAATTTAGAGCAGCTCGTAGCCAAAACACATGAATAAAAAGAGCAGAATAAGGAAGATTTCACGGCGGAGATCCAAAAGAAGAAAGGAGAAGTCAGGGTATGGAAGTAATGTTCTTCACAGTGTTTCAAACGTCTTAAGAAGGTGATGAAGAAATTGAAGAGCAGAAAAACGATAAAGTCTGAAACACTGCAGATTGATGATAGTATGCCACAATAGGAGTGAGCTGGAATGCTCAAAATTTTGAAGTTTTTTGCATAGGTAAAGAGTTGTGTGAGGACACACAATAGCTTAGGGATGGGAGGATGTTAGCCCCCTAATTTTTCCTCTTTTTACTACTTTTCCCTTCCTAAATTATAACCATCTACCCCTGTTTCACTTCCTTTATGTACCCTCATCCTGCACCAGTCTAAGCATGGTGACATATTTTGTACAAACCTTTATTCTTCATATTTTTATTATATTTAGAATTTATTAAATATTTATTATATGAATTCTTACTTTTAAATTATTCTTTGTAATTTATCGATATCTCCAATGTTCTTTGGTGGTTAGAATACTTATCATGATTGCTGATCCTAGTGTAGGATCAGATCTTGTACTATGACTAGCACAGTAGATATTCACGATGGATCCGAATCCTCTTGATCATCGCCTTGACTCAAGAAGTTTCCGCCAAGACAGCATGAATCCGAAGGCAGCGAAAGATTCGATCCGTGAAGGAAGGAAGCCAAAGATTGGTTACGGCCAGTTTTGTAAAACCGTTTCATTTTGAAGACTGAACAATCTAAATTATGCATTTTGTTATGTAACAGTTAAACAATATGTTTCGGCCTTCGGCCAATAGATATATATAATGTAATCTGTAAATATGACTTGGGGCGGAAATTTTTTTAGAGAACAGAGAAGAACGGAGAGGCGATAGCAGGTTATTTTGTTATCACCCAAATCTGGGTTGAACGTGTATTCATGCATGTATTTGCCTCAATGATCTAATAAAAATAAATTTCACCTTGACTTCCTGAACCGTTTTTTATGGTTTGGTTAATTAATTAAATTGAGTGCTAAGTAGCGTTTTTGCTTAAGAGGGAAACACGATGGTTGGCTAGGGCCTAGCAAAACCAAAACGTTTACCCCATTCTTTTCTTTCTATAATTTACGTTTTATTGTAAAACTGTGATTTAGCTTTTAAACACATAAATTCCTGTTTGTATGAAACGGATCCATTGCGTGAAGAAAATATAATTTCTTTTCCCTACAATTTACTTTCCTGTAATTTACTTTCCTGCAAATTTACTTTCCTGCACTTTATTTCGGATTGGCTTTCTCCGCCTTGTCCAAGCAGGAGAAATCATCCTGCACCAGTGCATGTCGGTGTGACATTTTCTTTCTGCAATTTTGGTTGATTGGCTTTCCCGCCTGGTCCAAGCAGGAAACATACACCTGCACCAGCACACATTGGTGTGTTACAACAAGTCTTTATATACTTTCCGCAACTTTCTTTCATTGAATTATTATGATAGGATAGATGTTAATGTTTCTTTATTTCAGCACTTTGGTAAATTCAGAAACATTTACTTTTCATATATGCAATCTGGTTTTACAGCAAAGTAGCACTTACGACAATTAAACAATCATTTTAAGAATCAAAAGCTAAGTGCAGGAAGCTCTGATTTGGTTTAAGAACTAGTTTCTTGTCACAGGATCTGAGTGCTCTGAACCTTCAACAGTTCGAGCCCTTGGATGAAGTAGAAAAAACCTTCAGTAAAGACACATTTTATACCTTCTACATAAAACTCTGATCCTGCACTAGTGTAAGCACTAGTGTAGGACAAAATAATGCAAGAAGGAAATCTCTAAGGAAGCAGATTTAAGGGCCCATTTAACAAGACTGCTAGAGTTCCTCTGCTGAAGAGAAACACACTCTTAATAGTTAAGCATAATAAACTAGAGTGATTACATTTTTATCTTTGATCTCATTTTCGCAAATGCATTCTTTCTCATTCCAATCTTAGATTATTTTAATGACTCAAGTTATCTTTTTCTCATCTTGATTTGATTTTATAACATTTCCTTTAAAAGAAAGTAGGGATTTGTATCAGAAAGATTTGTACCATCTCTGGCATTTCCTGTGCTTCGTCTCTAAGTTTACGGATCCCCTGGGTTGATAATTAAGTGCTGAGGAGATTCCTTACGTGTAATTCCTGCACCCAACAATATATACACCTGTATACCTACATGCTGCCCTTGATTTATTGTTTTATATGTTTATATCTATACCAGTATACATGCATGCTCCTCTTATTTTCCCTTCAATTTAGTGGAATACTTATGTATTTATTTTCTTGAGAAAAAAATACTCTACAGTTATCTTTTATTTCTTCTGGGGTTTCTCCTTCATGTACTTCATTTACCCTTGAAGGGTCTACTGTTAACAGTACCAAACTGTTAATTAGTTTCATTTAATTAATAGTTGTCTTTCTCTCAATCTATCTTTTCATAGTAGATATTATTTTTAGTCACTGTTTAGGGCTTCATGTCTGAACCATCTTTGTATATGGGTTAATATCGGTAAACCCGTAGTCCAAGTATAATATTATTGTACAAGAGGTGATGAACTATACAATCTGGGGTCCCAACCCCAGATATACTAACAATCCCCTCCATAATCTTTTCCTGGTTCTACAATTTGTTTCTATTTACTGCCTTACACTTTTATACACTTATACAGTTATCCATTCTTCTAACATTACATTCAATATAGCATGCAGGAAATAAATTTTCTTTCAAAGAATGAATTAAATAAATTTCCTTTCACTGCTATATATGATCATTTATTATTTCTAAATAAGATAATGCACATATAGGATCTATTGTTATCAATTTTCTCAGTTACATAGACAACCATTTATCTAACTAGAAATCACAATAAGACCCTCATATATTTCTTAACACCAAGTTAAGTTACCTATGTCACTTTAGTAAGCTGATGATAGCCTCCCAACTATGATAGAGGCAATTACATCCTCAACTCCCCCCGTGCTCGTCACCATAATAGGACTTAGATAGCAATATTTATGGAGTAGAACTCAACACCTTCAGTCCAGTATTCTCTTCCAGATTTAGGTTGCAGATTTCCACTAGTTCCAACTAGATCTAGATTACTCTCACCCTCAAGCCTCCTGGATCTCCTCTTACTTCACAATACCCCTTTTCCTCACTGGGATTTTCTATTTATCCTAAGAGTAAAAGGAAATTGTCTTTAACTACTTTTTCCCAACGACTCTGGAATCTTGGAATACATTATCATCAGTTTTATGGAAACAGTTCCATAAACAATTATTTATTGAAAGAAAATAAATAAATAATGTTCATTACTAGATTAACTTTACTTGTTAATCCCATTTAAAAATTAAATGCATAGTCCTTTCCTTTTGAATAAATAGTTTAAGGATTAAATCCAGGTGTTAATATTCCCTAGCACAACACAGAAGTTCAAAACATGTGAAAAGATAATATATTTGGTCAATCAATTAAAAATTGATGATTTCGAATAAGACTGATTTCATTTGGAAATTTTTTGTTGGAGAATTCTAATAAAATTTACGTTTTTTTTTGCACTATTTCAAAATTCCTGGGCTTATTAGTTCTTTTGCTAAAATTTTTGTGTTCATTTCTTCTTCATAATAATTAGCATGTTGTTGCACTTTTATATTTTTCACCTCATTAAGCTAATTGAATTTTTTGAAGTTATCTTTATAGGTTTCGATGGAGTTGAAGTGCGATCTAAGTATGAATTTAATGAACCTATATTGCAATTTACTAATAATTACAATATACTAATAATTATTGTTCCAATCATCATTATGTTTTTTGAACTATTTATTAACATAATGATAAATTAAATCATGGTGTTTATTGAACTATTTCTTAAAATAATGATAAATTAAATATTGAATTTGTATATTTAAAGCACTCACCTCTCTTGCCTCATTTCACTTCTCCTTTCATTTTAATAAATAAATACTTTTCCTATTTCAAAGGACTTAATAAAAATTCTCCCTTACATCCCTTCTCACATGTAGCTGATTGGCGTCATTGAGTTAGATGACATTTCCATTCCTTTCGGTGACTTCACATAAAATCCTCTTTCACAGAGGTGAAAATTTTGGCGGCTTGATCAAACCTTGATGTCGATCTACATTCTCGTTTGATTATAAATCATCAATATTAAACTACTAAAATTCAAGTGAAAAGGATTCTAAATTTTTGTGAAATAATTTGTGAAATTTAATATTTTTAATTATTTGTAATTATTGTTTTTTGCTCACATTTAACCATAGATTTTATGCATTGATAGATAAATATTTGTGACATATCTTTATGAATTCCATGAAAATCTTGTAAAATAAGGTATGGAGAAGTGTTGGTGTACATGCACATAATTAGCCTAAATTAGCTTTAGTTCAACTCTAGATATTGCATGTGATGTGCACTTGTCTTTAACTAGTTAACTCGAGTTCTATACATGCACATAGTTAACCTTAATTAGCTTTATTTAAACTTTAGATATTGCATGCGATGTGCACTTGTCTTTAGCTAGTTAACTCGAGTGCTTACATGTGGTGTGCACTTGGCTTTAGTTAGTTAACTCTAGTGCTTGCATGTGGTGCATGTGCACATTAACAGAACATAAAGAACACTTAGCTTCAATTAGCTTTAATTATCCATAGTTATTGCATGTACAACTAAGATTAAATTTGTTTCTTTTATGTATTGATTCTGAAATTAATATTGATGAATCGAATTCAATTCTTAATTCTAATTTTTCTTTTTCAAATCTCGCAAGTTTGTGAAATTATTCTTTAGCTAGATCTGTATTTTTTCTCTAATAATTTTACATGTTATCAGAGCTACAAGGGTTTGGAGAAGTTGCATGCACAATTTTTTGTAGGTTTGAAGAGAAAAGAATTGGAAATTGTTCAAATATTTGATTTGCAGATCAAAATATTGGAGAACTCCTGCAATTGTTGCTACAGCTACAAGGTGAAAAAAAAATGGAGTTCTCATCTTCAACGATTCTTACTCTGCATAACTACTTCTTGCTTCACCTCAGAGGAAAAGGCTTGTATCAGATAGTTATGAATACGGAAGCAGAACCAAATTGCGTCGTTGAAAAATCCAAATACTTCAATGGGATGTATGAGACTATTGGTTTTCTATTGTTGTCCATATGTCCAGCATTGTGTTTCCATGTGGACACATGCAAAACTCTAAATGAGGTTTGTACAACCTTGGAGAATTTATTTCGAAAGAAGGATGAGATGTGGCCTCATATTCTCGAGAATGAGCTAAATTATATAGATCCAAATAGCTTTGAGAACATTCAAGATTCCTTTATGAAATTTAAATCATTGCTTCTACAACTACATGATTGCGGGATCGATAAATCAAAACAGGAAGGTCAATTGATCCTTTCTATTTTTTCTAAATTAGGCCCTGAATATTTTGTTTTCGTTTCCACATTTCATACAGTTACACTTGCAACTGGAGAAAAATGGAAAATGCCCAAATTTGATGCATTTATTGAGTCTCTTATTCATGAGCAAGATAAGCTCTTAAAAATGGGTTTAGTAAAGTCTCCAAATGCGTATGCACTTTCCATGCATGAGAAAGGAAATTCCAACTCGAAAGCAAATAAACAATACAAAGGCAAAGGAAAGGCAAGAGATCCACATCTAAGAAAAGGAGTAAATCCAAAATCTCTAGATGATTCTTCCAGCTCCAAGGGTAAGAAGGGAAAGAAAGGAAGCTTCAAGTGTCCTTATTATAATATAGGTTATCATCCTGGATCCACTTGCATGTAAAAGACTATTGATCTGATATAAAAGACTCTTCAGCAAAATAATCTCGGTCATCACATTCCAGAAAGTGCCAAGAAGAAGACGGAGGAAAAACCATCAGAAACAAGGGGTAATAGGCATGCTTTGATTTCTCTTAATTCTACACTGCAAGAATGGATCATTGATTTAGGAGCTTCACATCATATGGATTCTTCAAAGGAATCATTTTCTTCTCTACATGCATACTCGGGACCTCCTATTCTCATGGGGGACAATTCTGTAGTTGAAGCAGCTAGACAAGGCAGAGTCCAATTTGAAGATGGAAGTTTTGAGAATGTCTTGCATATTCCAAGGCTTTCTGTGAATCTTCTTTCTGTGTATCAAATGAAACACACAGGTACTGGAAGGAAAGTGGAATCTACCCTGGATTTTGTGAGCATTTATGACATGCAAACCAACTTGAAGATTGCATCTGGCAAGGTAAATGATCAATATCATCTGTATACATTTTTTTTATTTTGTTCCTCAATCAGATTCTATTTTGCTACTTACGCATGCAAATGAAGAAAGTAAATTTTGGCACGAGATATTTGGGCACTTGAATTTCAGATATATGCAATAAATTAGAAAGCAAGGTATAGTCAAAGGATTTTCGGCCATTGAGTTTTCAAATGGTGTTTGCAATGGATGTGCTCTTGGAAAGCATCCACAAGACAAGTTCGAGAAGGGGCATGCATGGAGAGCCTCTTCACCTTTGGAACTTGCACATAGTGATCTCATGGGTCCATTTCTAGTACTTTCAATGAGAAAAAAAAGATATGTGTTTTCATTTATAGATGATTTCATGAGATTCACTTGGGTTTACCTTCTTGAAACTCAAGTATGAAGTTTTTCAACATCTAAATATTTTCAAAGCGCATGCGGAAAATTAGTCTGGAAAATGCATCAAGATATTCTGCACAGATAATGGAATGGAATATTTCAATAAAGATATCAAGAATCTTTGTAAAGAAACGAGAATTCAGTTGCAGCATAGAATTCCTTACACTCCACAACAAAATGGGGTGGCCAAAAGGAAGAATTGATCTTTGAAAGAGATGGCCAATTGTATGTTTCAAGAAAGATCTCTTTCGTCAAAATTTTGGGTTGAAGTTATCATTTGTGCCTCATGCATCTAGAACAGATCTACTCATAAATCGGCTATAGGAAAAAAAACTTTTGAGGTTTGGACTCGCATGCAACTTGAAGTCATTAATTTCCGCATTTTTGGATATGGATCATGGGCCTACATTCCTACAAAGAAGAGAAAGGCTTTGGAGCCTCAAAGTAAAGCATGCATGTTTGTTGGGTATTCTGATGAAGTAAAAGGGTACAGATTGCTTGATATCAACATTGAAGAGCTCTTTATTGAAAGGAATGTAAAGTTTGATGAAGATATTTTGCATGCACCAACATATGAACTTGTTACCAAGTTTCCATCACCACTCATTGATGAGTATGCAGATGAAACTTCAGATCAAAATTATGATGATGATGAGCCTTTTCCTGTGACACCTGTTGTACCACCAGTTTTTGAACATCAAGATCATACTTCCTCATGTAGTTTGGAAGATTCTCGACCACCTTGAACACAAAAATGGCAGAGCATGAGTTATCTCCTAGATGATCTTTCCTCTATACCTCAGTTTTAGGAATATCCACAAGCACTCTTAGCTATGGAGCCATCATATGCCCATGCATTCTTATATGATGCATGCATCTGCTCCGCAGACTTATGCAGAAGCAACTAGGAATCCTGAATGGGAAGAAACAATGGATGAGGAATATAACTCTCTCATTAAGAACTAGTCTTGGGATTTGGTTCCACTACCTTTCAATTGTAAAATTGTGAGGTGCAAGTGGGTTTACTGGACCAAGAAAGTAACAATTGGCCAAGTTAGTCGATATAAGGCATGGTTTCCAAGCAACAAGTTTTCAGCAGGTACATGGTGTTGGATATGATGATACTTTTGCTCTAGTGGAAAAAATGGATTCCATTCAACTAGCTCTCTCCATTGCAGCAACAAGAGGATGGGAGGTGCATCATATGGATGTGAAGAATTTTTTTCATCATGGTGATCTCAAGGAGGAAATCTACATGAAGAATCCACAAGGATACATGCACAATTCATCTCTGGTATGTAAACTAAAGAAGTCTCTCTATGGCCTCAAGCAGGCACCTAGAGCATGGTATGCAAAGATGGATTCCTATTTTTTATCTCAAAATTTTATATGATGCAAATCTAATTCTAATGTTTATTTTTTGAAGAAAATTGACTCCTTGTTGATCATAGTACTCTACGTAGATGATATTTTGATAACAAGTAGTTCAACTTATGTCATTAATGAGATTAAAGCTGCATTGCATAAGCGATTTTCTGTGACAGACATGGGCTTGCTAAATTTATTCCTTGGACTAGAGATCCATCAGAGTGGTTCTGGGATTACCATTTCTCAACCAAGTATGCTAGAGATCTCTGGGTGCGATTTCACATGATTTATTGCAAGCCAGAAGCCACACCTTTCTTATCAGGGATAAAGCTCGATAATGGCAAAGAGACACCATTGGCTGATTGCACATTGTACCTTCAGCTTGCGGGAAGTCTTCTTTATCTCACTCACTCTCATCTTGATCTCTCATATGCCATAGGAGAAATTTACAGATACATACAGGAGCCACATGAGTTACACTGGAAAGCTGAAAAATGCATCATTCGATATGTCCAGGGAACAATCACTTATGGGATTAATTATGCAACAAATCATTCTTTGGATCTCATTGGGTTCACATATTCAGATTGGGATGGCGACAAAATTGATTGCAACTCCACCCCTAGTTATGTACTTAGTTTGGGATTCGACCCAATTTGTTGGTCAAGCAAGAAGCAGGTTTCCATTACTTTATCAATAGCAGAGGTCGAGTATAGAGGAGCAGTCAATGCCACTATTTAGGCCATTTGACTACAAAATTTCCTATCTGAGCCTGGGATTAGTGTCCATCGTCCAACTGTCATCTAGTGCGATAATCAAAGTATGCAAAAGTTTTACAGATATCCAGTGCAGCAGTAGCAGACCAAGCACATCGAGATCCACATGAAATTCATTAGATAACTCATTCACTATGGGATCATCGATCTTTAGTTTTTCCTAGTTCCGAGCAGACTGTCGATATCTTCACCAAGACTTTCACTAAGCAGAAGTTTCGATTCCTGCAAGATTGTCTCGAGGTGAAGGACATGATTGCCTAGTAGTTGTCTTTTCTCTACTTTAACATTATATTTTGAAGGGGGGTTTTCTTCCCATTGGGTTTTCCCTCTTTCCTCTTTTCATGCATGGTATGTGGGTACCTAAAATGGTCGTGTTGCCGTGAGTCATTCATTTTTCATCACACTCACCTAAGTTATGCTTAAGGGGGGGTGTTGGTGTACATGCACATAGTTATCCTTAATTAACTTTAGTTCAACTCTAAATATTGCATGTGGTGTGCACTTTTCTTTAACTAGTTAACTTGAGTGTTGTACATGCACATAGTTAGCCTTAATTAGCTTTAGCTCAACTCTAGATATCGCATACGATGTGCACTTGTCTTTAGCTAGTTAACTCGAGTGCTTACATGTGGTGTGCACTTGGCTTTAGTTAGTTAACTCTAGTGCTTGCATGTCGTGCATGTGCACATTAATAAAACATAAAGCACACTGAACTTCAGTTATCTTTAATTATCCATAGTTATTGCATGTACAAGTAAGCTTAACTTAGTTGCTTTTATGTATTGATTCTCAAATTAATATTGATGAATCAAATTCAATTCTTAATTCTAATTTTTATTTTTCAATTGTCACAAGTTTGTGAAATTATTATTCAGCTAGATCCATATTTGTGCTCTAATAATTTTACAAAAAAATCACTTTAACACATGTTAACCTTCGTTATGTGATCAGGCCTTCTTAGAAGCTTGGAATGCGACATTCAAAAGAAGATCATATTCTGTTTTTCTGGTTCCACATGGGAAAAACTACCTGGTTAAACCCATAAAATTTAATGGTCCTTGCAAGAGTGTCCATTTGAATGCACATGTGCAAGTTTGTATGAGAACTTCTGACTATTAAGGGAATTTTTAGGTATGCATATTGTTATTTTGATTTTTAGTGTGATTATATTCACTTACTTTTGTCTTTTAACTAGGATTTTGGTGGGTTCATTTTAATTTCATTTGATACGAGAATCTGAGAACTTAAAATTAAAATTGATACTATTATTTATAATTTTTATTCATAATTTTTATTTATTAGTTATATTAATATATACACAGATTTATTATACAGTTTGAGTGGGCTTAATATACAACTAAAGTATGCCTAATGGTTAAAAGAACGCGTTTCTTCTTAATTATATACGTTGTTGAGTTGTAAAAGGTATTTTTATGTTTCTAAGAAACATCTAAGTAGAATTTTGTAGTAATAATAATTTTGATGTTTATATAACAAGATGCTTTCTACTGTTGGATTACACAAATTATATTATGGAATTTTAAGTGAATCGTGCCTCGCTAGAAACCTATTATTGATTGTTTGAATTTGTTTCAATGCTTTGATTGTGTACTCGAGATAACGAATATTTGTCTCACTATTCATGCACACCATACAATGGCTTTAGTGGGTGGAAGTGGATCGGGAAAGTGAACACGCAATTTTTAATGAGAGTAGAGAATGCATTACTAACATTAAAAAATAATTTTACAATAATGGTAAAGTGTAGATATTTTAAGAATAGTTAAATTTGGGGAGCAATACGAGGTTAATGAAAATAGATTAGTACTAATATAAAATATTTATTAAATTTTGGGAGATTACGAAGAGAATTCAGTATAATTATTAAAATAGTACTAGTAACAATAAGATTATTTTAAAATAAATGAAATAAATTAAAATTAAGAAAATTAATAAGTGGTGAATGATATAATATGATATTTGTATCCATTAATTCACTTGCCAAAATAAAAATACATTTTTAATTCACAATGCTTTACTATTATTAATTATTAATATTTATTTATAAAGATTGATTCAATTATTTTATTATTAGAAAAAACAATAATTATTTTTTATTAGACCCTTAGGTTTATAATATCAATCTCTTCGGTGTATTAATCTAACAATTCATGTTCTTAAGGTATAATATTATTTATAGGGTTTATAATATTAATCCTAGGGTTTAATATAAATCTCTTGGGTTTACAATCATGGCCAACCATGGTCCAACGTTACATTGTGACAAATATTTCCTCAATATAAAAATCAATCACGGTAAACCATCTTCAAACATAGTAAACCATGGTCCACCATGGTCTAACGTCCCATTGTGACAAAGATATTCTCAATGTTAAAATCAATCATGGTCAACCATCGTCAATCATAGTCAACCATAGTCAACCAGGGTCCAATGTCGCATTGTGAGAAATATTCTCTCAATATGAAAATCAATCATGGTTAACCATGGTAAAAAATGGTCCAATGTCGCATTTTGACAAAGACTATCTCAATATGAAAATCAACCATGGTCAACTATGGCCAGCCATGTTTGTTTTAGGGTTTATAGTATCTATCTGAGTTTATAATATTTATCTTAGGGCTTATATAGCTTGGGTTTACAATATTAATCCCTGGGGTTTATTAATTTAAGGGTTCATATTCCTAGGGTATAATATTATTGATAGGGATTATAATATTATTCCTAGAGTTTAATATAATGCCTTTGGTTTATAATCCACTGAAGTTTATAACATAGATTCATTGGGATTATTAATCCATTGGCTTTATTAATCCTTTAGGTTTAAAATAATGCCAATATGTGTTTGAGACAATTTTTCTCAATATGGAAAGCAACCATGGTCAACCATCGCCAAACAAGGTCAATCATGGTCATCCAAGATAAAACATTGTCAATCATGGTCCACATTGATCAAACATGGTTGACCACGGTCAATTATGTTCTACCATGGTCCACCACGATATTTTGACAAATATCGTCTCAGTATGAACATCAAACATGGTTAACTAAGGTCCAACGTCGTATTTTTAGAAATATTTTCTCAATATGAAAATCAATTATGGTAAACCATGGTCAGTCATGGTCAACCATGGTTAATAAGCATGGTCACATTATGACAAAGATTGTCTGATGGTATTATGTCACATTTCGACAATCATGGTCAACTATGGTCAACCATGGTCCAACATCACATTATGAAAAATATTGTCTCAATATGAAAATCAACCATGGTCAACCATGGTCCAACGTCGCATTGTGACAAATATTGTCTCAATATGAAAATCAATCATGGTCCAATGTCACTTTGTCACAAATAGTGTCTCAATATGAATATCAACCATCATCAACCATGGTAAACCATGGTTAATCATGATCAACCATGGTGAGTCATTGTGAACCATGTCCCATCGTTGTATTGTGACAAAGAATATCTCAATATGGAAATATACCATAGTCAAACATGTTCAATCATGGTCATCCATGGTCAACAACGATGGTCATCCATGGTCAACCATTGTCCAATGTCGCATTGTGACAAAGGTTGTCTCAATATGAAAAATTAGGCATGATCAACCATAGTCAATAATTTTCAACGAGGGTACAACGTCGAATTGTGACAAATATTGTCTCAATATTAAAATCAATTGTGGTCAATAACTATGGTCACATTGTGTAATGGTCCAATGTAACATTATGATAATGATGGTCAACCGTTGTCAATCATCGCATTGCGAAAAATATTGACTCAATATGAAAATGATTCAAGTAAGTTTTGCTAACACTTAAACAAAAATACTCATTGTAGGACCTTTTACAGACATGATTTTTCATGCATACATGAGCGACATGTTATTTAAATAAATATTTACCATCACATAAACATTATTCAAAGAATCCAAAATGATATAAATAAGCAACATAAAGAGCCATGAATAATCATAATACCAATATGATAACGGAGTTCACTGTAGGAGGGAAGGGCTACGTCTCTGGATTCATCTGGAATTGCTAAACACTTTATTAATTTTGAGGTATTTTCCTTCTTGAAATCGGGTGATTCATCTCACAAATATGTGGATAATTCTCCTTTAAGAGCTTCCTTCTTGCAAATGGGCCAAAGGCACTTATATAAAATACATTTCCTCAGCACCAGAAGGGCTATATTTTCTCTAACAAGGCTTCAAGCTCTTACAAAGCTCCTCGAAAATCTCCCAAAAAAAATCTCCACAAGGTCCCCCCTTAAAAAATCTCACATCAGGAGTTTATATAGTTTTTCCCCAAAAAGTTTATATAAATCCTCAAATCCACAATAGTAGGATCTTAAGACATTTTAAAGAAAAGCAAGATTCATGATTCTAGGATCTAAAACTTACTCAAGGGAAAAAATGGTAAAATCCAATCTTCAAGGATCTCAACCATGCCAAGAGCCCTCAACCTTTCATTGAGAAATACAAAATTTGTTGTGACGTCAATTCTCACATAAAAATAATTTCTCAAATGGAAAATAAGTGAATATTTTCTGAGTCATTTTCTAGTCACTTACAACATTATCCATTTTACAATTTTAAATGAAATAAGGCATAAAATTATTTATCCCATTTACTCTCTTATCCCAAGCTTTGTCACATATCATCAAATTTATTCATGGTGTGAAAAGTAAACTTCTACATGTGTGGAGATCCTCGTGGATCAATCCCTCCCAAATAGAAACTTTTGGTCCTCCAAAAGTATCAATATGAACCTATAGGTATCTGTACACTTCTTTCAATTTGCAACAATCTCACTTACGTTGCGATATCAAATCGTAGCATAAAGTGCAACCTATTTCATATATAAAGTAAAAACACCTAACAACTGCATCCACCAAAGGATTATTATTATGCCTAGAATTATTCAAAAATCCATTATAGACCATTGTATTAAGCATTGCTGAAATTGTTCTTTATTGTTACAACGTAAAACAAGCCTATTTTTCATAGGAATATTCATAACAAAGTGGGAATACGTTGCAAAAAATATAAGTAACATTTTTAAAGTGTCTTTTGGAATTCCTTGAGGACCCTTCTTCATATGCTCCAAGCATCGACTCTTTTATCTCTATTCGAAGACTTCCCTTTCATTCTTAAAAAGGAATAGGACCATTTATTTCTTATAATTAGACCTGTATAAGATCAAACTAAGAGCTCTATAATCACCATAAGTTCATCTATCAACACATTGAACACCCCTATAAAATGACTAGAATTTCTGGTTCTAGTCTTCATCAGAGGTTTGTGCGATGGTGGGAAAACTATGGTTCAGAATTCTTGTGTTTTTTCCATGATGTGGAGGGGCCCAAACATTTGCTTGGTTGTGTTGAACAACAAGATAACCTCACTGAGCTCTATTACATCGGCTTTTATATCCAAAAGTTAGACTTTTTCCCTTGAGAATATAATTTAACACATGGCACAAAACCATCCATTAAACACAATCCCTTACACCCCAACTGGTCTAGAAAAGAACTATGTGAACACCCATTAAAGTCCTAACTATTGTGAAAACAAATTGTAGTTATCACAATCCATCAAAATCCATTTTTATTAATAAAACCATGCCTCCATAGACACGAACAACCTAAGCATTAACCTATGCTTCTTCGCCACTCACCAAGAATGCAACCATCGGAGCCATGTCATCCAACAAATTATGTTATATCTCCTACAACTGATGGAGCACCATACTCATGAGTCAAACGCATTAGATCCCCCAACAGATAGTGATGCAACATAAATTTTTGAGGAAATTTTCCCCCAAAATTTGTAGATGATCGCAACAAACTTGGAAGAAATGTAGAAATTTTTTTTTTCACCAATGAAAGGAGAAAATCCTACCAAATATAGAGATATTCTCCACCTCTTATGCCACTCCTAGAGATGACAAAAAAATGAGATCCATTTTGTTGTAATATTGGATTCTGTGAAATTGATCTGAGAGTCAAAGGCCGATAGGATAGAAACTGGAGGTTCAGTTTCCTCCCTCCCTCTGCTCAACTACGGATTAATATGGTTGTTTTCTGATGTTTTCCAAAAATAACGTCGTCCATTCTTCGATCATGCAATGAAAATACATGCTCAGATGCCTCTGCTAAAATTTGCATCAAGAAACAGTGAAATTGGCAACCATAAATAATAAAAATTGCACACACACTGGTGTGGGATTCATGTCACACATGAGTGAGGAATTCAATTACACATTAGTGCTAAATGTCGGCATCTAATTGATTTATCCCTTAAATAAATTTTAATTTCATATCATAACAAATTGTATCAGTTAAATAAGTCAGGAAGACTGAGTTAGATCACGAATTTCGAGTTCAGGGTCAAGGTGAGGTATGTAGAGTGATTCTAATATTTTTGGGGTCTAGTTGTAGTTACTGCACTAGTGGGGTGCATGTGCAATCAATTAACTCAAATTAATTGAGTTAAAATCATTTTAACTATTTCTAACTGAGTGATGAGCTAGTGAGAGGTCCAGTGAATTAAATTAGATTTATTCACAAGTAGTGATCAATCATATAAATGATGATTCTCTATTAATATATGCATGTATGTCAGTTCTGATGAATACCTAGTTGATACAGAGGTTAAAGGGAAGTTAATTATCAGTTTTATTATTAGAAAATTGCTCGGGCGTAATTATAAAGTCATAGGAAGGATCATGATGGGTTGTGCAGTCAAGGAAGGTTGATTATCCTATTTAATAGAGATTAATTTCCTAGGTATTGTGTGAGCAAGGCTGGGCTAAGCAAGGGCTGAGAATTTGCCAAGTGTTTGTCAATTTTTCCTCAGAATCGCTAGTCAGTTTTGAGCATGATCAAGGTGAGACGATCGGTAGAGGGCAGGATTTTCTTGGTGTGAGAAAGCATTGTATTATTTCATTATTCTTTAACTATGTAAAATATATGATTGAGCGGTTTGATCAGGTGCTTTCCCCAAGAAAATATTGTGTTGTGTGATTGATAATTTCCTTTCTCTTACTTGAATGTGATTGAGCAATCATGTTTTATATTCCACAAATATAGTAGAAGGATTTAGTATCTTGTTTTAGTACATTACATAATTGGATTGAATCCATTGGTATAGAGTTTCTATATAATTTCTACATGGTATTCGAGCAGGAATTTTTTGGGTGGAAAGTTTGCAGAGAATATCTGAAAATTTTGATGCCCAATTTTCGAAAACATATAGCATATTTTGATTCCTTATGAAACAATACCCAAATTGAAAAAAAAAATTGGTCGAATCGGAGCTCGGATGAGGGCGATATCGTCGATTTAACATCAAATATTTTTTTAGAAAATTTTGTGATGGTGGGGCAATTACAATGTGCATGAGTCATGAACCTACAGGCACTTGAGGTACAAGTTGCATGTAAATATTTTAGGAGAAAAGCATAGGTTACTAACTTGGTGGTTGAGAAGGAGCCTCTCAACATGCAGTTTTAAAAGCAGTATTAGAAGGTTGTGGAGCAGCCACAATTGGAGAATCAGAGAGGAGACTGAGTGGAAGAGTCCACTCAATTAGAGACCTCCAGGAGGGGGAAATTTTGAGCCAAATGGGTAGAGGGAGTACATGCAGTTATACCTCCAAGTATGAGGTGGGGCGATGTGTAGAAATAATCCCGAGAATAAATTTGTGCAGGGACCATTGAGATGGCATGTCTCATGGATTGAACCTGGCTACGAGGAGCCCATAGTACATCAGTAGTAGGAATAATTGGTTGGATTGATGCAGTCAGATGTCAGGAAGAATCGGTTGGACTGATGCAGTCAAATTTTAGGAAGATAGGAGCCAGAGTGAAAAATGTCAGAGACTAGAGCGCAAATCAGAGTTGGGAGCGGTGCAAAGGGCATGGATGCAGATGTCAGGAGCAAAGAAAAGACTCTAGTAGACAGGTGCAGTATCTAGCATCAATCAGAAGACTCTTATGATAGATGCATTATATTGATTTAATTGTTCAGAGGCTATTCCAAAGGTATCGAATCAAGATAGATTGAATTAATTTCTTCTTGAGAGGGAGTGTTGAAATTTGCAACAAGAAAGTGTGAAATTGGAAACCAGAAAGGACAAAAATATCACACACACTGGTGTGGAATTCCAATCACACATGATTGAGGAATTTAGTTACATATTAGTGCAAAATGTGTGTGTCTAATTTATTTATCCCTTAAATTGGAGAATAAATTGTAATTTCATCTCATAACAACTTGTATAAGTTAACTAAGTCAAAAAGACTTAGTTAGCTCAAAAATTTCTAGTTGAGGCATGTAGAGTGATTCTAATATTTTGGGGGTCCAGTTGGAGTTAATGCACTAGTGGGGTGCATGTGTAATCAATTAACTCAAATTTAACTAGTACTAACTGAGTGATGAGCTAGTGAGAGGTCCAGTGAATTTAATTAGATTTACTCACAAGTAGTGATCAATCAAATAGCTAATGATTCACTATTAATAGTTTCATGCATTTCATTTCTGATGAAGACCAAGTTGAGACAGAGGTTAAAGGTAAGTTAACTATCAGTTGTATTATTATCAAATTGCTTAGGCGCAATTATAAATTCACAAAAAGGCTCATGATGGATTGCGTAGTTAAGGAAAGTTTATTATCCTATTTAATATGGATTAATTTCCTAGGGATTGCATGAGAAAGGCTGGGCTAATAAGGGGATGAGAAATGGCTATGTGTTTGTCAATTTCTCGTCATAATTTCTAGTTAGTTTTGAGCAAGATCAGGGTGAGACGATTGGTGGAGTGCAAGATTTTCTCTATGTGAGAAAGAATTGTATTGTTTCATGATTCTTTGACTATGTAAAATATATGATAGAGGGGTTTTGAGCAGGCTCTTTCCCCAAGAACATATTGTGTTTTGTGATTGATAACTTCCTTTCTTTTACTTGCATGTGATTGTCCGATCGTGTTTTATATTCCACAAATATAGTAGAAGGATTCAATATCTTGTTTTAGTACATTACATGATCAGATTGAATCTATTGGTATAGAGTTTCTATATAATTTCTATAGAGTCTTACTGGTTTTCATGAATATCAATCCAAGCATATCTCTGTTCTCATCAAATTTTTCCACACTAATACTTTTCTCCCGATTTCTGATTATCTCGCTCAGTGCCCTCTGAATTTATCGGTCTAGCCTTTGACCTTTAAAATTACTTATCGTGGGAAAAAACTTGTAACTCGGAATACTGAAGTTATGAAAGCCTTCAGCAACGAGAATTTCTTGCTCGAGGTGCAAGTCAAATATGTGTTTTACTTCCATATAGCTACTGCCAAAAGAAATTCTAAAAATCACATCACCAGACAGATTTCAAAATTCATTGAATACCTCTATCTCTTTCTCGTCATAATCGACTGACTCAGTCCATTTTTCTAGCACACTGGTTGCACTCTCCATAATCACTAGCACCATAGACTTTAAGGCTTATGAATGAAAGGTAGGACTAAGAAGTCTTCTTTGATGCGCCCATTTTTTCCCTCTGGAATTCGTAAGTGCATCACCAGATAGCTTCCTGAGATGGGGAATTGGATGTGGATTCTCATAGTTCTCAAACTTAAGATAGAGCACCTCCATGATAAGATCTCAATTAGGAAAAACAAGCCTCAACACAAGACCAAAATAGTACACGAAATTCTTGTCGTATGCCTTAGTCCAATGATGAATCTCACGAAACACTCAAGGAAAAATACTATGTGGATAGCTCCATTGGAATCGAATTGGCCTTCTTCATAATTTCAATTAAATCCATTGATTTTCCATAAAGAAGCCTATATGGGCACCCAGATATACCCTGCGATTTGAAGTACCTTTTCATTTGAATGGGTACTGACCATATTTTCACAGCGAATTTCAGCACGACGAACATAAATATGAATCCACGGATTCAACGTCCTTACTAGTGGACGAAACAAGGATAGAAAAAGCTCTTGTAATACTTTGAAGGGATACAAATATAATATATATAACTTGCGGTTGGCGTAATTAATAATTAGATGATTAGTTCATATTTCATAGTCTCCAATGACCAAATTGTTTAAGAAAACACACCACCCAAGCAAAGAATCTATTTTTTCTCCATGTCATTGATGTGTGGTATTTAAAAAAATTTGATTTCCTTCTCAAGTTCAACGCTCATGAAATTGCTTTTAAATTGACATCAATATTTGCAGTAATTGTATTTTTTTTTTTATTAATTATATATATACAACAAATGTTAAAATGATTTTCGAAGTCAAGATATGCACTCAAATTTGAAGATATCTCATCCATTTCTTATCAAAGCACTCAAATCGACTCTCCTTTGGTTTCTTGACAAGTCCAGAAATATTGATTGCATAAACATTCACAATTATTGTGACCTCCTTTATTTCGTCTTGTGTTGAACTTCTTTTTCTGTTTTCATATGCTTGCATGGTTCCCTTTCCTTGGTTGGGATGAAGGTGCAGATGAACTTTCCAACAATTACTAATCCAGTGACCACTCATTTGGAAATGAGTGCAAAAATTATTTCTGCTACTCTATTTCTTATGACAAGGGGAATTACCACTTTACTTTGTTGATCAGATCTATCTATCCAAAGGCAATATTTTCCAACACCTTGCAGCACAATGATTATTTAACCCAAAAAATGTACAAGGTTTATTATACCATAAATTCTTATTTTCATTTTTAGTTTTCTGTAATTAAAAGGAACCCTAACATACCTCTGTGGATCATACCTCGTAGAACTTTCCTTCATGTAGTCTCAAGAAGAAGATTTGGACTTTGCTCCTTTCTTGTATAGTTTTCTAAATGGATTTAAAGCTTTAGTCGCCTTCAATCCTGTTGGTGATGCCTGATCATCGGCTTTGGCCAGCTCTCTTTTTTTGGTGTAATACTCTCCCATTTTTTCCTCCACGGCCTGCTCTAGCATAAGCCTTAACTTTCACTTTTCTTCTTCAGTGTCTTGAAGAAGCCTTTAAAGCTCTGCATTCTTGGCTTGAATGCAATGGTTGATCTCCTCCAACTCTTCAATTCTTTCTTGCTTCAAGTCTCATCCCATTATTATATTCACAATCCTAGAAAAATAGTCAAAATGATCTGATAGAACTTGATCCGAGCGATTTTTTATAACACTTACTTAAACAAAAATACTCATTGCATGCCCTTTTACTGAAATGATTTTTCATGCGGACATGAGCGAAAAATTATTTAAATAATGATTTACCATCATATCAACATTATTCAAATAAGAAAAACATCAAAGAAACAAGAAACACAAAGAACCATGAATAATCATAATACCGATATGATAATAGAGTTCACCCTAGGGAGAGGGTTAAATCTCTGGATTTTTCTAGAACTATGAATCACTTTATTAATTATGAGGCATTATCCATCTTACAATCGGTTTAAACATCTCAAAAATATCTAGATCATGATCCTTTAAGAGTTTCCTTTTCACAAATGGGCCAAAGGTTCTCACATAAAATACATTTCCTCACCCCCAGAAGGGCTATATTTTCTTTTAAAACAAGGCTTCAAGCTCTTGCAAAGCTCCTTTAAAAGCTCCCACAAAAAATCTCCAAAAGGTTCTCCCCCCCAAAAAAATGTCACAAGAGGAGTTTATATATTTTTTCCGCAACAAAAAGACATAACTCCTCAGATCCACAATAGTATGATCTTTAGACATTTTAAGGAAAAACAAGATCCATGATTCTAGGATCTAAAACTTACTCAAGGAAAAAATTAGTAAAATCCAATCTTTAAGGATCCCAACCATGCTAAGAGCCCTCAACCTCTCATTGACAAATAACAAATTATTTGTGAGGTCAATTCTCACATAAAACTAATTTCTCAAATGGAAAATAAGTGAATATTTTGTGAGTCATTTTCTACTCACTTACAACATTATCCACTTTATTGTTTTAAATGAAATAAGGTATAAAATTATTAATCCCATTTACTCTCTTATCCCAAGATTTGTCACCTATCATCAAATTTATTCATGGTTTAAAAAGTAAAATTCTACATGTGTGGATATCCTCATGGAGTAGAAAATCAACCATGTTCAACCATTGTCAATCATGGTCAAACATGGTCAACCATGGCCCAACGCTGCGTTGCGATGAAGATTGTCTCAATATTAAAATCAACCATGGTCAATTGTGGCCAACCAAATTTGTTTTAAGGTTTATAAAATTTATCTTAGGGTTTATATACCTTGGGTTTACAATATTAATCACTTGGGTTTAATATTATTCCCTTGGGTTTTTAGTATTATTCCCTTGGGTTTAATAGTTCCTTGGGTTTATAATATCAATCCCTCGGGTTTATTAATCCAAGGATTTATTAATATCACATTATGACAACCATGGTCAACCATTGTCCAACGTCGCATTGTGACAAATATTTTCTCAATATGAAAATCAGCCATGGTCAACCATCGTTAATCATGTTCAAACATAGTCAACCATGGTCCAATGTCGCATTGTGGAAAATATTGTCTCAATATGAAAATCAATCATGGTCAACCAATTTTCTTTTGTTGTTTATAATGTTTATCTTAGGGTTGATATACCTTATGTTTACAATAGTATTCCTAGAGTTTAATATAATCTATTGGGTTTATAATATAAATTTATAATATAATATAATACCTTGGGTTTATAATTATTTGGATTTATAATATAAATTCCTAGGGTATAATATTATTGATAGGGTTTATAATATTATTCCTAGAGTTTAATATAATCCATGGGTTTATAATCCACTCGGTTTATAATATAAACTCATTGGGTTTATTAATCCATTAGGTTTATAATAATGCCATTATGGTTTTGTGAGAAATATTTTCTCAATATGGAAATCAATCATGGTCAACCATAGCGAAACCAGGTCAATCATGGACAATCATGGTCAACCATCATCAATGATGGTCCAAATTATTCAAACATGGCCGGCCATGGTCAATAATGGTCTACCATGGTCCAATGCCACATTATGACAAAGATTGTCTCAATATGAATATCAGCCATGGTCAACCAAGGTCCAACATCATATTTTGAGAAATATTTTCTCAAATATGAAAATAAATCATGGTCAATCATGGTCAACCATGGTAAGCATGGTCACATTATGAAAAAGATTGTCTAATGGTCCGACATCACATTTCGACAATCATCATCAACTGTGGTCAAACATGGTCCAACATCACGTTGTGACAAAGATGTTCTCAATATGAAAATTTACCATTCTCAACCATGTTCACCCATGGTTCAACGTCGCATTGTGACAAATATTGTCTCAATATGAAAATCAATCATGGTAAATCATGGTCCAATGTCACTTTGTCACAAATATTGTCTCAATATGAACATCAACCACGGTAAACCATGGTAAACCATGGTTTTTCATGATCAACCATGGTCATCCATTGTCAACCAATTTTGTTTCAAGGTTTATAATATTTATCTTAGGGTTTATATACCGTGGATTTACAATATTAATCCCTTGGGTTTAATATTATTTCCTTAGTTTTTATTATTAATCCGTTGGGTTTATTAGTTCCAGGGATTTATAATATCAATTCCTTGGTTTTATTAATCCAAGTATTTATTAACATCATATTATTAAAACCATTGTCCAATGTTGCATTGTGACAAAGATTTCCTCAATATGAAAATCAACCATGGTCAATTGTGGTCAACCGAATTTTTTTTAGGGTTTATAATATTTATCTTAGGGTTGATATACCTTGCATGTACAATATCAATCCCTTGGGTTTTTAGTATTAATCCCTTGGATTTATTAGTACCTTGGGTTTAATATTCCTAGGGTAGAATATTATTGATAGGGATTATAATATTATTCCTAGGGTTTAATATAAATCCCTTGGGTTAATAATCGATTTTGTTTATAATATAAATTTCTTATGTTTATGAATCCCTTGGGATTATTTATCCCTTATGTTAATAATAATCCCAATATGGGTTTGTGGCAAATATTTTCTCAATATGGAATGTATTTATGGTCAAATATGGTCAACCATGGTCAATCATGATCAGCATTGGTAAAACATGGTCAATCATGGTCAATTATGGTGTACCATGGTCCAACACCACATTGTGACGAATATTGTCTCATTATGAATATCAACCATGGTCAACCATGGTCCATCATCGTATTATGGGAAAGATTTTCTCAATATGAAAACCAACCATGTTCAACCATGGGCACATGGCGACAAAGATTATCTCATGTTCCAACACCACATTTCAACATCCATGGTCAACTATGGTCAACCATATTGTCTCAATATGAAAATCAACCATGGGAAATCATGGTCAACTAGGGTCCAATGTTGCATTGTGACAAAAATTCTCTCAATATGAAAATCAATCATGGTCAACCATGGTCCAACATCACATTATGACAAATATTGTCTCAATATGTAAATCATCGATGGTAAACCATGGTCAACCATGGTCCAACATCGCATTGTGAAAAATATTATCTCAATATGAAAATAAACCATGGTAAACCATGGTTATTCATGATTAACCATGGTCAATATCCATGGTCACATTGTGACAAATATTGGCTGATGGTCCAATGTCACATTGTGATAACCATGGTCCAGCATCGCATTGTGACAAAAATTGTCTCAATATGGAAATCAACCATGGTCAACTAGGGTCCAACACTGCATTGTGAAAACAATTATCTCAATATGAAAATCAATCTTGGTTAACCATGGTCCAACCTTGCATTCTGACAAATATTGTCTCAATATAAAAATAAACCATGGTCAACCATGTTTGTTTTACGGTTTATAATATTTATATTAGAGTATATATTCCTGGGTTTACAATATTAATCCTTTGGGTTTAATATTATTCTGTGGGATTTTTTGTAGTAATCCTTTGGGTTTATTAGTGCCTTAGGTTTATAATGTCAATCTCTTTGGTTTATTAACCTAAGGGTTCATATTCTAAGGGTATAATATTATTGATAGGTTTTATAATATTAGTCTTAGGGTTCAACATAAATCCCTTGTGCCTATAATCCTTTGGGTTTAAAATGTAAATTCCTTGGGTTTATTAGTCACTTGGGTTTATAATATTAATAATAACTTATGTTTATAATATTAATCCTGAGGGTTTATAATATTAATATCTTGGGTTATAAATATTAGTCCCTTGGGTTTTTAATATTGATCCCTTGGGTTTATTAATCACTTACATTTATAACAAAAATCCCTTTGGTTTATTAATCTTAGGGTTTATATTCCTGTCGTATAAAATTAATGCTAGGGTTAAATGCCATTCCTTCAGGTTTTAGTTCCTTGGGTTTTATAGTATATATCTTAGGGTTAATATCTCATGGGTTTATAATATTAATCCCTTCGTTATGTAAAAAATATTTTCCTAATATGGAAATCAATGACGGTCAACCATGGTGAACAATGATCAATCATTGTCAATATTGGTCAAACATGGTCGACCATGGTCAATTATGGTCTACCATTATCCAAAATCACATTGTGACAAAGATTGTCTCAATATAAATATCAACCATGGTTTATAACATTAATCCTAATGTTCAATATAATTCCCTTGGGCTTATAATCATGGTCAACCATGGTCGAACATCATATTGTGACAAATATTTTCTCAATATGAAAATCAACCATGGTTGAACATCACATTGTGACAAAGATTGTCTCAATATGAAAATAAACGATGGTCGACCATGTTTATTTTAGAGTTTATAATAAACCGAAGGGATAGATATTGTGATCCCAAGGGAATAATATTTAAACCCAAGAATATTTATGCTTTGGTTTGTAATATTAATAATCTCTTGGATTTTTAATATTAATCTCAATGTGTTGGATTTAACAATTTCTTAGGTTTGTAATATTAATAATCCCTTTATTTTTTAATATTAATTACTTTGATTTATTATTATTCCCTTGGATTTTCAATATGTATTCCTTGGGTTTATTAACTCCTTGATGTATTGACCCTTTGGGTTTATAATATTAACCCCATTGGTTTCTTAGTTGCTTTGGTTTATAATATTAATAATCCATTGGGTTTATGATTCCTTGACTTTATAATCTTAGAGTTTTTGATAAAAATCTTAGATTTTATATAATCATATATTAATTCCTTGGTTAATTGATCATTTAGGCTTATAATATTAATGTCATTGGTTTCTTAATTCATTGGGTTTATAATATTAATAATCTCTTAGGTTTATGATTCTTTGACTTTATAATCTTAGAGTTTTTGATAAAAATCTTAGATTTGATATATTCATATATTGATCTAGAATATTAAACTTATAATATAGCATATATTAAGTTGACGCCTATAGTGTATATCAACCACATTTATTAATGTTATTTTTCTATTTATATAAAATATTAATATACAATGAAATTATGTCAATAATACAAATTACATTCCTAAAAGTTACATATTAATATTTATTATATGAAAAAAATAGTTATTCACAAATTTATGAGATTCATCATTCCACCATGTATGTATATAAATATGTTATATAACACTTCAGAGATTTCAAAAATCCTTAAAGACCAATTTAAAATGGCATTTTAGTAATATCGGGAGTGTTAGTTTGAAAAATGCAGAAATGGATGAAGCTATTAAAAGGATCACACTTTACAAAACGAGACCACCTTAAAATAGGTACTAATATTTATCATAATTATACAACTAATAAATACACATAAGTCTTAAATGATGAGAATAACATTTAGATGTAGGATATTTCATTTTTCAATACATTTGCAAGTTCTTTCTTCACCTACTATCCAACATTTAAATTTAAAAAAAAAAAAAACAAAATAAATAAATTAATTAAGAGTTAATTTCTTTCTAAAAGGAACCTAGTCAAATGAAATAGTTAAATAAAATAAATAATTAGATATCAAAATTAATTATTATGAAATAAATTCAAAATTAATGTACCAATTCAAGAATTAATTCACTTTGAAAGATAAAGTAGCAGAAATAAGTACAAGAATTTCTTCATAAAACAGATACTATGAAACATAGAGTCTTAAACGAAAAAAAAAATATTATAATAAAATTTATATAATAATTAAAAAAAAAAACTAGTCTTTTAAATTTAAGTTATTATTATTTATTTGATTCTTAACAAACTTTTAAAGTAAAATTGAATTTAGCATATAGTTGTTACACTTTCACCAAAAATAACAACTAATTTAGGGCCTAACTTACATCATGTCTCTGGGGACTTAAACTTACAAAGTTAAGGACATGAAACTTGTGCCATACCGCTCAAACTAATTGCCTTCAATAATAATTTAAGTAAAAACTTAATCCTTTGAACATAAATTATTATTACTCTTTTGACCTGTCTCAGAGAGGCTTTATCGGTCCAAGTCTATGTTCACTTTGCATGCAACGTTTAGAGGACGTGACTCATCTTTTTTTTAGTTGCCCTATTGTTGCTAAAGTATGGAATTCTATCCTACAAACCTTACACATTGGTGGAATCTGGATTGAACACTTACTGGAGGCATGTTTTAAACATTGGTTTGTAAATCAACATGAGTTTTGTACCTTACCCTTTTATATCATTTGGGGCATTTGGCATTGTAGGAATCGTAAGATTTTTTAGCAGAAAAAGGTAGATATCAGGAATATAGTATTAGGGATTGCGGCATATTTCTCTGAAATAGGTCCCAAGAATCATGTAATAAAACCACGAAAGATTATCAAACAAGATTTGTGGAAAAATCTCCTTGTTGGATTCTTTGATCGTGCATGTACTAGCAATCAATGTGGATGTGGTGTCCTTATTGTCATTGAGACTGACTGCTATTAATATTTCTAATAGGAGGGTGGCAGGGGTACCAAAAACAGGGCGAAAATCATTGGTTTATGGGTGTACTTTATATTGTGAAGTGGCTCAACATCAATTATTTACAGGTATTCGAACATTCTAAAGGTTCCATATATTGCATCATGGGGCTCTCTCACTTCCATCCACCTTTGTTGTCATATTGGATGAAGTGCATCAGCATATTGGAACGATCCTTTCAATACATCTCCTTCAAGCACATCTACAGGGAGTAGAACAACATTGTGCTATTTACAAACATAACTCGAGGACTAATACCGACAATATTCTTATTTCCTTAGTTTCTGCAATATACTCGTTATTTTGCACTGTATTCTTTTTGGTTTTTTATATTCATTCACATGCACACAAAATATATATATATATATAAAATTTTACATCCCTGGTATATTTCTTATCTTTATTCCCAAAGATCTACACTCTTTGAATGTCATATAGAATAAAAAAAATAGAATTTTGGATTAATAATGATAACTAGCCATTAAAATCTCTTCTTATAATTTACTTAATTTGAAATTATCAAATATTTTTTTGACATTTTTCTGTGGGATTATGCACTCTATGTTAAATGTCTTTCAAATTTACATAGTTTATCTCCCAAAATAACACAAACACATGCAGACTTAAGTACATGTTATAAAAATTGAGATATGATATTCTCATAAATTTATATCAATTTTTTAGACTGTAAATATTAATTATCTCTCAAAGAAGATAGTGACATTTTAATATTTTTTAATAGTCAAAATTACTCCACTAAAATAATCCATTTCAATCAGAAATAAAGTAACCTTGAACACCAATTTGATATTTTTCTTACAAATAATTTTAAAATTATTATATTATTATTATTTTAAAAAATAGCTAAACACATTAAACAAATATAATATTATAATTTATTTTAATCTTTATTACTATAATTCATTTACAAAATAAAAATTAATTTGGTCATTTATATTAGTCAATTATATTTAATATAAGTTATAATTTTTTTAAAATTTTTTTATAGCTTTCATAAAATTGAATTTAAATTTATTTTACCAATTTGAAACTAACTAATATGAAAGTATTCGGTATGTTTTTTTCCCCATATAGAGCAATCATATTCATCCGACACATTTTTTCCATGGCTCTTGGCATAGTCCAAAAAGGGAATATAGAGTATAGGACATAACATTCTCACTTTATTCTTGCTTGCCAACATCCTATTCAATATACTCTTCTTAGTAGAGTTACTCAAACTACAATTTCTGTGGAAACCACATATACATAATTATTTTAATTAAACATGGATGGACATTACTTAATATCAACAGAGTTTTTTCTACTGTGTATTTAATAAATATTAAGGCAAGTCATCATTATTTTATTTTTTCCTCATAATTTTTTTTTTAATGTATGTTTTGAGATGTTTATGGAGTTGTTTTTAGTGTGAATTTTTGGAGTTTCTCGTGCTGGAATTTGGGAGAAACATTTGTGGTGAAATCTTGATTTGTGTTATTTAAACTAGTTTTTTTATTGTATATATGGATTCAACATCCTATGGCTCCTCGATTGTGTAGGGGTCACTCATCAAGATTGTGATTTCAATGAATTCCTGCCGGATTTTAAGAAATTAGACCGGAAAATCCACTAGAAAAGATTTCAAAGAGTATCACTAAAGACAACTCGATTTTTTATGGTAATGATATAGTATTATATATTTTTTTTGGCTTTTTTGTCTTTTAAAAATTAATTGATTTAATATTTTATTTGAAATAATTAAAATAATTATATAAAATATATTAAACTATATATTTATATTTAATAAATTTAAAAAATAACTTATGAAATGTACACTAGTTGGTTTATGTGGATTTTAGTTTCGGGTTCAAATCTCATGAGAAAGGTTATGGATGAGAGTCACGTTTGGGGAAATTAAAAAATTAAATTTGGATAAACCACTTAAAAATTCTATTCACAAAAGAATAATAATACAATATAAATACAAGAAACTAAGTCTCAAGATAGTATCTGGCTTGACCTATAATCTTGGTTGAGTGAATATCTCAACCACACACCAATCTAAAAAGATAACTAGTTGGAGAGAATATCTCAACCAACTAGGCCTCAACAAACTCCTAAATAATAGGGACAAAATCCTATAGTTGGAAAGCATCAGGACTCATACATGTAGGAATTATATTTTCCAAGCCCCCCCTTAATGACTACTTGTCTCGATATCAATTGAAAAAGTCTAGTTGTGATCGCAATGTTTACAAACATGACAAAAAATATGTCAACGCCCATATAAGGGAATAACCATCCATCTGAATGCATGGGTACCTAATTGATTCAACCACCAGTCTATTAGGATGTCCTTCATGTACATGGTTCAGTCAATGTTATATTTGGATACATATACATATACCTACAAGGCCCCCTCCATCATTTTAATTTTGAAATCTTCTTAGTTACTAATTCCGTCAAGTTGTATCATAACCCTTGTAAAGGTGTAGTTGACAAGTTTGATTCACGATTTCCACTCTCAAACTCTCGAATCATGCATCTCCTGAACTCAATTACACAACAACATACCAAGCTATCTCATAACCTCACTAGAATACTAATCTCACATCTTCAACAAATGAGGAATATTTCGCTAGATCAACAACTCCCAAACTAGCTCAACAACCATTCATGCTGAGATTTTATCTACACCTGATTCCTTATATAAATAGCTGCATACCATTAAACCATTTTTCTAACCATTTTTTACTTAAGTTAAAGACAATTCAATAAATAAAGCGATTGTGGCTGCTAGTTAAAAAATAAAATAAAGGAATAATAAATTCAATAGAAATAAAATAAGTGCATCTCATGCAGCCATGGTAAAGCTCCCATTGCAAAAATATGCTTCTACTGTAGATCTCCTTTCACAAGTAATCCATTTTTGTGCAACACTCTATCCAATCCGCACTTGACCATTGATTTTGTAACAACCTTAGTGAAAATTTCATGTAATAAAAGCTAATAAAGGAAAAATTAACAACCACTGTTGATGGGGCACTTATTCCAAGATGATTTTTTGGAAAAAAATCCTAGTGGATGTTCATTTGGTTTATTATGGCTAAGGAAAATGGCAAAGGAAAATGATTTGGAAAGGAAAATGACATTGTTTGGCACATTTATTTATGAAAATAATGAAAATTAGGAGAAAATAGAGGTGAAAGGTCATAGGTTGCATGTGAGAAGAAAAATGAAGGAAAATAATGGAAAATGAAGAAAATAGAGGCCTCATCAATAAAAAGGCTTATGAGGATCAGTTGGTACATTTTTTGTTAGTTCAATTTTGGAGCTCTCTCATTATTCTCTCTCTCTCTCTCTCTCTCTCTCTCTCACTCTTGGACACTTGGAGTTTTTCTTGGAGAACTTTGGCATTAGATCAAGAAAGGCAAAGAATGAAAGAGGAAGTAAGAAACAAGCAAGGAAGAGCAGGATCAAGTAGCTACAACAAGATTCTTGGTAGGTATTGATTTCCATGTGTGATTTCCTTGCTAGATTTGGCATGCATGGTATTGCATGTGGTTCCTTTTTGTCATAGCATGGGTTTTTCTAGGTGTGACATTGTTTTAAGCCTAGCCTTTCCATTTTTTGGATAACCATGGTGTGATGTAGTTCTCATGTTTTGGTTGAGCTGGATTGTCGAATGGATTCGAAGATGAGAGAGGTGGATCTCCGAAATGATATAACACATGGCCTAGTCACCCTTGAATCAGACTGTGGTTTGCCTTCGTGGGCCTAGGAATACTCAACCGATGAATGAGAGGATATACGGTAAAGCCTATAGGTTTTTCTCTCTCCATCAGGCCTAGGAATCCCTGGTTGGTATATATGGTAAATATTGGAGTGTATGTATCAATTTCAGGCCTATTAATCCCTAGATCAGGTTGCGGATTGCAGTAAAGCCTGAGAAACTAAGAGATAGGAAACTTCCTCATAGTGTAGGTGGAGAAATCTGGTGGCATCCATGCTTGTTTTGGCCTACTGATTGGGTGGAGATCATGTTAAAGCCTGTATGACATGTATATTATCTTTTCCTAGTGATCCAATATAGATTACGATAAATCTTGATTTCTATTGATGAGGTGAGGTGGTTTAGCCTCACGATTCCCTGGTTGGTTCTTTTGGTTTAAGTCCCACATTCATGCTTGGAATATGGAATGGGGGTGATTGGCCAAAGAGAGATTTCGTTCAACCAATCTATGGTTAGGTGGACTGTGGAAGTCCCATCCCGGGTTGGTTTTTTCATTCATCAATAAGAGGTTCTCTCCTTGACATTTTATGTGTAAATGTACTAGTTTATATGTGGATCTTATGGATGATGTATCCTTGACATTTTTTTTGTTATTATTCTGGTTATAAGCATGTATTATGACAATGATAATGTATGCCTCTCCTCATTTTTTTATTTTTAAATGAATAAAAAATGTATCTATGACCCAATAGATGATACTGTAATTAATGATGTAAGGGAACAATGCTTCTTAGCAATTATCAGATAAGCACGAGACCCCTATGATTAGATATGTTGTTTACACCTATAGAATACATATTTGTGATATTTTTGACGAAATGTATGTCATTGCCAGCAGGGGTTCAGTCTAGGCCTTTTGATGTTTTTTGAAAATATTTCATTGTTTTGTTGTATTATTTCATTTTTGAACTTGTCATTGAGTTCTGGAAAGTGGTGTGGGCTCTGGGCCTAAAATATTTCCTTAAATCCCATAGACGCAGGCATAGGTCTAGGTAATTAAGTACCTAGACGCAAGCAGATAGTGTTTTGGCAGCATCTAAAGCCTCCCAGATGCACTCATGGCCAAAATGTGAGAGCGTTCAGGGGTTAAGTAGTTTAAAACCTCAGTGGTAATTAGGGGCTAATTACTTGAGTGGTTGGGATGGTTTGTGGGAGTCTTGTTGATGATGTGGAATGTATGTATGATGTGTTTCTATCGGTTCCACTTCCTTAAGGTCACCTAGGAGGTTGAATCTAATCATAGTAGCCTCTTGTCACATGTTTACCCTAGTTGGCCGATTAATTGGGTAGATATGGGAGGAGGGTGTTACAGAGTGGCATCAGAGCATAGTTCACCCCTTGTACTGGATAGGAAATGTGTATTGGTCATGCATTAAGGTTGGTTGCACATGTGTTAATAATCCTGGTGGTTTATGTGTTGCTTTCATATGCATGGTGTCGGTCATGGTTGTAGTGATGTCTCCATGTGAAAGAGGATGTTGTTGTTGTGAAGTGTGTCGTCATGAGTGTATGATTGGTTATGCATTATTGTGTGTGTCAGTGATTGCATGTGTCATCCTTCTATGCTTGGTTACATTTTGTTACAAGTATTGTCCATTTATTCTTGGTTACATGTGTTTATCTATGTGTATTGTTCATGCTTGTGCTTGTGTATTTTCCATGTGTACGCTCATGTATCATCTATGTTTATGATTGTGTATCATACACGTACATTGGTATGGTTGATGTTGTCGTGCATGGGGTCATAGTATGTGTAGTGATATGGTCATGCAGTGATGACTGGACTCTAGCTATATTGATGTTATGTATTGGGACACTTAGTAGTTACATGCCTAATGATGTTATGATTATGTTTGTACATGTATTACACTGATTTGGATGATCTTGATGATGTGGTATCCTCCCCGAATTATACTAAGGTACGTTGGTTTATTATGATTTTTTTAGTTGACATATTATGTTTTGCAATAAAGATATTAAAATGAATAGAAATATGGTAGACTACAAAGACTCTCCCTATGAATCAGATGAGTAGCGTGGTGGCCACTCTTATGATTTGGAAGACACATTGAGAAGCTTGAAGGAAGAAATAAGGAGTTGTAAGGCAGACAATTACAGGATCATATGGGCACAAGAGAAACAAGTGGAGGTTAATGAAATACATCTTCAGAGCTTGTCATAATTGCAGTAGGAAGGCCCACTATGGATCAACCATGGGAAGGATGAGAAATATAATGTGGCATATAGTAGTAGGTATCCTAGTAGACACAGTTTAGATAGAGCTAACACAGTGAGATATGGAAGGATGTTAGACACTTCAAATAGGAGGGGTGATGAATATAGGTACTATTCCAGTTTCATTTCGGATAGACATCATGATCATCATCGTTATCATCCTTACATTAGGAGTGATAGGAGATACTTTCCGGATGAATTTAAGAAAGCAAAGCCACCTACTTTTGATGGATACCTGAAGAAACTAGAACATGCATAGGCTTGGATACATGAAGGCCGAAATTGTTATCTTTAGCTTGAAAGGTAAATAAAACATTTGGTGGGAAGATGTGAAGTGGGTCAGAAACATCAGGATAGAGGACATGAGTTGGAATGAGTTTAAAAGGATTTTCAGGAAGAAATACTTTTCATAAAGGTACCACGATAGTCAGGCCAAATAATTATATGAGCTAAAGTTGGGATCAATTAGAGATGAAGAGTACACGACAAAATTTTTGGAGCTATTGAGGTATGTATCGTATCTTGAACATGAGAAGGCTAAATTTCAGCGATTTGTCTATGGTTTTCCATTATAATTTAAAGATCAGACTGAGTATGATGAGCCTCAGTCACTTGAGGAAGTCATTGGGAAACTGAAGCATTTCTATGAGAAATCAAAGCGTAAGAATGCATATCAGCAAGGATGGAAAGGGAAAGAGAAGGGTAAAGGTAAATAGAAGCCAAAAATAGCAAGGCCTCAGAATGTAGAGGAGAAAGAAAATGTGGCATCATAAAATAAGTTTAATGCAGCTAGAAAGGGACAGGGATCACAACAACAACATGGAGGTAATGGTACTGGATGGTTGGAGTGTTGGACATGCGGTGAGGAACACCTTAGGAGATATTCTCCACAGAATCAGGGTGGTAGACCTCAAATATATACTGCATAGGAGGCGTAGACTATTGGGTATGTTGGGCGGACCATTCCTCGTATTTATGCAACCGTGGACAATAGGAAGGAAGAGCACCAGGCGTTTATCATTAATATGGACGGTAACCTTTTTGATCAAGTTATTTCTATTTTGACTAACCCTGGATATAATTATAGCTATGTTAGTCCTAACTTGGTGGATAAGTGTGGTTTGAATAAAGAAATGCATGCAGAGTCTTGGTTTGTGTAGTTGGCTATAGGTACGAGAAAAATACTTCACCATTGGGTAAGAGCTTGTGCATTTGAGTTAAATGGTATGCCTACAACAACACACTTGAACATATTTCCACTGGGATAATATAATATATTATTGGGTATGGATTTTCTATACCTTCACAGGATGTTATGTCCCTATATTACTAGTGTAGTCCCTTATTGTTGTTAGTGTAGCCCCCTTATTGTTATTGTTGTACCCCTCTAACCACAATTTTTTTATTATTATGCCCTTACATTATTATTGTTAGGTCGACTAGGATTATATTGTGACCCCATGGACTCCTATACATAGAAGGAGGTTTTGTCATTTGTATCATCCAAGAATTGTTCATTTATGTAATGTAAAGGAGGTTTCCCCCTCGAATTGGCTTCTTTCTAAGGAGTTTATCTCACTTTTCTTCCATTTTTGGAGCTGGTTTCATAACATTTGGTATCAAAGATATGGATTCTAGGGTTTCACTCCTCCAAACAAGTCATTGTGGAATTTTAACTATAAAGTTTTTTCTACGAAGGTTCAGAAGAAGAAATTTTTATCACGCGAAACCAAAATCCTGAGAAAATTCATGTAACAATTTCAGATCTTTGTTCGCAATATTTTCGGAGATATGATCTGTGGAAGTTAGGGTTTTTTCACGCTCCCAAATTTCATCTCAAAGAGGTGACCGCGAGAAAATTGTCATAACTCTCTCTCTGAGCATCGGATCAGAATTCTATAAAACATGGCTGTAATCACATGGACTTTAGCTTCCTTTGTATCAATTTCAGAGACAAATGAGTAAAACATGACACGTAGCACATCGTACAAGTTTAATCTACTGAACCAGTCCATAATTAGGTTTTTGTGGGAGATTGGACATAACTTTGCCTTGAAGAATCCAAACCAAGTCAGACCTGTGGCATTCGAAAGAAGATTCTGAGGGCTAATACAACACCAAATTTAAGATATTGAAGATCCAAAAGAATAGAACTAATTCAGTTTCAATATCGATCTTCTCAAAATCAAGAAAAATGTGTGTATTGTTTTCGGAATTACGTAAGTTTTGTTTGAAAAATTAGTTTGAATTGATTCCAAGGGCATATTGTAGAATAGATATTAGTATTAGGTTCTAAAATGCCTCCTAAAAATAATTCAACACCCATTAAACCTTCATAAGGCTCTACTATGACTCATGAAGATGAAGAAGTGCAACATGAGATATCAAAATTACAAGAGCAAGTGCACCAAATTTCACTCTCACAAAGAGAAACAAAAAATGAAATGGAAGTTTTGAAGAAATGCGTGGAAGTTAAGATGGATGGTTTGAAGAAATGCGTGGATGCTAAGATGGATGGATGGAAACTGGAATGGAAGTTAAGATGGATGGCATGGAAACTGGAATGGAAGTTAAGATGGATGGCATGGAAACTAGAATGGAAGTTAAGATGGATGACATGGAAGCTAAGATCAAAAACATGAAGAATGATCTAAAAGAAGACATGGAAGATTTACAAAAAGTTGATACAAGAAATGTTTCCGAATGGTGAATGATGAGAACAAAATAAATGTTAATCGTGATTTCATAAACTCTAATGTTGGATAGAAGACCCACCATATTCCAAAGATCGATATGAGGAAGTTTGATGGCAAGGATCCTGTAACATGGATACTACAAATGGAGAAATATTTTGATCTCAATAATGTGCAAAACATATAAAAGGTTTTCTTTGCAACTTTATATTTAGAACAAAATAAATTTGTATGGTATCGATGGCTTTGCTCCCGTAAAAAAATTGTCACTTGGTCAATTTTTATGGAGTAAATGATAGAACATTATGAGGATACAAAGAGAAACACCTTTTTTAGCCAATTGATAAATCTCAAACAAAAGGGTTCAGTGGGGGAGCACATTGAGGACTTCCAAAAATTGAATATAAGGGTAACTGATATTCTAGAGGAACATAGGATTGATGTATTCATAGGGAATTTAAAGGATAACATCCAACATGAGGTTCCTATTTGGGAACCTGATTCATTGGAGAAGGCATTCAGGTTGGCAAGAAAAATCGAATGTAAAATTATGGCAACAAGGAAGCCTACCACTTACATCTATAAATATGGAAGTTTTTCTACTCCTACACTTCCACAACCTACAAGGTTGACACCAAAAAAATTGGAAGAAAAAATATCAAAAGGGCTTTGCTACAATTGTGATAGAAAATACACTAAAGGTCATAAATGTGCTAAGAAGAAATTATTTTACATAGATTGTGAAGAGGAGGAAGAAAATGAACAAGAAACTTCAAAAGAAGAGGATATACACCAGGAACCAACCCTAGAAGAAGAAGAAATGAGTCCGATCATATCGTGTAATTCATTGGCAGGAATTACCACTCCTCAAACTCTCAAGATAGAAGGACATATCAAAAAGGAAAATCAAAAAGGAAAATGTAATAGTGTTGATTGATTCAGGTAGTACCCATACTTTTATTCATTGTAAGGTAGCTAAGGAATTGATTTTTTTCCTATACCCAACACCAGAATGTAAAGTGATGGTTGCAAATGGAGGAACTATTAATTTCTCTAGAAAATGCCATAATATCAAGCTAACCATGGGGGAATATGTATTGAATAGTCCAATTATTTCCATTACAATGGGAGGTGCCGATGTTGTACTAATAGTACAATGGTTACAATCTTTGGGGATGGTAGCTTTTAATTTTCAAGAATTTTTCTTGAAATTTTTTTCAGAAGGAAAGGAAGTCAAATTACAGGGTATCACAGGGAAGCTGAGAAAGATAAGAAGCTCTAATGTCATGAAAAATCTTCTGAAGAAATAAAAATGAGGTGTAATTTCACAATTATGCTCACTATAAGTTCCAACATCAAAATCATCTATTTCTCCATATCTCCAAAAAGTATTGGAAAATCATTCCAAGGTGTTTGAATCTCCCAAAGGACTTCCATCTATTCTTGATCATGATTATGCTATTCATTTGATTCCAGGAAGTGTTCCTCCAAACATCAGGTGTTATAAATATCCTTATGTCCAAAAGAGAGAAATTGAATGTAGGATTGCCAAAATATTAGAGGTTGGTATAATTCAACCTAGTCAAAGTTATTTACCTACTCCAGTAGTATTGGTGCACAAGAAGGATGGATCATGGCACATATGTCCAGATTATAGGGATCTCAATAAGCTCACTATTAAAGAGAAATTTCCCATTCCTGTGATTGATGAATTATTGGATTAATTACATGGAGAAATTTATTTTACCAAGTTGGATCTTCGTTCAGGATATCATGGAATTAGAATGAATACTAAAGATATTCTGAAAACAGTATTTAGAACTCATGAGGTTCATTACCAATGCACCTTCTACATTTCAAGGGTTGATGAATTCCATTTTCAAACCCTTCCTTAGAAAATTTGTGCTAGTATTTTTTGATGATATACTAATCTACAACAAGTCTTGGAAGGATCATGTTCAAAATGTCGACATGGTGCTCAAACTATTGAAGGAGAAACAATTATATGCAAAAAAAACCAAATCATTTCTTTGGAGTACAAGACGTGGAATATCTGGGTCATATTGTATCTCACGAGGGTGTTAAGGTAGATCCTAAAAAAATTAAAGCCATTAAGGAATGGAAAGTCCCCAGAACCATAAACCAGTTGCGAATATTTCTCAGGTTAACAGGGTATTATTGCAAGTTTCTTCAGAATTATGGGAGAATAGAATCACCTCTAAAAACATTATTCAAGAAAGATGCATTTTCATGGACTCTTAAATAAAATAAGGCCTTTGAACATCTTGAAGATACAATGTGCCTAGTACCAGTCTTAGCTATGCCAGACTTCACAAAAACCTTTATTATGGAATGTGATGCCACAGGAAATGGAATTGGTGATGTTTTAATGCAAGAAGGAAGACCTATTTCTTTTGAATTTCTTCCAATAAAAGGAAATTATTTACAAAAACGTATTTATGAGAAGGAAATGTTAGCAATACTATATGCACTAAAGAAATGGTGACCTTACCTAATGGGAAGACACTTCAAGGTAAAAAATAATCATGATAGTCTTAAACACATTTTGGAACAAAGACTATCTTCAGAAGAGAAGCAAAAATGTGTCACAAAGATGTTGGGTTATGACTTTGAAATCATTTACAAAAAAGGGAAGCTAAATTTTGTTGTAGATGCACTCTCAAGAAAGAATAAAGAGGTGGAAGCATTTCTTTGTGCCATTTCTATTATGCAACTAGATTAGATAACCGAAGCAAGGGATGAATGTAAGAAGGATGAAGAAGTGTGGACACTCATTCAAAAGTTGCAACAAGATCCTAGTACATATGATAAATTTAGTTGGAAAAATGATTCCTTATGGTACATGGATCGCTTATATATTTATAAGAATTCCCAACTAAAACAAAAGATTCTTTTGGAATTGCACACTTTTCCTTTAGGAGGACACTCAGGATTTTTAAAAACTTACCACAGGGTGAAGAAATAATTTTTTTGGGATGGCCTTAAATCTGATATTCAAAGGTTTGTGGTGGAATGTTTGGCTTTCCAGGAAAACAAAGTTGATACAATTAAGACCTCAGGTCTTCTACAACCTTTATCCATTCCAAGTCAACATTGGGAGGAGATTTCAATGGATTTTATCACAATTCTACCTAAGTCTGAAGGAAATAGTGTCATCATGGTGGTAGTTGATAGAATTACCAAGTACGCACGCTTTTGTCCATTATCTCATCCATTTAAAGAAAGTAAAATTGCTACTTCATTTATGGAAACAGTTCAAAAGCTACATGGAAACCCAAAGATTATTGTAAGCGACAGAGATCCCATTTTTATAGGAAAAATTTGGACGGAATTATTTTCTTGTTTGGGTACTCAACTAGCTCATATCTCATCTTATCATCCTCAATCCGATGGTCAAACTGAGATAATGAATACATGTTTGAAAGGATATTTTCATTTTTTTGTATCTGATAAACAAACACAATGGGTCAAGTGGTTACCTCTCGATGAATGGTGGTATAACACTTCCTTCCATATTGTAGCAAAAATGACCCAATTTATAGCACTTTATGGATATCATCCACTGTCCACCACATCGTCTTTAAGATAAAATTATAAGGTTCAAGCAGTGTGTTAGTGTTGGTATCTTCATCCCTCCGTCAGTGATCAAATCCTCTTGTTGCATTTCATATTAGGTGTCTCACTCAGTCAGTTGCATTCCATTAGGAGCATGGATCATCTGACGATAGTGGCTTGTTGCTCATGTCCCTCATGTCCTTTACCTGCTGGCCCATTTCTGTTCATTAAGATCATTTGCAGTCACTTTTTGTCTCATAATTTGCAAAGAGTCATTTTTAGGGTTTTAGTGTCATTAGGTCTAGGGTTTCATTAATAAGGTCTTCAAAATGCCCAATAATGGTCAGCAGGCACATGAGGAGTTTGAAATAAGTTTCAGTACTAAAACATTCATCATCATATACTTAATAATGTATTGTTCTTCAAAATTCTGTTTTGAAGAAAAATAGAGTATTTCATCGTTTTATGTATAAATTTAATGTTATTTCAAGTTTTCTCAGTTGTAAAAATAATTTCACTGGCAACCCTGGTCACCTTTTTCAAGCTCCAGCAAATTCATTCCCTGCAGGACAAACAGAAAGCACATCATTCAGTCAAAAAGCCAAAATGAAGCAAGCTATTTAAAACAGAGTTTAAAAAGTGTCAAATCTAAATCATTACAAAGTGGGTTTTTGCAATGGAGAATTAAAAGGTCCTTGGTATATAAGTTTCAAAAGCTTCATATTCATGTTTCAAAAGCTCATTTGAATGCCAAGAGGAGACAGTGAGAGAAGGAAAGGGCCGAGCAAAATGAAGAAGAGCAAAATTATAACAGAGTTGGAAAGTTTCGGTGCACGACACATTGGATGGGTGGCGCGGCGCATTGGAAAAGTGCGACGCATTGGGTCGGCCTCCACTGTGTTAAGAATACACCTGCGTGGCACATAACAGTGGCGCGGCGCGTTTGGTTTGTGGCACGACACGTAGGGCCACAAAGCATTTTCACTACGATTTCTCTCAAAACTTCGAATCTGCTCGGTCACCTTCGGTCCAAGTAAGTCAAACAAGTTTGCCAATGCCAATTAGCGTGAATCTTATGATGTCTATGAGGATTTAATAAAAAAAAATTCAAACCCTATTTTCTTGTTTAAGAAATGCTTCCTCAAGGTTTATAGTTTGGTTTTGTGCCTATCACTTCCACTTCCCCACCTTGTTATTCCCTCATCACTGTTTTAGTTTTATCAACCCATTCCCCATATCCCTAAATTCACTCATTCCCTATCCCAATTCCCATTATCCCATCATAACTATCAAATTTCCTAACCCTCAATACTATCCCAAAAAGCCTAGAAGCTGCCCCTAAAACTCTTTAATTGGAAAATTTCAATTAGCAATATTTCCAACATTCCCCTACCCTCTCCCTCCATAATCCCTCATATATTATCATACATTTGGCAACAAAAACCAAAGACACCAAAACTCCTCATTATCATCTAAGACAACACATACTTTGGAAAACATGGAGACAGATTCCTCTTATGACCGAGACAGTGACTCTACAATTTAATTGCTTGCACCTAGGAGACCTCACAAGAGTGGCAGACATGTGAGGGAGGAGCCTACTTCACTGGCTGAGCCGCAGGCATGTCCTCTTGGTATTTCATGTTTTCAATAGCAGTCTTGTTATTAGTTTTGTGAGATGGTTTCTAGATTCCACCACCATCATGAGCTAGCCAGATTGTTTGTGCTGCATTTACATAATGACCAAGTCACTCTTGCAAGTGTGACATTCACCTTAACACCTGAATCTATCTCTCTAGCAATTGGTATTCCAAATGTTGGAGAAAAATGGAACAAAAGGCAGCAAGTTGATAGGGAACACTATGAGCCATATATCAAGCCCTGTTTTTTGAGACAACTCAGCAGATTTTTTCCCTTTCTGTTCCTGAAAGATTCATACGCTCCTTTGATGAAACTCATTATCAAATATTTCAGTTGTGAGGGCCGGTTTTCTCGCCTCTATGCCTATCATATCAGGTTGCTGATGCATTTTACCAGGGTGAGAATGATGAACCTCCCTTACTTCATGTGCCGGAATATTGAGAATATTACCACCCTAGTGCAAAGGAAAACTCCTGAGCAACAGTATAACAATATCTATCACTTTTCACCCATCAAAATTGTGGTTATGCATCAGCTCGGTTTGTAGGATATTTCATGAGAGGATTTCATTTATAATGATTTATTCACAGCTCCTCAAGTACCTTCAGAGGCTTTTCATGAGGCAGGTGAACCTTCATATCAGTAGGAAGGTCATGAGACACAGACTGGTAGTGTGCCGGTGTTTGTTACCTATCAGAGGGGCACTAGAGGGTTGTTTGCATCAGCCAAGCGAGTATTATCTCCACCCAGGGTGGAAGGGGTCTCGCTTCCTTCATCAACGGTACAGGTACAGGACAAGGGTAAGAGGCCCATACATGATGAGGGGCGTTCAGGAGGCCAGGATACAGACTTCATACTCATTGATGTTGATTTGGGCTCACCAAGCTCAAAGCTGAGAGAGATTTTTCGGGAGCATAAGGAGGAGATAAACACTTTGTCCATCAAGTTGCAAAGAGATCAGTGGATAAGAAACTACCTTGAGAAAAGAAACAAACCGCTAGAAGATCAACAAACTATCATGGAGCTACAAAACATACGTGAGAACCGGCAGGCTGCCAAAAGGATCAAAACCGAGATGACATCCATTAAGTAAGAGATTAAGGCTGATGGTGAAACTTGGTTTTAAAGGGTAAATATTCATTTGGAAAAGATGTTTGAGAAGGTCAACAAGGAAAATAACATGTCAAGGCACATGTCTAATCATTATTGGGCAAGAAATCATGTTTGCAAGGCATGAATCAAGATCTTGAAGGCTAAGTTAAAGAAGGCCTCAAAGCGTCGGAAAAGGAAATATAGACTTCATATTTTGGCTGAGGCTTCCTTGGCCTAGAATAGTACATGATGGAGGACACTCAGCCCAATTTCAAGAAATTTGGGACACTTTTTGCAAATTTTGATTTTTTGGCCTAAAAACAGAATTTTCAGCTCTATGCGCCGCGCCACTTGGCGCGCGCATTTGATGGGGGACTCTTCTTGGGGAAAACTTTACATTTTTGGATTTTGCATGGAAAATTATGCATGCCTACTTATGGCCAAGATATTTTGATAGGTTTTGGGCTTCCGGAAGGGTAAAAAACACCCTAAAAATGACCTTTCTGCCCCTTTTTGGACACACATGAAGCAGTGTTGGGAGAACTCATTTTTGGAGGGGAAAATGGAAGCCAAATTAAGAAATTCCACTTTTGTTGGAAATTAGACAGGAATAACTTTCCAACAAGACCACTTGGAGCAAATTTGGACACCAGGAAGGCCTTCAAAATCAGCTCCAAACAGGCGTGATGCATAAAGAAATCAGGCGCGGCGCATTGGGGATTTTTGCTCATTTTGGACTCAGTAACTCTGTTTTTCGCCTAGTTTTTGACATTTTGAATTTCTTGCTTCATGATCTAATTTTATGTACTTTGATGGATCTTGATGTAATTTTGTTAAATTTTTACTCATGGAGGTAGATTAATCCATAAAAAGGTGAATTGCAACTGAATGAATCAGTTTCCTATCTTATAGAGGCAAGTTATTCCACTGCCTATTTTCCAGTTCTTAGTTTAGATCTTGTTGAAACAGCTCCTAAACTTATGAGCTTGACCCTTAGAGGCTGGGGATGAGTTATTTTTGTCTATATCTTGTATTTTTTCAGTCATTAGAATGGTTGGACACTTGGGATTGCTTTGAGCATCATTGTACATTCATCTATGAAGTTTGGCAAAGGAATAGACCAGGGTTTGTAGCACTCCTTGGGATTCATGTGGCTCTTTGTTTTGATGATGTGTTTCTCTCTGTTAATGTAAGTTTACTGGTGCTTTATATGTATCATCTTCCCTCTTATTTCTTCTTAAGTTAAACAAACAAGGATAAAGGTGGAATTCATTAGATTTGCAGTGCTCTACCTAGGGTTTGTTTAATTTTCTATGTTTTCAACTTTTTGAAGAGGATTCCTGAAAGTTTCTTGCCCTCTTCAAATCCTCACCGGTCTAATCTATCCATTTCATTCAAAATTGAAGTGTAAAAACAATTTCCTATCTTGCCCCATTAAGATCTCTGCAAAAACTAGGCCCCATTCCCTAGACCCAAAATCTGCCTTTCCCTTTGATCCAAAAAACACCCTCAAAATCAAATCAAACTCTCTTACATATATACCTAGCCTAAAATCATCCTTTATTCAAGTCATCTCAAGCCTCACTGATTATTTTTGCTGAGATTGACTAGGAGAGATCCCTCTCTCGATCTGGTAGGGCTAGCTACCAGGTTAAGCGTGGTTTGATGTTACCCTAGATTCTGCCTTTCTAAGCCTACGGTAGATTTAGGCCATATCATAGTGGTGACCATACTGGGGACATACAAAATTGTTTGCTTGTTAGTGTTATTCGTTTTATAAACTAGAGACGGAGCCTAAAGTTATGCCAGATAGCCTTCAAACTGCACATTGCTTTGCAAGTTCATAAGTAGATAAATGTTGCTTCAGTCAATCTCCGGTCTAGTCTTATAAACGTAACATCTAACTTGTAAATTGCGCCAGTACATCGGATAATTTTTGACTTTTGGGTGATGAGTCTAGAATTCGATAAGCTGAACAAATTGAATTTGTCCGTTTTATTTTTGGGAATAATTAAACACACTAGCTTCCAGACGACACACCAGAGCTAATTCGGATCCTGATCCACCTCCTGTGTATGAAAATCCAAATCTTATTTCGATAATCCTTCATCGAGAAAGTCCCGTGATTCCTGTGTTCAAATCTCATTCATGTCCTTCTGTTTTTCAGTATCTTGAAGATCTCGAGTTTGATGAACAATTTGAGTTGTCGTTGTTTGAGACTAAGTCTTAAAGTGCTATTGATTCTACTGTCCTAAATCCAGAGTTTGTCAAAGATCTTGAAATTGAAAAAGCTAATAGATCCATTGATAGTTACATCTTGAATATTCAAAATTCCATTGTGGCAACAAACATTCCCGAATTCATAGAGTCTGCATCTACAACTCTTGGGTCATCAGCAATTACATCTAGTTCACAAATTCCTACGAGCCTCCTTTCATTCCCACCATTCCCGTGCAACCTTCTATCTCTGATCAATAATCTACAGTAGTATCACCTCCCTCCACACCACATACATCTCATACATCAGCTGCTCTGACTCCTCCTATATCCCCAAACCCGGTTGTAAATCCACCCAGAGCAATGGCTGCCCGATTTGCACCCCTTCTGTTGCCTCAAAACTTGGATGATATGCCCGCTGATTATCAAAGAAAAATTCCATTTTTTGATGGCACTCCTCAAAGTGTTACTGCTCAGCAACATGTGGATAGGATGGCAGATTTCTTTGACCTTCATGAGATTGATGCAGAAAATGTGACAATGAGACTGTTTGTACAAACATTTGGAGGTGAAGTAAGAAAGTGGTTCAGAGCTTTGCCGGCTAGAAGTATTACTACATTGCCTAATATTCAGAGACAATTTTTGGATCGATGGGAAGTGAAGAAATACCCTCTTCAGATCCTTTCCGAATATGACAATATCAAGCAGAATGTTGGTGAGTCTGTTCAAGATTATTGTATTAGATTCAATTCTGTTTACAATGCAATTCCTGCTGATATAAGGCCACCTAGGGGGTTGGATTTAATTAATTTTATGTATGGCTTCGATCCTAACATTACCAATCAATTAAGAGAAAGAGATACGAGCACTTTAGAAGACATGCAGAAAATTGCAGTCAGCGTCGAAGCCAATTTGCTTTCCAGGAGAGCCAGAACGAAAGATGAAAAGAAAGTAGCAATAAAGGAAGAGGTTTCCACTTCAGATCAAGTGCTCCGTAAGATGGAAAAGATGTTTGAAAGATTAACAATTGATAATTCTGAACCGCAAATCAGAAATCCTAACTTCTGTGGCCAGGAGCAACCACAGTTTAGAATCAAGCAAAGAGAGCAGCGAGTATAAGAACAAGCAGTACAACAGCAAGTGAAGACACCCTTACAGCAGAATTTTCTACATGGTCCGGAATCAGATGATGGGGAGAATGTAATCGAAGAAGAGAATCATTTCTTTACACCTGATGATATGCCAATTTTTATCACTGAAGATGAGGAGTATTCTGAGAAATCAGTTGTACAAAGGGACGAGAATTTCATCTTGGCAAATGAGACAGCTCTTGAAGAAGAGTCTGATCAATATCAGAGGGGGTACATGAATGCCTTGACCACCTAGCAGCGAAAATATTCACTCAAAAGTAGAGATGTGCCCATTAATCCAATTCAAAAAAGAAAGGAAGCTACAACACCAAAGAATGATCCACTCGTTGTGCAGAAAAAGGGAAAAGAGACCGCTGATCCCACTACTAGCAAATCACCATCAGAAAATGAGAGATCCAATCAACCAAATATATCAAGGGAGAAAACTGAAAAGAAGGATGTCCCAGCTAAAGAGGTAGAAAAAACTTCAGTTTTTAACTTAGAAAATGAAATTGCTAAGTTAAAAGTGTCCATTCCTTTGAATGAATTGATGAAGAATAGCAGCTATAAGGGTTAGGTGTCTAAGATCTTGAGTTTAGATCTATTGTCTGATATGGTAAACGTGGAAGATGATCAACCTGAGTTGATTTTTGGTCCAGCATTGGATGGTGAGTCTCCAGATAGTGATGTACCTCCTTTTTACATCAGCCTTAGATTGCATGACTGTGTATTACACAATGCTATGTTTGATTCCAGAGCCTCTCATAATCTCATGCCTAGGGAAATCATGGAGAAATTTGGATTGGATATCACTAGAAAGTATCATGACCTTTATTATTTTGATTCTAGTAGAGTAAGATGCATTGGGCTTATCAAAGATTTGGTGGTTAGTTTGGATCAGATTCCGACTAAAAATGTTTTGATGGATGTGGTTGTGGCGGATATTCCTCCTAGATTTGGCATGCTTCTTTCCAGATCTTGGGGAGCGAAACTTAAAGGGACATTGCAGCTTGATTTCTCCTATCCTACTATTCCCGTGTTTGGTCAGATGAGGAAATTATACCGGGAGCAAAATATGAAGTATATGATTACTAGCAAGGAGAAACCGGTAAATCATCCAATCAATTATGTACATACTAATTTAGAATCATTTGTTTTATACTTAGATAGATTTAATGATGTAAATAGTCAATTAGTTGAGGTAGAGGACATTCCGAAAATCACTGAAAATTTTAGAGAGGTCTTAAAGAAAGAGAGACAGAAACTTGATAGTACCGATGAGCAATCAACCTTTCGACAACAGCAAAATGTTGATGGACAACAAGACGAAGCAAAAAAGCAAATAGAATTTCAGCATTTGGAAGAGGACGAAGATGGTTTGTGGACCATGGATTTTGATGGTGCGGTAGGAAGGGATGGTGTTGGAATTGGAATTTGGGTACGCAGCCCTGTTTCCTCCCCAAAAAAAATGCCAAGTAATGTAAGGGTCTGTTCTTATAAATTGGCTTTTGATTATTCAAATAATGAGGCTGAATACGAAGCTTTAATTACTGGTCTGAAAATTCTTAGAAATTTAAATTCCAAGAGAATTGCAGTCTATGGCAAATCCGAGTTAGTTATCAAGCAAGTGAAAGGTGAATATCAAGCTAAGCATCCTCGAATGTGGGCCTACCGCAATGCGGTACTAGATATCTTGAGATTGTTTTCAGATTATACTTTGACATGTGTCCCTCGTATTCAGAATGGTATTGCAGATGCACTTGCAATAGCAGCAAGTAATTTGAAAATTCCGATGAATTCAAGAAACAAATTTGAAATTCATGTGAAGCATCGTCCGACTATCCCTGACAATCAAAGGTATTGGCAAGTGTTTCAAGATGACAAAGAAATTGATGAATTTCTGCAAAATGAAGGTAAATTCAAAGACACTTCTATTGATGGGGAGCATGATGATGGCGAGGCAGATGTAGAAGTCAATCAGATGGAATTTTTGCAGCTAAAGGAAAATGTCATTCCTAAATGTCTAGTACCTTTAGAGGAGATTTTCGACCAAGATGATGTAGCTCGGAAACCAATCTTGCTGCCAACCGAGAAAGGAGTTGACGATGTGAACATTGGATCAGCAGAAAATCCTAAAATGGTGAAATTGTCCAAAGCATTTCCCCCACAGGTAAAAGCAAAGTATTTCAGTTTATTATCTTCCTTTGTTGATGTATTTTCTTGGGACTATTCATATTTGAAGACATATGACAAAAACATAATTCAACATACCATTTTGATCAAGCCAAATCAAAAGCCCTTTCGGCAAAAATTGACAAGAATAAATCCAAATTTGCTGCCCTCAATAGATAAGGAAGTGAATCGGTTGTAAAAAGCTTGTATCGTCGTCCCCATAAGATTTTCAGATTGGATTTCTAATTTGGTTCCTGTGCGCAAGAAAACGGGTGAGATTTGCTTATGTATTGATTTTCAGAATCTGAATAAAGTATCTTTGAAAGATAACTATCCATTGCCCAAAATGGATCACATAATTCAGCGAGTAGTTGGAGTATCTCGCATGTCGCTACTCGATGGTTATTCCAGTTATAACCAAATTCTGGTCCATGAGGATGATAGAGATAAAACATCATTCACCACTCCGTGGGGAACTTTCCATTATGCTAAAATGCCTTTCGGTTTGAAGAATGATACCATGCGACCTTTCAACGCGCAATGGATATGGCATTTGAAAATGAAAAGTATGTTTTTTTAGTTGTTTATCTTGATGATTTGATAGTTTTTTCTAATTCAGATGAAGAGCACCTTTATCATTTGAAGATTGTATTTTAGCGGTGTAGAAAATATGGTGTATCTCTCAATCCAAAGAAGAGTTTGTTTGCCATGGATGAAGGCAAGCTTCTTGGTCATATTATATCAAAGGATGGCATCCGTATTGATCCAACTCGAGTAGAAGCTATTCAGCAAATTGATCTTCCCCGAAACAAAAAGGAGATCCAATCATTCAATGGTAAGATGAATTTCTTACGTCGCTTTGTGCCCAATCTTGCAGAACATTTAAGGGAAATCACAAACATGCTCAAGAAATATAGTGTAGTGAAGTGGACTGAGGAAGCAGTAAAGTCTTTCAATTTAGTAAAATTGGCCCTTTCTTCAGCTCCGGTTTTGATCAGCCCGAATTATACTCAGGATTTTGTTTTGTTTTCATTTGCCTCGGATCATACTATGGTAGTAGTCTTGATGCAGAAAACAGATCAGCTTGAGAAACCAATTTCTTTTTTCAGCCGAACCATAAGAAATGTAGCCTTAAAGTATAATATTATTGAAAATCAAGGTCTTGCCTTAGTAAAAGCATTGAAATATTTTTGAGTATATATTCTGCATTCTCACATTCTTGCTTATGTTCCTAATGCTGCTATTAAGGATGTATTAGTGCAAACAGATCGAGAAGGGAGACGAGGCAAATGGATTGCTGCCTTGTTGGAATATGACGTGGAGATAAAACCTACAAAGCTTATCAAAGGATAGGGGCTGGCTAAGCTAATGGCTGAGTCAAATTTGCATGCCTTGGAAATTAATCTCATCGCTGCTATGTCTGAGGAAAATAAATAAAGTTCGCTAACTTAGGTATCAGAAATATTTATTCTTTCTCCTTGGTACTCAGACATTGTTTATGTGCCTCAAAATCTGTCACCACCGCTAGGAATGACTAAAAACAAAAGTAGGACACTGAAATTGAAGGCTGCCAAGTCTTGCATCATGAATAATGCGCTCTACTGGAAATATTCCGGTGGTGTCTTGCTCAATTGTTTGGTTGAAGAGGAGGAAAAACAGGTTATGGAAGATTTTCATAAAGGAGATTGCGGAGGTCACCTTTTCTGGAAAACAACGGCCAAATTTTTTTTCAGAGCAGGATATTATTGGCCGACTCTCTTTGCTGATGTGTACAAAACTGTTAAAAGCTGCCATGAATGTCATATTTTTGAGGGGAGGAAAAAATTACAGCCTTTTCCGCTCAAGCCCATTGAAGTAAGTGCTCCTTTTCAGCAGTGGGGTTTGGATTTCATTGGCGAGATCCATCCTGCTTCTTCAACGCAGAATAAGTGGATCCTTACAACGACGAACTATTTTACTAAATGGATTGAGGTGGTTCCCACTAGGCAGGCCACAGATTTGGTAATCATTTCATTTCTTGAAAACAATATTTTGTCTCGTTTTGGTTGTCCAAACAAACTGATCACTGATAATGCAACAGCTTTTAAATCTAAAAGAATGATTGAATTTTATGATAAGTATCAAATTACTTTGGGGCACTCAACCGCATATCATCCACAAGGCAACAGATTGGCTGAATCCTCAAATAAATCCTTTGTTAATATTATCAAAAAGCTGCTGGAAATAAACAAGAAAAGTTGGCATAAGAAATTGGTTAATGCACTTTGGGCAGACAGAGTGAGTCAAAATAAATATCTAGGCATGTATCGTTTTGAGCTCGTGTATGGTGTTGATACTGTATTCCCGACCTCTCTCGCAGTTCCAGTGGTTAAAATCCTGCAGGAAGCTGGCAGCGAAGATGATCATATGCAATGGAGAATAAATCAAATGATCCATTTACAGTAGACTAGAGACGAGGTTTTTCAGAACACTTTCAAGCTGCAAGAGAGAATCAAGAAGATATATGATCGAAAGGCAAAGGTGGACAAGTTTCAAATAGAAAAAGTGGTGCTAAAATTGGACGCAAGAAACGAAGATAAAGGTAAGCATGGCAAGTTCAAGAATATTTGGAAAGGACCTTTTAGAATTGTTGCATATCAAGGCCAAAATGCTTTCCTTTTGAAAGAAATGAATGGAGAAGATTGTCCAGGAGGGCCAGTCAATGGTCGGCTACTCAAACGGTACTATTTTTGAAATGTTTTCTACTGTCATACATATCACTGTACATATCGGTTTGTTTAACTTTCATTGCAAGCGTGTGTTGCCATCATTTTTTCAGTTTGGGGCCCGAGGTGAAGGCTATAAAACTGAAGGTTGATTTCAATTTTGGTTTGGTTTGTTGAGTCAGGTCTTTCAGTAATTTTTGGTTTCGAAATTGAGTCAGTTTTTAGTTCTGAAAATGAGTCAAGAGTCTAGTTTTGGTTTGTCGAAGTTATTGACTCCATAGCAAAATGGAAAAAGGCACTACCTACTTTCCTAGAGATCTGTAGTTCTTGGCACCTCCAAGGAGCTACCATCCCCATTGGAGCCAATGTTAGTGTCGACATCTTAATTCCTCCGTCAGTGATCAAATCCTTTTGTTGCATTGCATATTAGGTGTCTCACTCAGTCAGCTGCATTCCACTGATGGTAGTGGCTTGTTGCTCATGTCCCTCATGTCCTTTACCTGCTGGCCCATTTATGTTCATTAAGATTATTTGCAGTCACTTTTTGTCTCATAATTTGCAAAGAGTCATTTTTAGGGTTTTAGTGTCATTAGGTCTAGTGTTTCATTAATAAGGTCTTCAAAATGCCCAATAATGGTCAGCAGGAACATGAGGAGTTTGAAATAAGTTTCAGTACTAAAAACTTCATCATCATATTCTTAATAATGTATTTTTCTTCAAAACTCTGTTTTGAAGAAAAATAGAGTATTTCATCTTTTTATGTATAAATGTAATGTTATTTCAATTTTTCTCAGTTGTAAAAATAATTTCACTAGCAACCCTGGTCACCTTTGTCAAGCTCCAGCAAATTCACTCCCTGCAGGACAAACAGAAAGCACATCATTCAGTCAAAAATCCAAAATGAAGCAAGCTATTCAAAACAGAGTTTAAAAAGTGTCAAATCTAGATCCAAAGTGTCCTTAGGGTTTATAGTTTGGTTTTGTGCCTATCACTTCCACTTCCCCACCTTGTTATTCCGTCATCACTGTTTTGGTTTTATGAACCCATTCCCCATATCCCTAAATTCACTCATTCCCTATCCCAATTCCAATTATCCCATCCTAACTATCAAATTCCTTAACCCTCAATGCTATCCCAAAAAGCCTAGAAGCTGCCCCTAAAACTCTTTAATTGGCAAATTTCAATTAGCAATATTTCCAACATTCCCCTACCCTCTCCCTCCATAATCCCTCACATATTGTCATACATTTGGCAACAAAAACCAAAGACACCAAAACTCCTCATTCTCATCTAAGACAACACAGACTTTGGCAAACATGGAGACAGATTCCTCTTATGACCGAGACAATGACTCTACAAATGAATTGCTTGCACCTAGGAGACCTCACAAGAGTGGCAGACATGTGAGGGAGGAGCCTACTTCACTGGCTGAGCTGCAGGCCTGTCCTCTTGCTATTTCATGTTTTCAATAACAGTCTTGTTATCAGTTTTGTGATATGGTTGCTAGAGTCCACCACCATCATGAGCTAGCCAGATTGTTTGTGCTGCATTTACATAATGGCCAAGTCACTCTTGCAGGTGTGACATTCACCTTAACACTTGAATCTATCTCTCTAGCAACCGGTATTCCTTATTATAATATAGGTTATCATCCTGGATCCACTTGCATGTAAAAGACTATTGATCTGATATAAAAGACTCTTCAGCAAAATAATCTCGGTCATCACATTCCAGAAAGTGCCAAGAAGAAGACGGAGGAAAAACCATCAGAAACAAGGGGTAATAGGCATGCTTTGATTGCTCTTAATTCTACACTGCAAGAATGGATCATTGATTTAGGAGCTTCACATCATATGGATTCTTCAAAGGAATCATTTTCTTCTCTACATGCATACTCGGGACCTCCTATTCTCATGAGGACAGTGTAGTTGAAGCGGCCAAACAAGGCGAGAGTCAATTTGGATATGGAAGTTTTGAGAATGTCTTGCATATTCCAAGGCTTTCTGTGAATCTTCTCTCAGTGTATCAGATGACACACACAAGCAGCGAAAGGAAAGTGGAATTTACCTCAGATTCCATGAGAATTTATGACATGCAAACCAACTTGAAGATTGCATCTAGCAAGGTAAATGATCAATCTCGTTTGTATACATTTTCTGATTTTGTTCCTCAATCAGATTCCATTTTTCTACTTATGCATGCAAATGAAGAAAGTAGGATTTGGCACGAGAGATTTGGGCACATGAATTTCAGATATATGTAGCAGCTTAGCAAGCAAGGGATGGTCAAAGGATTTCTGACTATTAAGTTTTCAAATGGTGTTTGTAATGGATGTGCTCTTGGAAAGCATCCACAAGACAAGTTCGAGAAGGGGCATGCATGGAGAGCCTCTTCACCTTTGGAACTTGTACACAGTGATCTCATGGGTCCATTTCCGGTGCTTTCAATGAGCAAAGCAAAATATGTGTTGTCATTTATAGATGATTATACGAGATTCACTTGGGTTTACTTCTTGAAACTCAAGTCTGAAGTTTTTCAACATCTAAATATTTTCAAAGCGCATGCGGAAAATCAGTCTGGAAAACGCATCAAGATACTCCGCACAGATAATGGGATGGAATATGTCAACAAAGATATCAAGAATCTCTGTAATGAAGCAGGCATACAGTTGCAGCATACGGTTCCTTACACTCCACAGCAAAATGGCGTGGCTGAAAGGAAAAATCGATCTTTGAAAGAGATGGCTAATTGCATGTTGCATGCAAGATCTCTTCCGTTGAAATTGTGGGCTGAAGCTATCAATTGTGCCTCATACATCTAGAACAGATTTCCTCATAAATCTGTTATTGGAAAAACACCTTTTGAGGCTTGGATTGACATGCAACCTGAAGTTAGTCATTTCCGCATTTTTGGATCTCGAGCATGGGCCCGCATTCCTACAGAGAAGAGAAAGGCTTTGGAGCCTCAAAGCAAAGCATGCATGTTTGTTGGATATTCTGATAAAGTCAAAGGGTACAGATTGCTTGATATCCACAGTGAAGAGCTCTTTATTGAAAGGAGTGTAAAGTTTGATGAAGATATTTTGCATGCACTAGCAGATGAACTTGTTACCAAGTTTCCATCACCACTCATTGATGAGTATGCAGGTGAAACATCAGACCAACATTCTGATAAAGATGAGTCTTTTCCTGTGACCCCTGTTAGACCACCAGTTGTTGAACATCGAGATCATACTTCTGCATGTAGTTCGGAAGATTCTCGACCACCTTCAACACAAAAATGGCGCAGCATGAGTGATATCCTTGATGATCCTGCCTCTATCCCTCTGTTTGAGGAAGATCCACAAGCACTCTTAGCTATGGAGCCATCCATGCCCATGCATGCTTATATGATGCATGGATCTGATCCACAAACTTATGCAGAAGCAAATGGGCATCCTGAATGGGAAGCTGCCATGGATGAGGAATATAACTCTCTCATTGAGAACCAGACTTGGGATTTGGTTCCGCTACCTTCCAATCGCAAACTTGTGAGATGCAAGTGGGTTTACCGGACCAAGAAAGCATCAAATGGCCAAGTTAGTCGATATAAGGCACGATTGGTAGCAAAAGGTTTTCAGCAAGTACATGGTATTGACTATGATGAGACTTTTGCTCCAGTGGAAAAAATGGATTCCATTCGGCTAGCTCTCTCCATTGCAGCAGCAAGAGGATGGGAGGTGCATCATATGGATGTGAAGAATGCCTTTCTTCATGGTGATCTCAAGGAGGAAATCTACATGGAGCAGCCACCGAGATACATGCACAATTCATCTCTGGTATGCAAACTAAAGAAGTCTCTCTATGGCCTCAAGCAGGCACCTAGAGCATGGTATGCAAAGATGGATTCTTATTTGTTATCTCAAAATTTTGTATGCTGCAAATCTGATTCCAATGTTTATTTTTTGAAGAAAATTGACTCCTTGTTGATCATAGTACTCTACGTAGATGATATTTTGATAACAGGTAGTTCAGCTTCTGTCATTACTAACATTAAAACTGCATTGCATAAGCGGTTTTCTATGACAGACATGGGCTTGCTAAATTTCTTCCTTGGACTAGAGATCCATCAGAGTGATTCTAGGATTACCATTTCTGAACCAAAATATGCTAGAGATCTTTTGGCACGATTTCACATGAGTGATTGCAAGCCAGCAGCCACACCTTTCTTATCAGGGATAAAGCTTGAGAATGGCAAAGACACACCATTGGTTGATTGCACATTATACCACCAACTTGTGGGAAGTCTTCTTTATCTCACTCACTCCCGTCCTGATCTCTCCTATGCTGTCGGAGCAGTTTCCAGATACATGCAAGAGCCACATGAGTTACACTGGAATGCTGCAAAGTGCCTCCTTCGATATGTCCAGGGGACAATCACCTATGGGATTCATTATGCAGCCAATTGTTCTTTGAATCTCATTGGGTTCATAGATTCAGACTGGGCTGGCGACACCATTGATCGCAAGTCTACTTCCGGTTATGTACTTAGTTTGGGATCCAACCCAATTTGTTCGTCAAGCAAGAAGCAGGCTGCCATTGCTTTATCATCAGCAGAGGCCAAGTATAGAGGAGCAGTCAATGCCACTATTTAGGCAATTTGGCTACAACATTTCCTATCTAAGCTTGGGATCAGTGTCCATCATCCAACTGTCATCTAGTGCGATAATCAAAGTACGCTAAAGTTTTTCAGAGATCCAGTGCAGTGGCAGCGGACCAAACACATCGAGATCCACATGCACTTCATTAGAGAACTCATTCATGATGGGATCATCGATCTTCAGTACTGTCCTAGTTCCGAGCAGATTGCTGATATCTTCACCAAGACTTTCACTGAGCAGAAGTTTCGATTCCTGCGAGATCGTCTCGGGGTGAAGGACACCACTGCCTAGCAGTTGTCTTTTCTCTACTTTTGCATTATATTTTGAGGGGGGGTTTTCTTCCCACTCATTGGGTTTTCCCTCTTTCCTCTTTTCATGCATGGTATGTGGGTACCTAAAATGGTCGTGTTGCCGTGAGTCATTCATTTTTCATCACACTCACCTAAGTTATGCTTAAGGGGGGGTGTTGGTGTACATGCACATAGTTATCCTTAATTAACTTTAGTTCAACTCTAAATATTGCATGTGGTGTGCACTTTTCTTTAACTAGTTAACTTGAGTGTTGTACATGCACATAGTTAGCCTTAATTAGCTTTAGCTCAACTCTAGATATCGCATACGATGTGCACTTGTCTTTAGCTAGTTAACTCGAGTGCTTACATGTGGTGTGCACTTGGCTTTAGTTAGTTAACTCTAGTGCTTGCATGTCGTGCATGTGCACATTAATAAAACATAAAGCACACTGAACTTCAGTTATCTTTAATTATCCATAGTTATTGCATGTACAAGTAAGCTTAACTTAGTTGCTTTTATGTATTGATTCTCAAATTAATATTGATGAATCAAATTCAATTCTTAATTCTAATTTTTATTTTTCAATTGTCACAAGTTTGTGAAATTATTATTCAGCTAGATCCATATTTGTGCTCTAATAATTTTACAAAAAAATCACTTTAACACATGTTAACCTTCGTTATGTGATCAGGCCTTCTTAGAAGCTTGGAATGCGACATTCAAAAGAAGATCATATTCTGTTTTTCTGGTTCCACATGGGAAAAACTACCTGGTTAAACCCATAAAATTTAATGGTCCTTGCAAGAGTGTCCATTTGAATGCACATGTGCAAGTTTGTATGAGAACTTCTGACTATTAAGGGAATTTTTAGGTATGCATATTGTTATTTTGATTTTTAGTGTGATTATATTCACTTACTTTTGTCTTTTAACTAGGATTTTGGTGGGTTCATTTTAATTTCATTTGATACGAGAATCTGAGAACTTAAAATTAAAATTGATACTATTATTTATAATTTTTATTCATAATTTTTATTTATTAGTTATATTAATATATACACAGATTTATTATACAGTTTGAGTGGGCTTAATATACAACTAAAGTATGCCTAATGGTTAAAAGAACGCGTTTCTTCTTAATTATATACGTTGTTGAGTTGTAAAAGGTATTTTTATGTTTCTAAGAAACATCTAAGTAGAATTTTGTAGTAATAATAATTTTGATGTTTATATAACAAGATGCTTTCTACTGTTGGATTACACAAATTATATTATGGAATTTTAAGTGAATCGTGCCTCGCTAGAAACCTATTATTGATTGTTTGAATTTGTTTCAATGCTTTGATTGTGTACTCGAGATAACGAATATTTGTCTCACTATTCATGCACACCATACAATGGCTTTAGTGGGTGGAAGTGGATCGGGAAAGTGAACACGCAATTTTTAATGAGAGTAGAGAATGCATTACTAACATTAAAAAATAATTTTACAATAATGGTAAAGTGTAGATATTTTAAGAATAGTTAAATTTGGGGAGCAATACGAGGTTAATGAAAATAGATTAGTACTAATATAAAATATTTATTAAATTTTGGGAGATTACGAAGAGAATTCAGTATAATTATTAAAATAGTACTAGTAACAATAAGATTATTTTAAAATAAATGAAATAAATTAAAATTAAGAAAATTAATAAGTGGTGAATGATATAATATGATATTTGTATCCATTAATTCACTTGCCAAAATAAAAATACATTTTTAATTCACAATGCTTTACTATTATTAATTATTAATATTTATTTATAAAGATTGATTCAATTATTTTATTATTAGAAAAAACAATAATTATTTTTTATTAGACCCTTAGGTTTATAATATCAATCTCTTCGGTGTATTAATCTAACAATTCATGTTCTTAAGGTATAATATTATTTATAGGGTTTATAATATTAATCCTAGGGTTTAATATAAATCTCTTGGGTTTACAATCATGGCCAACCATGGTCCAACGTTACATTGTGACAAATATTTCCTCAATATAAAAATCAATCACGGTAAACCATCTTCAAACATAGTAAACCATGGTCCACCATGGTCTAACGTCCCATTGTGACAAAGATATTCTCAATGTTAAAATCAATCATGGTCAACCATCGTCAATCATAGTCAACCATAGTCAACCAGGGTCCAATGTCGCATTGTGAGAAATATTCTCTCAATATGAAAATCAATCATGGTTAACCATGGTAAAAAATGGTCCAATGTCGCATTTTGACAAAGACTATCTCAATATGAAAATCAACCATGGTCAACTATGGCCAGCCATGTTTGTTTTAGGGTTTATAGTATCTATCTGAGTTTATAATATTTATCTTAGGGCTTATATAGCTTGGGTTTACAATATTAATCCCTGGGGTTTATTAATTTAAGGGTTCATATTCCTAGGGTATAATATTATTGATAGGGATTATAATATTATTCCTAGAGTTTAATATAATGCCTTTGGTTTATAATCCACTGAAGTTTATAACATAGATTCATTGGGATTATTAATCCATTGGCTTTATTAATCCTTTAGGTTTAAAATAATGCCAATATGTGTTTGAGACAATTTTTCTCAATATGGAAAGCAACCATGGTCAACCATCGCCAAACAAGGTCAATCATGGTCATCCAAGATAAAACATTGTCAATCATGGTCCACATTGATCAAACATGGTTGACCACGGTCAATTATGTTCTACCATGGTCCACCACGATATTTTGACAAATATCGTCTCAGTATGAACATCAAACATGGTTAACTAAGGTCCAACGTCGTATTTTTAGAAATATTTTCTCAATATGAAAATCAATTATGGTAAACCATGGTCAGTCATGGTCAACCATGGTTAATAAGCATGGTCACATTATGACAAAGATTGTCTGATGGTATTATGTCACATTTCGACAATCATGGTCAACTATGGTCAACCATGGTCCAACATCACATTATGAAAAATATTGTCTCAATATGAAAATCAACCATGGTCAACCATGGTCCAACGTCGCATTGTGACAAATATTGTCTCAATATGAAAATCAATCATGGTCCAATGTCACTTTGTCACAAATAGTGTCTCAATATGAATATCAACCATCATCAACCATGGTAAACCATGGTTAATCATGATCAACCATGGTGAGTCATTGTGAACCATGTCCCATCGTTGTATTGTGACAAAGAATATCTCAATATGGAAATATACCATAGTCAAACATGTTCAATCATGGTCATCCATGGTCAACAACGATGGTCATCCATGGTCAACCATTGTCCAATGTCGCATTGTGACAAAGGTTGTCTCAATATGAAAAATTAGGCATGATCAACCATAGTCAATAATTTTCAACGAGGGTACAACGTCGAATTGTGACAAATATTGTCTCAATATTAAAATCAATTGTGGTCAATAACTATGGTCACATTGTGTAATGGTCCAATGTAACATTATGATAATGATGGTCAACCGTTGTCAATCATCGCATTGCGAAAAATATTGACTCAATATGAAAATGATTCAAGTAAGTTTTGCTAACACTTAAACAAAAATACTCATTGTAGGACCTTTTACAGACATGATTTTTCATGCATACATGAGCGACATGTTATTTAAATAAATATTTACCATCACATAAACATTATTCAAAGAATCCAAAATGATATAAATAAGCAACATAAAGAGCCATGAATAATCATAATACCAATATGATAACGGAGTTCACTGTAGGAGGGAAGGGCTACGTCTCTGGATTCATCTGGAATTGCTAAACACTTTATTAATTTTGAGGTATTTTCCTTCTTGAAATCGGGTGATTCATCTCACAAATATGTGGATAATTCTCCTTTAAGAGCTTCCTTCTTGCAAATGGGCCAAAGGCACTTATATAAAATACATTTCCTCAGCACCAGAAGGGCTATATTTTCTCTAACAAGGCTTCAAGCTCTTACAAAGCTCCTCGAAAATCTCCCAAAAAAAATCTCCACAAGGTCCCCCCTTAAAAAATCTCACATCAGGAGTTTATATAGTTTTTCCCCAAAAAGTTTATATAAATCCTCAAATCCACAATAGTAGGATCTTAAGACATTTTAAAGAAAAGCAAGATTCATGATTCTAGGATCTAAAACTTACTCAAGGGAAAAAATGGTAAAATCCAATCTTCAAGGATCTCAACCATGCCAAGAGCCCTCAACCTTTCATTGAGAAATACAAAATTTGTTGTGACGTCAATTCTCACATAAAAATAATTTCTCAAATGGAAAATAAGTGAATATTTTCTGAGTCATTTTCTAGTCACTTACAACATTATCCATTTTACAATTTTAAATGAAATAAGGCATAAAATTATTTATCCCATTTACTCTCTTATCCCAAGCTTTGTCACATATCATCAAATTTATTCATGGTGTGAAAAGTAAACTTCTACATGTGTGGAGATCCTCGTGGATCAATCCCTCCCAAATAGAAACTTTTGGTCCTCCAAAAGTATCAATATGAACCTATAGGTATCTGTACACTTCTTTCAATTTGCAACAATCTCACTTACGTTGCGATATCAAATCGTAGCATAAAGTGCAACCTATTTCATATATAAAGTAAAAACACCTAACAACTGCATCCACCAAAGGATTATTATTATGCCTAGAATTATTCAAAAATCCATTATAGACCATTGTATTAAGCATTGCTGAAATTGTTCTTTATTGTTACAACGTAAAACAAGCCTATTTTTCATAGGAATATTCATAACAAAGTGGGAATACGTTGCAAAAAATATAAGTAACATTTTTAAAGTGTCTTTTGGAATTCCTTGAGGACCCTTCTTCATATGCTCCAAGCATCGACTCTTTTATCTCTATTCGAAGACTTCCCTTTCATTCTTAAAAAGGAATAGGACCATTTATTTCTTATAATTAGACCTGTATAAGATCAAACTAAGAGCTCTAGAATCACCATAAGTTCATCTATCAACACATTGAACACCCCTATAAAATGACTGGAATTTCTGGTTCTAGTCTTCATCAGAGGTTTGTGCGATGGTGGGAAAACTATGGTTCAGAATTCTTGTGTTTTTTCCATGATGTGGAGGGGCCCAAACATTTGCTTGGTTGTGTTGAACAACAAGATAACCTCACTGAGCTCTATTACATCGGCTTTTATATCCAAAAGTTAGACTTTTTCCCTTGAGAATATAATTTAACACATGGCACAAAACCATCCATTAAACACAATCCCTTACACCCCAACTGGTCTAGAAAAGAACTATGTGAACACCCATTAAAGTCCTAACTATTGTGAAAACAAATTGTAGTTATCACAATCCATCAAAATCCATTTTTATTAATAAAACCATGCCTCCATAGACACGAACAACCTAAGCATTAACCTATGCTTCTTCGCCACTCACCAAGAATGCAACCATCGGAGCCATGTCATCCAACAAATTATGTTATATCTCCTACAACTGATGGAGCACCATACTCATGAGTCAAACGCATTAGATCCCCCAACAGATAGTGATGCAACATAAATTTTTGAGGAAATTTTCCCCCAAAATTTGTAGATGATCGCAACAAACTTGGAAGAAATGTAGAAATTTTTTTTTTCACCAATGAAAGGAGAAAATCCTACCAAATATAGAGATATTCTCCACCTCTTATGCCACTCCTAGAGATGACAAAAAAATGAGATCCATTTTGTTGTAATATTGGATTCTGTGAAATTGATCTGAGAGTCAAAGGCCGATAGGATAGAAACTGGAGGTTCAGTTTCCTCCCTCCCTCTGCTCAACTACGGATTAATATGGTTGTTTTCTAATGTTTTCCAAAAATAACGTCGTCCATTCTTTGATCATGCAATGAAAATACATGCTCAGATGCCTCTGCTAAAATTTGCATCAAGAAACAGTGAAATTGGCAACCATAAATAATAAAAATTGCACACACACTGGTGTGGGATTCCAGTCACACATGAGTGAGGAATTCAATTACACATTAGTGCTAAATGTCGGCATCTAATTTATTTATCCCTTAAATAAATTTTAATTTCATATCATAACAAATTGTATCAGTTAAATAAGTCAGGAAGACTGAGTTAGATCACGAATTTCGAGTTCAGGGTCAAGGTGAGGTATGTAGAGTGATTCTAATATTTTTGGGGTCTAGTTGTAGTTACTGCACTAGTGGGGTGCATGTGCAATCAATTAACTCAAATTAATTGAGTTAAAATCATTTTAACTATTTCTAACTGAGTGATGAGCTAGTGAGAGGTCCAGTGAATTAAATTAGATTTATTCACAAGTAGTGATCAATCATATAAATGATGATTCTCTATTAATATATGCATGTATGTCAGTTCTGATGAATACCTAGTTGATACAGAGGTTAAAGGGAAGTTAATTATCAGTTTTATTATTAGAAAATTGCTCGGGCGTAATTATAAAGTCATAGGAAGGATCATGATGGGTTGTGCAGTCAAGGAAGGTTGATTATCCTATTTAATAGAGATTAATTTCCTAGGTATTGTGTGAGCAAGGCTGGGCTAAGCAAGGGCTGAGAATTTGCCAAGTGTTTGTCAATTTTTCCTCAGAATCGCTAGTCAGTTTTGAGCATGATCAAGGTGAGACGATCGGTAGAGGGCAGGATTTTCTTGGTGTGAGAAAGCATTGTATTATTTCATTATTCTTTAACTATGTAAAATATATGATTGAGCGGTTTGATCAGGTGCTTTCCCCAAGAAAATATTGTGTTGTGTGATTGATAATTTCCTTTCTCTTACTTGAATGTGATTGAGCAATCATGTTTTATATTCCACAAATATAGTAGAAGGATTTAGTATCTTGTTTTAGTACATTACATAATTGGATTGAATCCATTGGTATAGAGTTTCTATATAATTTCTACATGGTATTCGAGCAGGAATTTTTTGGGTGGAAAGTTTGCAGAGAATATCTGAAAATTTTGATGCCCAATTTTCGAAAACATATAGCATATTTTGATTCCTTATGAAACAATACCCAAATTGAAAAAAAAAATTGGTCGAATCGGAGCTCGGATGAGGGCGATATCGTCGATTTAACATCAAATATTTTTTTAGAAAATTTTGTGATGGTGGGGCAATTACAATGTGCATGAGTCATGAACCTACAGGCACTTGAGGTACAAGTTGCATGTAAATATTTTAGGAGAAAAGCATAGGTTACTAACTTGGTGGTTGAGAAGGAGCCTCTCAACATGCAGTTTTAAAAGCAGTATTAGAAGGTTGTGGAGCAGCCACAATTGGAGAATCAGAGAGGAGACTGAGTGGAAGAGTCCACTCAATTAGAGACCTCCAGGAGGGGGAAATTTTGAGCCAAATGGGTAGAGGGAGTACATGCAGTTATACCTCCAAGTATGAGGTGGGGCGATGTGTAGAAATAATCCCGAGAATAAATTTGTGCAGGGACCATTGAGATGGCATGTCTCATGGATTGAACCTGGCTACGAGGAGCCCATAGTACATCAGTAGTAGGAATAATTGGTTGGATTGATGCAGTCAGATGTCAGGAAGAATCGGTTGGACTGATGCAGTCAAATTTTAGGAAGATAGGAGCCAGAGTGAAAAATGTCAGAGACTAGAGCGCAAATCAGAGTTGGGAGCGGTGCAAAGGGCATGGATGCAGATGTCAGGAGCAAAGAAAAGACTCTAGTAGACAGGTGCAGTATCTAGCATCAATCAGAAGACTCTTATGATAGATGCATTATATTGATTTAATTGTTCAGAGGCTATTCCAAAGGTATCGAATCAAGATAGATTGAATTAATTTCTTCTTGAGAGGGAGTGTTGAAATTTGCAACAAGAAAGTGTGAAATTGGAAACCAGAAAGGACAAAAATATCACACACACTGGTGTGGAATTCCAATCACACATGATTGAGGAATTTAGTTACATATTAGTGCAAAATGTGTGTGTCTAATTTATTTATCCCTTAAATTGGAGAATAAATTGTAATTTCATCTCATAACAACTTGTATAAGTTAACTAAGTCAAAAAGACTTAGTTAGCTCAAAAATTTCTAGTTGAGGCATGTAGAGTGATTCTAATATTTTGGGGGTCCAGTTGGAGTTAATGCACTAGTGGGGTGCATGTGTAATCAATTAACTCAAATTTAACTAGTACTAACTGAGTGATGAGCTAGTGAGAGGTCCAGTGAATTTAATTAGATTTACTCACAAGTAGTGATCAATCAAATAGCTAATGATTCACTATTAATAGTTTCATGCATTTCATTTCTGATGAAGACCAAGTTGAGACAGAGGTTAAAGGTAAGTTAACTATCAGTTGTATTATTATCAAATTGCTTAGGCGCAATTATAAATTCACAAAAAGGCTCATGATGGATTGCGTAGTTAAGGAAAGTTTATTATCCTATTTAATATGGATTAATTTCCTAGGGATTGCATGAGAAAGGCTGGGCTAATAAGGGGATGAGAAATGGCTATGTGTTTGTCAATTTCTCGTCATAATTTCTAGTTAGTTTTGAGCAAGATCAGGGTGAGACGATTGGTGGAGTGCAAGATTTTCTCTATGTGAGAAAGAATTGTATTGTTTCATGATTCTTTGACTATGTAAAATATATGATAGAGGGGTTTTGAGCAGGCTCTTTCCCCAAGAACATATTGTGTTTTGTGATTGATAACTTCCTTTCTTTTACTTGCATGTGATTGTCCGATCGTGTTTTATATTCCACAAATATAGTAGAAGGATTCAATATCTTGTTTTAGTACATTACATGATCAGATTGAATCTATTGGTATAGAGTTTCTATATAATTTCTATAGAGTCTTACTGGTTTTCATGAATATCAATCCAAGCATATCTCTGTTCTCATCAAATTTTTCCACACTAATACTTTTCTCCCGATTTCTGATTATCTCGCTCAGTGCCCTCTGAATTTATCGGTCTAGCCTTTGACCTTTAAAATTACTTATCGTGGGAAAAAACTTGTAACTTGGAATACTAAAGTTATGAAAGCCTTCAGCAACGAGAATTTCTTGCTCGAGGTGCAAGTCAAATATGTGTTTTACTTCCATATAGCTACTGCCAAAAGAAATTCTAAAAATCACATCACCAGACAGATTTCAAAATTCATTGAATACCTCTATCTCTTTCTCGTCATAATCGACTGACTCAGTCCATTTTTCTAGCACACTGGTTGCACTCTCCATAATCACTAGCACCATAGACTTTAAGGCTTATGAATGAAAGGTAGGACTAAGAAGTCTTCTTTGATGCGCCCATTTTTTCCCTCTGGAATTCGTAAGTGCATCACCAGATAGCTTCCTGAGATGGGGAATTGGATGTGGATTCTCATAGTTCTCAAACTTAAGATAGAGCACCTCCATGATAAGATCTCAATTAGGAAAAACAAGCCTCAACACAAGACCAAAATAGTACACGAAATTCTTGTCGTATGCCTTAGTCCAATGATGAATCTCACGAAACACTCAAGGAAAAATACTATGTGGATAGCTCCATTGGAATCGAATTGGCCTTCTTCATAATTTCAATTAAATCCATTGATTTTCCATAAAGAAGCCTATATGGGCACCCAGATATACCCTGCGATTTGAAGTACCTTTTCATTTGAATGGGTACTGACCATATTTTCACAGCGAATTTCAGCACGACGAACATAAATATGAATCCACGGATTCAACGTCCTTACTAGTGGACGAAACAAGGATAGAAAAAGCTCTTGTAATACTTTGAAGGGATACAAATATAATATATATAACTTGCGGTTGGCGTAATTAATAATTAGATGATTAGTTCATATTTCATAGTCTCCAATGACCAAATTGTTTAAGAAAACACACCACCCAAGCAAAGAATCTATTTTTTCTCCATGTCATTGATGTGTGGTATTTAAAAAAATTTGATTTCCTTCTCAAGTTCAACGCTCATGAAATTGCTTTTAAATTGACATCAATATTTGCAGTAATTGTATTTTTTTTTTTATTAATTATATATATACAACAAATGTTAAAATGATTTTCGAAGTCAAGATATGCACTCAAATTTGAAGATATCTCATCCATTTCTTATCAAAGCACTCAAATCGACTCTCCTTTGGTTTCTTGACAAGTCCAGAAATATTGATTGCATAAACATTCACAATTATTGTGACCTCCTTTATTTCGTCTTGTGTTGAACTTCTTTTTCTGTTTTCATATGCTTGCATGGTTCCCTTTCCTTGGTTGGGATGAAGGTGCAGATGAACTTTCCAACAATTACTAATCCAGTGACCACTCATTTGGAAATGAGTGCAAAAATTATTTCTGCTACTCTATTTCTTATGACAAGGGGAATTACCACTTTACTTTGTTGATCAGATCTATCTATCCAAAGGCAATATTTTCCAACACCTTGCAGCACAATGATTATTTAACCCAAAAAATGTACAAGGTTTATTATACCATAAATTCTTATTTTCATTTTTAGTTTTCTGTAATTAAAAGGAACCCTAACATACCTCTGTGGATCATACCTCGTAGAACTTTCCTTCATGTAGTCTCAAGAAGAAGATTTGGACTTTGCTCCTTTCTTGTATAGTTTTCTAAATGGATTTAAAGCTTTAGTCGCCTTCAATCCTGTTGGTGATGCCTGATCATCGGCTTTGGCCAGCTCTCTTTTTTTGGTGTAATACTCTCCCATTTTTTCCTCCACGGCCTGCTCTAGCATAAGCCTTAACTTTCACTTTTCTTCTTCAGTGTCTTGAAGAAGCCTTTAAAGCTCTGCATTCTTGGCTTGAATGCAATGGTTGATCTCCTCCAACTCTTCAATTCTTTCTTGCTTCAAGTCTCATCCCATTATTATATTCACAATCCTAGAAAAATAGTCAAAATGATCTGATAGAACTTGATCCGAGCGATTTTTTATAACACTTACTTAAACAAAAATACTCATTGCATGCCCTTTTACTGAAATGATTTTTCATGCGGACATGAGCGAAAAATTATTTAAATAATGATTTACCATCATATCAACATTATTCAAATAAGAAAAACATCAAAGAAACAAGAAACACAAAGAACCATGAATAATCATAATACCGATATGATAATAGAGTTCACCCTAGGGAGAGGGTTAAATCTCTGGATTTTTCTAGAACTATGAATCACTTTATTAATTATGAGGCATTATCCATCTTACAATCGGTTTAAACATCTCAAAAATATCTAGATCATGATCCTTTAAGAGTTTCCTTTTCACAAATGGGCCAAAGGTTCTCACATAAAATACATTTCCTCACCCCCAGAAGGGCTATATTTTCTTTTAAAACAAGGCTTCAAGCTCTTGCAAAGCTCCTTTAAAAGCTCCCACAAAAAATCTCCAAAAGGTTCTCCCCCCCAAAAAAATGTCACAAGAGGAGTTTATATATTTTTTCCGCAACAAAAAGACATAACTCCTCAGATCCACAATAGTATGATCTTTAGACATTTTAAGGAAAAACAAGATCCATGATTCTAGGATCTAAAACTTACTCAAGGAAAAAATTAGTAAAATCCAATCTTTAAGGATCCCAACCATGCTAAGAGCCCTCAACCTCTCATTGACAAATAACAAATTATTTGTGAGGTCAATTCTCACATAAAACTAATTTCTCAAATGGAAAATAAGTGAATATTTTGTGAGTCATTTTCTACTCACTTACAACATTATCCACTTTATTGTTTTAAATGAAATAAGGTATAAAATTATTAATCCCATTTACTCTCTTATCCCAAGATTTGTCACCTATCATCAAATTTATTCATGGTTTAAAAAGTAAAATTCTACATGTGTGGATATCCTCATGGAGTAGAAAATCAACCATGTTCAACCATTGTCAATCATGGTCAAACATGGTCAACCATGGCCCAACGCTGCGTTGCGATGAAGATTGTCTCAATATTAAAATCAACCATGGTCAATTGTGGCCAACCAAATTTGTTTTAAGGTTTATAAAATTTATCTTAGGGTTTATATACCTTGGGTTTACAATATTAATCACTTGGGTTTAATATTATTCCCTTGGGTTTTTAGTATTATTCCCTTGGGTTTAATAGTTCCTTGGGTTTATAATATCAATCCCTCGGGTTTATTAATCCAAGGATTTATTAATATCACATTATGACAACCATGGTCAACCATTGTCCAACGTCGCATTGTGACAAATATTTTCTCAATATGAAAATCAGCCATGGTCAACCATCGTTAATCATGTTCAAACATAGTCAACCATGGTCCAATGTCGCATTGTGGAAAATATTGTCTCAATATGAAAATCAATCATGGTCAACCAATTTTCTTTTGTTGTTTATAATGTTTATCTTAGGGTTGATATACCTTATGTTTACAATAGTATTCCTAGAGTTTAATATAATCTATTGGGTTTATAATATAAATTTATAATATAATATAATACCTTGGGTTTATAATTATTTGGATTTATAATATAAATTCCTAGGGTATAATATTATTGATAGGGTTTATAATATTATTCCTAGAGTTTAATATAATCCATGGGTTTATAATCCACTCGGTTTATAATATAAACTCATTGGGTTTATTAATCCATTAGGTTTATAATAATGCCATTATGGTTTTGTGAGAAATATTTTCTCAATATGGAAATCAATCATGGTCAACCATAGCGAAACCAGGTCAATCATGGACAATCATGGTCAACCATCATCAATGATGGTCCAAATTATTCAAACATGGCCGGCCATGGTCAATAATGGTCTACCATGGTCCAATGCCACATTATGACAAAGATTGTCTCAATATGAATATCAGCCATGGTCAACCAAGGTCCAACATCATATTTTGAGAAATATTTTCTCAAATATGAAAATAAATCATGGTCAATCATGGTCAACCATGGTAAGCATGGTCACATTATGAAAAAGATTGTCTAATGGTCCGACATCACATTTCGACAATCATCATCAACTGTGGTCAAACATGGTCCAACATCACGTTGTGACAAAGATGTTCTCAATATGAAAATTTACCATTCTCAACCATGTTCACCCATGGTTCAACGTCGCATTGTGACAAATATTGTCTCAATATGAAAATCAATCATGGTAAATCATGGTCCAATGTCACTTTGTCACAAATATTGTCTCAATATGAACATCAACCACGGTAAACCATGGTAAACCATGGTTTTTCATGATCAGCCATGGTCATCCATTGTCAACCAATTTTGTTTCAAGGTTTATAATATTTATCTTAGGGTTTATATACCGTGGATTTACAATATTAATCCCTTGGGTTTAATATTATTTCCTTAGTTTTTATTATTAATCCGTTGGGTTTATTAGTTCCAGGGATTTATAATATCAATTCCTTGGTTTTATTAATCCAAGTATTTATTAACATCATATTATTAAAACCATTGTCCAATGTTGCATTGTGACAAAGATTTCCTCAATATGAAAATCAACCATGGTCAATTGTGGTCAACCGAATTTTTTTTAGGGTTTATAATATTTATCTTAGGGTTGATATACCTTGCATGTACAATATCAATCCCTTGGGTTTTTAGTATTAATCCCTTGGATTTATTAGTACCTTGGGTTTAATATTCCTAGGGTAGAATATTATTGATAGGGATTATAATATTATTCCTAGGGTTTAATATAAATCCCTTGGGTTAATAATCGATTTTGTTTATAATATAAATTTCTTATGTTTATGAATCCCTTGGGATTATTTATCCCTTATGTTAATAATAATCCCAATATGGGTTTGTGGCAAATATTTTCTCAATATGGAATGTATTTATGGTCAAATATGGTCAACCATGGTCAATCATGATCAGCATTGGTAAAACATGGTCAATCATGGTCAATTATGGTGTACCATGGTCCAACACCACATTGTGACGAATATTGTCTCATTATGAATATCAACCATGGTCAACCATGGTCCATCATCGTATTATGGGAAAGATTTTCTCAATATGAAAACCAACCATGTTCAACCATGGGCACATGGCGACAAAGATTATCTCATGTTCCAACACCACATTTCAACATCCATGGTCAACTATGGTCAACCATATTGTCTCAATATGAAAATCAACCATGGGAAATCATGGTCAACTAGGGTCCAATGTTGCATTGTGACAAAAATTCTCTCAATATGAAAATCAATCATGGTCAACCATGGTCCAACATCACATTATGACAAATATTGTCTCAATATGTAAATCATCGATGGTAAACCATGGTCAACCATGGTCCAACATCGCATTGTGAAAAATATTATCTCAATATGAAAATAAACCATGGTAAACCATGGTTATTCATGATTAACCATGGTCAATATCCATGGTCACATTGTGACAAATATTGGCTGATGGTCCAATGTCACATTGTGATAACCATGGTCCAGCATCGCATTGTGACAAAAATTGTCTCAATATGGAAATCAACCATGGTCAACTAGGGTCCAACACTGCATTGTGAAAACAATTATCTCAATATGAAAATCAATCTTGGTTAACCATGGTCCAACCTTGCATTCTGACAAATATTGTCTCAATATAAAAATAAACCATGGTCAACCATGTTTGTTTTACGGTTTATAATATTTATATTAGAGTATATATTCCTGGGTTTACAATATTAATCCTTTGGGTTTAATATTATTCTGTGGGATTTTTTGTAGTAATCCTTTGGGTTTATTAGTGCCTTAGGTTTATAATGTCAATCTCTTTGGTTTATTAACCTAAGGGTTCATATTCTAAGGGTATAATATTATTGATAGGTTTTATAATATTAGTCTTAGGGTTCAACATAAATCCCTTGTGCCTATAATCCTTTGGGTTTAAAATGTAAATTCCTTGGGTTTATTAGTCACTTGGGTTTATAATATTAATAATAACTTATGTTTATAATATTAATCCTGAGGGTTTATAATATTAATATCTTGGGTTATAAATATTAGTCCCTTGGGTTTTTAATATTGATCCCTTGGGTTTATTAATCACTTACATTTATAACAAAAATCCCTTTGGTTTATTAATCTTAGGGTTTATATTCCTGTCGTATAAAATTAATGCTAGGGTTAAATGCCATTCCTTCAGGTTTTAGTTCCTTGGGTTTTATAGTATATATCTTAGGGTTAATATCTCATGGGTTTATAATATTAATCCCTTCGTTATGTAAAAAATATTTTCCTAATATGGAAATCAATGACGGTCAACCATGGTGAACAATGATCAATCATTGTCAATATTGGTCAAACATGGTCGACCATGGTCAATTATGGTCTACCATTATCCAAAATCACATTGTGACAAAGATTGTCTCAATATAAATATCAACCATGGTTTATAACATTAATCCTAATGTTCAATATAATTCCCTTGGGCTTATAATCATGGTCAACCATGGTCGAACATCATATTGTGACAAATATTTTCTCAATATGAAAATCAACCATGGTTGAACATCACATTGTGACAAAGATTGTCTCAATATGAAAATAAACGATGGTCGACCATGTTTATTTTAGAGTTTATAATAAACCGAAGGGATAGATATTGTGATCCCAAGGGAATAATATTTAAACCCAAGAATATTTATGCTTTGGTTTGTAATATTAATAATCTCTTGGATTTTTAATATTAATCTCAATGTGTTGGATTTAACAATTTCTTAGGTTTGTAATATTAATAATCCCTTTATTTTTTAATATTAATTACTTTGATTTATTATTATTCCCTTGGATTTTCAATATGTATTCCTTGGGTTTATTAACTCCTTGATGTATTGACCCTTTGGGTTTATAATATTAACCCCATTGGTTTCTTAGTTGCTTTGGTTTATAATATTAATAATCCATTGGGTTTATGATTCCTTGACTTTATAATCTTAGAGTTTTTGATAAAAATCTTAGATTTTATATAATCATATATTAATTCCTTGGTTAATTGATCATTTAGGCTTATAATATTAATGTCATTGGTTTCTTAATTCATTGGGTTTATAATATTAATAATCTCTTAGGTTTATGATTCTTTGACTTTATAATCTTAGAGTTTTTGATAAAAATCTTAGATTTGATATATTCATATATTGATCTAGAATATTAAACTTATAATATAGCATATATTAAGTTGACGCCTATAGTGTATATCAACTACATTTATTAATGTTATTTTTCTATTTATATAAAATATTAATATACAATGAAATTATGTCAATAATACAAATTACATTCCTAAAAGTTACATATTAATATTTATTATATGAAAAAAATAGTTATTCACAAATTTATGAGATTCATCATTCCACCATGTATGTATATAAATATGTTATATAACACTTCAGAGATTTCAAAAATCCTTAAAGACCAATTTAAAATGGCATTTTAGTAATATCGGGAGTGTTAGTTTGAAAAATGCAGAAATGGATGAAGCTATTAAAAGGATCACACTTTACAAAACGAGACCACCTTAAAATAGGTACTAATATTTATCATAATTATACAACTAATAAATACACATAAGTCTTAAATGATGAGAATAACATTTAGATGTAGGATATTTCATTTTTCAATACATTTGCAAGTTCTTTCTTCACCTACTATCCAACATTTAAATTTAAAAAAAAAAAAAACAAAATAAATAAATTAATTAAGAGTTAATTTCTTTCTAAAAGGAACCTAGTCAAATGAAATAGTTAAATAAAATAAATAATTAGATATCAAAATTAATTATTATGAAATAAATTCAAAATTAATGTACCAATTCAAGAATTAATTCACTTTGAAAGATAAAGTAGCAGAAATAAGTACAAGAATTTCTTCATAAAACAGATACTATGAAACATAGAGTCTTAAACGAAAAAAAAAATATTATAATAAAATTTATATAATAATTAAAAAAAAAAACTAGTCTTTTAAATTTAAGTTATTATTATTTATTTGATTCTTAACAAACTTTTAAAGTAAAATTGAATTTAGCATATAGTTGTTACACTTTCACCAAAAATAACAACTAATTTACGGCCTAACTTACATCATGTCTCTGGGGACTTAAACTTACAAAGTTAAGGACATGAAACTTGTGCCATACCGCTCAAACTAATTGCCTTCAATAATAATTTAAGTAAAAACTTAATCCTTTGAACATAAATTATTATTACTCTTTTGACCTGTCTCAGAGAGGCTTTATCGGTCCAAGTCTATGTTCACTTTGCATGCAACGTTTAGAGGACGTGACTCATCTTTTTTTTAGTTGCCCTATTGTTGCTAAAGTATGGAATTCTATCCTACAAACCTTACACATTGGTGGAATCTGGATTGAACACTTACTGGAGGCATGTTTTAAACATTGGTTTGTAAATCAACATGAGTTTTGTACCTTACCCTTTTATATCATTTGGGGCATTTGGCATTGTAGGAATCGTAAGATTTTTTAGCAGAAAAAGGTAGATATCAGGAATATAGTATTAGGGATTGCGGCATATTTCTCTGAAATAGGTCCCAAGAATCATGTAATAAAACCACGAAAGATTATCAAACAAGATTTGTGGAAAAATCTCCTTGTTGGATTCTTTGATCGTGCATGTACTAGCAATCAATGTGGATGTGGTGTCCTTATTGTCATTGAGACTGACTGCTATTAATATTTCTAATAGGAGGGTGGCAGGGGTACCAAAAACAGGGCGAAAATCATTGGTTTATGGGTGTACTTTATATTGTGAAGTGGCTCAACATCAATTATTTACAGGTATTCGAACATTCTAAAGGTTCCATATATTGCATCATGGGGCTCTCTCACTTCCATCCACCTTTGTTGTCATATTGGATGAAGTGCATCAGCATATTGGAACGATCCTTTCAATACATCTCCTTCAAGCACATCTACAGGGAGTAGAACAACATTGTGCTATTTACAAACATAACTCGAGGACTAATACCGACAATATTCTTATTTCCTTAGTTTCTGCAATATACTCGTTATTTTGCACTGTATTCTTTTTGGTTTTTTATATTCATTCACATGCACACAAAATATATATATATATATAAAATTTTACATCCCTGGTATATTTCTTATCTTTATTCCCAAAGATCTACACTCTTTGAATGTCATATAGAATAAAAAAAATAGAATTTTGGATTAATAATGATAACTAGCCATTAAAATCTCTTCTTATAATTTACTTAATTTGAAATTATCAAATATTTTTTTGACATTTTTCTGTGGGATTATGCACTCTATGTTAAATGTCTTTCAAATTTACATAGTTTATCTCCCAAAATAACACAAACACATGCAGACTTAAGTACATGTTATAAAAATTGAGATATGATATTCTCATAAATTTATATCAATTTTTTAGACTGTAAATATTAATTATCTCTCAAAGAAGATAGTGACATTTTAATATTTTTTAATAGTCAAAATTACTCCACTAAAATAATCCATTTCAATCAGAAATAAAGTAACCTTGAACACCAATTTGATATTTTTCTTACAAATAATTTTAAAATTATTATATTATTATTATTTTAAAAAATAGCTAAACACATTAAACAAATATAATATTATAATTTATTTTAATCTTTATTACTATAATTCATTTACAAAATAAAAATTAATTTGGTCATTTATATTAGTCAATTATATTTAATATAAGTTATAATTTTTTTAAAATTTTTTTATAGCTTTCATAAAATTGAATTTAAATTTATTTTACCAATTTGAAACTAACTAATATGAAAGTATTCGGTATGTTTTTTTCCCCATATAGAGCAATCATATTCATCCGACACATTTTTTCCATGGCTCTTGGCATAGTCCAAAAAGGGAATATAGAGTATAGGACATAACATTCTCACTTTATTCTTGCTTGCCAACATCCTATTCAATATACTCTTCTTAGTAGAGTTACTCAAACTACAATTTCTGTGGAAACCACATATACATAATTATTTTAATTAAACATGGATGGACATTACTTAATATCAACAGAGTTTTTTCTACTGTGTATTTAATAAATATTAAGGCAAGTCATCATTATTTTATTTTTTCCTCATAATTTTTTTTTTAATGTATGTTTTGAGATGTTTATGGAGTTGTTTTTAGTGTGAATTTTTGGAGTTTCTCGTGCTGGAATTTGGGAGAAACATTTGTGGTGAAATCTTGATTTGTGTTATTTAAACTAGTTTTTTTATTGTATATATGGATTCAACATCCTATGGCTCCTCGATTGTGTAGGGGTCACTCATCAAGATTGTGATTTCAATGAATTCCTGCCGGATTTTAAGAAATTAGACCGGAAAATCCACTAGAAAAGATTTCAAAGAGTATCACTAAAGACAACTCGATTTTTTATGGTAATGATATAGTATTATATATTTTTTTTGGCTTTTTTGTCTTTTAAAAATTAATTGATTTAATATTTTATTTGAAATAATTAAAATAATTATATAAAATATATTAAACTATATATTTATATTTAATAAATTTAAAAAATAACTTATGAAATGTACACTAGTTGGTTTATGTGGATTTTAGTTTCGGGTTCAAATCTCATGAGAAAGGTTATGGATGAGAGTCACGTTTGGGGAAATTAAAAAATTAAATTTGGATAAACCACTTAAAAATTCTATTCACAAAAGAATAATAATACAATATAAATACAAGAAACTAAGTCTCAAGATAGTATCTGGCTTGACCTATAATCTTGGTTGAGTGAATATCTCAACCACACACCAATCTAAAAAGATAACTAGTTGGAGAGAATATCTCAACCAACTAGGCCTCAACAAACTCCTAAATAATAGGGACAAAATCCTATAGTTGGAAAGCATCAGGACTCATACATGTAGGAATTATATTTTCCAAGCCCCCCCTTAATGACTACTTGTCTCGATATCAATTGAAAAAGTCTAGTTGTGATCGCAATGTTTACAAACATGACAAAAAATATGTCAACGCCCATATAAGGGAATAACCATCCATCTGAATGCATGGGTACCTAATTGATTCAACCACCAGTCTATTAGGATGTCCTTCATGTACATGGTTCAGTCAATGTTATATTTGGATACATATACATATACCTACAAGGCCCCCTCCATCATTTTAATTTTGAAATCTTCTTAGTTACTAATTCCGTCAAGTTGTATCATAACCCTTGTAAAGGTGTAGTTGACAAGTTTGATTCACGATTTCCACTCTCAAACTCTCGAATCATGCATCTCCTGAACTCAATTACACAACAACATACCAAGCTATCTCATAACCTCACTAGAATACTAATCTCACATCTTCAACAAATGAGGAATATTTCGCTAGATCAACAACTCCCAAACTAGCTCAACAACCATTCATGCTGAGATTTTATCTACACCTGATTCCTTATATAAATAGCTGCATACCATTAAACCATTTTTCTAACCATTTTTTACTTAAGTTAAAGACAATTCAATAAATAAAGCGATTGTGGCTGCTAGTTAAAAAATAAAATAAAGGAATAATAAATTCAATAGAAATAAAATAAGTGCATCTCATGCAGCCATGGTAAAGCTCCCATTGCAAAAATATGCTTCTACTGTAGATCTCCTTTCACAAGTAATCCATTTTTGTGCAACACTCTATCCAATCCGCACTTGACCATTGATTTTGTAACAACCTTAGTGAAAATTTCATGTAATAAAAGCTAATAAAGGAAAAATTAACAACCACTGTTGATGGGGCACTTATTCCAAGATGATTTTTTGGAAAAAAATCCTAGTGGATGTTCATTTGGTTTATTATGGCTAAGGAAAATGGCAAAGGAAAATGATTTGGAAAGGAAAATGACATTGTTTGGCACATTTATTTATGAAAATAATGAAAATTAGGAGAAAATAGAGGTGAAAGGTCATAGGTTGCATGTGAGAAGAAAAATGAAGGAAAATAATGGAAAATGAAGAAAATAGAGGCCTCATCAATAAAAAGGCTTATGAGGATCAGTTGGTACATTTTTTGTTAGTTCAATTTTGGAGCTCTCTCATTATTCTCTCTCTCTCTCTCTCTCTCTCTCTCTCACTCTTGGACACTTGGAGTTTTTCTTGGAGAACTTTGGCATTAGATCAAGAAAGGCAAAGAATGAAAGAGGAAGTAAGAAACAAGCAAGGAAGAGCAGGATCAAGTAGCTACAACAAGATTCTTGGTAGGTATTGATTTCCATGTGTGATTTCCTTGCTAGATTTGGCATGCATGGTATTGCATGTGGTTCCTTTTTGTCATAGCATGGGTTTTTCTAGGTGTGACATTGTTTTAAGCCTAGCCTTTCCATTTTTTGGATAACCATGGTGTGATGTAGTTCTCATGTTTTGGTTGAGCTGGATTGTCGAATGGATTCGAAGATGAGAGAGGTGGATCTCCGAAATGATATAACACATGGCCTAGTCACCCTTGAATCAGACTGTGGTTTGCCTTCGTGGGCCTAGGAATACTCAACCGATGAATGAGAGGATATACGGTAAAGCCTATAGGTTTTTCTCTCTCCATCAGGCCTAGGAATCCCTGGTTGGTATATATGGTAAATATTGGAGTGTATGTATCAATTTCAGGCCTATTAATCCCTAGATCAGGTTGCGGATTGCAGTAAAGCCTGAGAAACTAAGAGATAGGAAACTTCCTCATAGTGTAGGTGGAGAAATCTGGTGGCATCCATGCTTGTTTTGGCCTACTGATTGGGTGGAGATCATGTTAAAGCCTGTATGACATGTATATTATCTTTTCCTAGTGATCCAATATAGATTACGATAAATCTTGATTTCTATTGATGAGGTGAGGTGGTTTAGCCTCACGATTCCCTGGTTGGTTCTTTTGGTTTAAGTCCCACATTCATGCTTGGAATATGGAATGGGGGTGATTGGCCAAAGAGAGATTTCGTTCAACCAATCTATGGTTAGGTGGACTGTGGAAGTCCCATCCCGGGTTGGTTTTTTCATTCATCAATAAGAGGTTCTCTCCTTGACATTTTATGTGTAAATGTACTAGTTTATATGTGGATCTTATGGATGATGTATCCTTGACATTTTTTTTGTTATTATTCTGGTTATAAGCATGTATTATGACAATGATAATGTATGCCTCTCCTCATTTTTTTATTTTTAAATGAATAAAAAATGTATCTATGACCCAATAGATGATACTGTAATTAATGATGTAAGGGAACAATGCTTCTTAGCAATTATCAGATAAGCACGAGACCCCTATGATTAGATATGTTGTTTACACCTATAGAATACATATTTGTGATATTTTTGACGAAATGTATGTCATTGCCAGCAGGGGTTCAGTCTAGGCCTTTTGATGTTTTTTGAAAATATTTCATTGTTTTGTTGTATTATTTCATTTTTGAACTTGTCATTGAGTTCTGGAAAGTGGTGTGGGCTCTGGGCCTAAAATATTTCCTTAAATCCCATAGACGCAGGCATAGGTCTAGGTAATTAAGTACCTAGACGCAAGCAGATAGTGTTGTGGCAGCATCTAAAGCCTCCCAGATGCACTCATGGCCAAAATGTGAGAGCGTTCAGGGGTTAAGTAGTTTAAAACCTCAGTGGTAATTAGGGGCTAATTACTTGAGTGGTTGGGATGGTTTGTGGGAGTCTTGTTGATGATGTGGAATGTATGTATGATGTGTTTCTATCGGTTCCACTTCCTTAAGGTCACCTAGGAGGTTGAATCTAATCATAGTAGCCTCTTGTCACATGTTTACCCTAGTTGGCCGATTAATTGGGTAGATATGGGAGGAGGGTGTTACAGAGTGGCATCAGAGCATAGTTCACCCCTTGTACTGGATAGGAAATGTGTATTGGTCATGCATTAAGGTTGGTTGCACATGTGTTAATAATCCTGGTGGTTTATGTGTTGCTTTCATATGCATGGTGTCGGTCATGGTTGTAGTGATGTCTCCATGTGAAAGAGGATGTTGTTGTTGTGAAGTGTGTCGTCATGAGTGTATGATTGGTTATGCATTATTGTGTGTGTCAGTGATTGCATGTGTCATCCTTCTATGCTTGGTTACATTTTGTTACAAGTATTGTCCATTTATTCTTGGTTACATGTGTTTATCTATGTGTATTGTTCATGCTTGTGCTTGTGTATTTTCCATGTGTACGCTCATGTATCATCTATGTTTATGATTGTGTATCATACACGTACATTGGTATGGTTGATGTTGTCGTGCATGGGGTCATAGTATGTGTAGTGATATGGTCATGCAGTGATGACTGGACTCTAGCTATATTGATGTTATGTATTGGGACACTTAGTAGTTACATGCCTAATGATGTTATGATTATGTTTGTACATGTATTACACTGATTTGGATGATCTTGATGATGTGGTATCCTCCCCGAATTATACTAAGGTACGTTGGTTTATTATGATTTTTTTAGTTGACATATTATGTTTTGCAATAAAGATATTAAAATGAATAGAAATATGGTAGACTACAAAGACTCTCCCTATGAATCAGATGAGTAGCGTGGTGGCCACTCTTATGATTTGGAAGACACATTGAGAAGCTTGAAGGAAGAAATAAGGAGTTGTAAGGCAGACAATTACAGGATCATATGGGCACAAGAGAAACAAGTGGAGGTTAATGAAATACATCTTCAGAGCTTGTCATAATTGCAGTAGGAAGGCCCACTATGGATCAACCATGGGAAGGATGAGAAATATAATGTGGCATATAGTAGTAGGTATCCTAGTAGACACAGTTTAGATAGAGCTAACACAGTGAGATATGGAAGGATGTTAGACACTTCAAATAGGAGGGGTGATGAATATAGGTACTATTCCAGTTTCATTTCGGATAGACATCATGATCATCATCGTTATCATCCTTACATTAGGAGTGATAGGAGATACTTTCCGGATGAATTTAAGAAAGCAAAGCCACCTACTTTTGATGGATACCTGAAGAAACTAGAACATGCATAGGCTTGGATACATGAAGGCCGAAATTGTTATCTTTAGCTTGAAAGGTAAATAAAACATTTGGTGGGAAGATGTGAAGTGGGTCAGAAACATCAGGATAGAGGACATGAGTTGGAATGAGTTTAAAAGGATTTTCAGGAAGAAATACTTTTCATAAAGGTACCACGATAGTCAGGCCAAATAATTATATGAGCTAAAGTTGGGATCAATTAGAGATGAAGAGTACACGACAAAATTTTTGGAGCTATTGAGGTATGTATCGTATCTTGAACATGAGAAGGCTAAATTTCAGCGATTTGTCTATGGTTTTCCATTATAATTTAAAGATCAGACTGAGTATGATGAGCCTCAGTCACTTGAGGAAGTCATTGGGAAACTGAAGCATTTCTATGAGAAATCAAAGCGTAAGAATGCATATCAGCAAGGATGGAAAGGGAAAGAGAAGGGTAAAGGTAAATAGAAGCCAAAAATAGCAAGGCCTCAGAATGTAGAGGAGAAAGAAAATGTGGCATCATAAAATAAGTTTAATGCAGCTAGAAAGGGACAGGGATCACAACAACAACATGGAGGTAATGGTACTGGATGGTTGGAGTGTTGGACATGCGGTGAGGAACACCTTAGGAGATATTCTCCACAGAATCAGGGTGGTAGACCTCAAATATATACTGCATAGGAGGCGTAGACTATTGGGTATGTTGGGCGGACCATTCCTCGTATTTATGCAACCGTGGACAATAGGAAGGAAGAGCACCAGGCGTTTATCATTAATATGGACGGTAACCTTTTTGATCAAGTTATTTCTATTTTGACTAACCCTGGATATAATTATAGCTATGTTAGTCCTAACTTGGTGGATAAGTGTGGTTTGAATAAAGAAATGCATGCACAGTCTTGGTTTGTGTAGTTAGCTATAGGTACGAGAAAAATACTTCACCATTGGGTAAGAGCTTGTGCATTTGAGTTAAATGGTATGCCTACAACAACACACTTGAACATATTTCCACTGGGATAATATAATATATTATTGGGTATGGATTTTCTATACCTTCACAGGATGTTATGTCCCTATATTACTAGTGTAGTCCCTTATTGTTGTTAGTGTAGCCCCCTTATTGTTATTGTTGTACCCCTCTAACCACAATTTTTTTATTATTATGCCCTTACATTATTATTGTTAGGTCGACTAGGATTATATTGTGACCCCATGGACTCCTATACATAGAAGGAGGTTTTGTCATTTGTATCATCCAAGAATTGTTCATTTATGTAATGTAAAGGAGGTTTCCCCCTCGAATTGGCTTCTTTCTAAGGAGTTTATCTCACTTTTCTTCCATTTTTGGAGCTGGTTTCATAACATTTGGTATCAAAGATATGGATTCTAGGGTTTCACTCCTCCAAACAAGTCATTGTGGAATTTTAACTATAAAGTTTTTTCTACGAAGGTTCAGAAGAAGAAATTTTTATCACGCGAAACCAAAATCCTGAGAAAATTCATGTAACAATTTCAGATCTTTGTTCGCAATATTTTCGGAGATATGATCTGTGGAAGTTAGGGTTTTTTCACGCTCCCAAATTTCATCTCAAAGAGGTGACCGCGAGAAAATTGTCATAACTCTCTCTCTGAGCATCGGATCAGAATTCTATAAAACATGGCTGTAATCACATGGACTTTAGCTTCCTTTGTATCAATTTCAGAGACAAATGAGTAAAACATGACACGTAGCACATCGTACAAGTTTAATCTACTGAACCAGTCCATAATTAGGTTTTTGTGGGAGATTGGACATAACTTTGCCTTGAAGAATCCAAACCAAGTCAGACCTGTGGCATTCGAAAGAAGATTCTGAGGGCTAATACAACACCAAATTTAAGATATTGAAGATCCAAAAGAATAGAACTAATTCAGTTTCAATATCGATCTTCTCAAAATCAAGAAAAATGTGTGTATTGTTTTCGGAATTACGTAAGTTTTGTTTGAAAAATTAGTTTGAATTGATTCCAAGGGCATATTGTAGAATAGATATTAGTATTAGGTTCTAAAATGCCTCCTAAAAATAATTCAACACCCATTAAACCTTCATAAGGCTCTACTATGACTCATGAAGATGAAGAAGTGCAACATGAGATATCAAAATTACAAGAGCAAGTGCACCAAATTTCACTCTCACAAAGAGAAACAAAAAATGAAATGGAAGTTTTGAAGAAATGCGTGGAAGTTAAGATGGATGGTTTGAAGAAATGCGTGGATGCTAAGATGGATGGATGGAAACTGGAATGGAAGTTAAGATGGATGGCATGGAAACTGGAATGGAAGTTAAGATGGATGGCATGGAAACTAGAATGGAAGTTAAGATGGATGACATGGAAGCTAAGATCAAAAACATGAAGAATGATCTAAAAGAAGACATGGAAGATTTACAAAAAGTTGATACAAGAAATGTTTCCGAATGGTGAATGATGAGAACAAAATAAATGTTAATCGTGATTTCATAAACTCTAATGTTGGATAGAAGACCCACCATATTCCAAAGATCGATATGAGGAAGTTTGATGGCAAGGATCCTGTAACATGGATACTACAAATGGAGAAATATTTTGATCTCAATAATGTGCAAAACATATAAAAGGTTTTCTTTGCAACTTTATATTTAGAACAAAATAAATTTGTATGGTATCGATGGCTTTGCTCCCGTAAAAAAATTGTCACTTGGTCAATTTTTATGGAGTAAATGATAGAACATTATGAGGATACAAAGAGAAACACCTTTTTTAGCCAATTGATAAATCTCAAACAAAAGGGTTCAGTGGGGGAGCACATTGAGGACTTCCAAAAATTGAATATAAGGGTAACTGATATTCTAGAGGAACATAGGATTGATGTATTCATAGGGAATTTAAAGGATAACATCCAACATGAGGTTCCTATTTGGGAACCTGATTCATTGGAGAAGGCATTCAGGTTGGCAAGAAAAATCGAATGTAAAATTATGGCAACAAGGAAGCCTACCACTTACATCTATAAATATGGAAGTTTTTCTACTCCTACACTTCCACAACCTACAAGGTTGACACCAAAAAAATTGGAAGAAAAAATATCAAAAGGGCTTTGCTACAATTGTGATAGAAAATACACTAAAGGTCATAAATGTGCTAAGAAGAAATTATTTTACATAGATTGTGAAGAGGAGGAAGAAAATGAACAAGAAACTTCAAAAGAAGAGGATATACACCAGGAACCAACCCTAGAAGAAGAAGAAATGAGTCCGATCATATCGTGTAATTCATTGGCAGGAATTACCACTCCTCAAACTCTCAAGATAGAAGGACATATCAAAAAGGAAAATCAAAAAGGAAAATGTAATAGTGTTGATTGATTCAGGTAGTACCCATACTTTTATTCATTGTAAGGTAGCTAAGGAATTGATTTTTTTCCTATACCCAACACCAGAATGTAAAGTGATGGTTGCAAATGGAGGAACTATTAATTTCTCTAGAAAATGCCATAATATCAAGCTAACCATGGGGGAATATGTATTGAATAGTCCAATTATTTCCATTACAATGGGAGGTGCCGATGTTGTACTAATAGTACAATGGTTACAATCTTTGGGGATGGTAGCTTTTAATTTTCAAGAATTTTTCTTGAAATTTTTTTCAGAAGGAAAGGAAGTCAAATTACAGGGTATCACAGGGAAGCTGAGAAAGATAAGAAGCTCTAATGTCATGAAAAATCTTCTGAAGAAATAAAAATGAGGTGTAATTTCACAATTATGCTCACTATAAGTTCCAACATCAAAATCATCTATTTCTCCATATCTCCAAAAAGTATTGGAAAATCATTCCAAGGTGTTTGAATCTCCCAAAGGACTTCCATCTATTCTTGATCATGATTATGCTATTCATTTGATTCCAGGAAGTGTTCCTCCAAACATCAGGTGTTATAAATATCCTTATGTCCAAAAGAGAGAAATTGAATGTAGGATTGCCAAAATATTAGAGGTTGGTATAATTCAACCTAGTCAAAGTTATTTACCTACTCCAGTAGTATTGGTGCACAAGAAGGATGGATCATGGCACATATGTCCAGATTATAGGGATCTCAATAAGCTCACTATTAAAGAGAAATTTCCCATTCCTGTGATTGATGAATTATTGGATTAATTACATGGAGAAATTTATTTTACCAAGTTGGATCTTCGTTCAGGATATCATGGAATTAGAATGAATACTAAAGATATTCTGAAAACAGTATTTAGAACTCATGAGGTTCATTACCAATGCACCTTCTACATTTCAAGGGTTGATGAATTCCATTTTCAAACCCTTCCTTAGAAAATTTGTGCTAGTATTTTTTGATGATATACTAATCTACAACAAGTCTTGGAAGGATCATGTTCAAAATGTCGACATGGTGCTCAAACTATTGAAGGAGAAACAATTATATGCAAAAAAAACCAAATCATTTCTTTGGAGTACAAGACGTGGAATATCTGGGTCATATTGTATCTCACGAGGGTGTTAAGGTAGATCCTAAAAAAATTAAAGCCATTAAGGAATGGAAAGTCCCCAGAACCATAAACCAGTTGCGAATATTTCTCAGGTTAACAGGGTATTATTGCAAGTTTCTTCAGAATTATGGGAGAATAGAATCACCTCTAAAAACATTATTCAAGAAAGATGCATTTTCATGGACTCTTAAATAAAATAAGGCCTTTGAACATCTTGAAGATACAATGTGCCTAGTACCAGTCTTAGCTATGCCAGACTTCACAAAAACCTTTATTATGGAATGTGATGCCACAGGAAATGGAATTGGTGATGTTTTAATGCAAGAAGGAAGACCTATTTCTTTTGAATTTCTTCCAATAAAAGGAAATTATTTACAAAAACGTATTTATGAGAAGGAAATGTTAGCAATACTATATGCACTAAAGAAATGGTGACCTTACCTAATGGGAAGACACTTCAAGGTAAAAAATAATCATGATAGTCTTAAACACATTTTGGAACAAAGACTATCTTCAGAAGAGAAGCAAAAATGTGTCACAAAGATGTTGGGTTATGACTTTGAAATCATTTACAAAAAAGGGAAGCTAAATTTTGTTGTAGATGCACTCTCAAGAAAGAATAAAGAGGTGGAAGCATTTCTTTGTGCCATTTCTATTATGCAACTAGATTAGATAACCGAAGCAAGGGATGAATGTAAGAAGGATGAAGAAGTGTGGACACTCATTCAAAAGTTGCAACAAGATCCTAGTACATATGATAAATTTAGTTGGAAAAATGATTCCTTATGGTACATGGATCGCTTATATATTTATAAGAATTCCCAACTAAAACAAAAGATTCTTTTGGAATTGCACACTTTTCCTTTAGGAGGACACTCAGGATTTTTAAAAACTTACCACAGGGTGAAGAAATAATTTTTTTGGGATGGCCTTAAATCTGATATTCAAAGGTTTGTGGTGGAATGTTTGGCTTTCCAGGAAAACAAAGTTGATACAATTAAGACCTCAGGTCTTCTACAACCTTTATCCATTCCAAGTCAACATTGGGAGGAGATTTCAATGGATTTTATCACAATTCTACCTAAGTCTGAAGGAAATAGTGTCATCATGGTGGTAGTTGATAGAATTACCAAGTACGCACGCTTTTGTCCATTATCTCATCCATTTAAAGAAAGTAAAATTGCTACTTCATTTATGGAAACAGTTCAAAAGCTACATGGAAACCCAAAGATTATTGTAAGCGACAGAGATCCCATTTTTATAGGAAAAATTTGGACGGAATTATTTTCTTGTTTGGGTACTCAACTAGCTCATATCTCATCTTATCATCCTCAATCCGATGGTCAAACTGAGATAATGAATACATGTTTGAAAGGATATTTTCATTTTTTTGTATCTGATAAACAAACACAATGGGTCAAGTGGTTACCTCTCGATGAATGGTGGTATAACACTTCCTTCCATATTGTAGCAAAAATGACCCAATTTATAGCACTTTATGGATATCATCCACTGTCCACCACATCGTCTTTAAGATAAAATTATAAGGTTCAAGCAGTGTGTTAGTGTTGGTATCTTCATCCCTCCGTCAGTGATCAAATCCTCTTGTTGCATTTCATATTAGGTGTCTCACTCAGTCAGTTGCATTCCATTAGGAGCATGGATCATCTGACGATAGTGGCTTGTTGCTCATGTCCCTCATGTCCTTTACCTGCTGGCCCATTTCTGTTCATTAAGATCATTTGCAGTCACTTTTTGTCTCATAATTTGCAAAGAGTCATTTTTAGGGTTTTAGTGTCATTAGGTCTAGGGTTTCATTAATAAGGTCTTCAAAATGCCCAATAATGGTCAGCAGGCACATGAGGAGTTTGAAATAAGTTTCAGTACTAAAACATTCATCATCATATACTTAATAATGTATTGTTCTTCAAAATTCTGTTTTGAAGAAAAATAGAGTATTTCATCGTTTTATGTATAAATTTAATGTTATTTCAAGTTTTCTCAGTTGTAAAAATAATTTCACTGGCAACCCTGGTCACCTTTTTCAAGCTCCAGCAAATTCATTCCCTGCAGGACAAACAGAAAGCACATCATTCAGTCAAAAAGCCAAAATGAAGCAAGCTATTTAAAACAGAGTTTAAAAAGTGTCAAATCTAAATCATTACAAAGTGGGTTTTTGCAATGGAGAATTAAAAGGTCCTTGGTATATAAGTTTCAAAAGCTTCATATTCATGTTTCAAAAGCTCATTTGAATGCCAAGAGGAGACAGTGAGAGAAGGAAAGGGCCGAGCAAAATGAAGAAGAGCAAAATTATAACAGAGTTGGAAAGTTTCGGTGCACGACACATTGGATGGGTGGCGCGGCGCATTGGAAAAGTGCGACGCATTGGGTCGGCCTCCACTGTGTTAAGAATACACCTGCGTGGCACATAACAGTGGCGCGGCGCGTTTGGTTTGTGGCACGACACGTAGGGCCACAAAGCATTTTCACTACGATTTCTCTCAAAACTTCGAATCTGCTCGGTCACCTTCGGTCCAAGTAAGTCAAACAAGTTTGCCAATGCCAATTAGCGTGAATCTTATGATGTCTATGAGGATTTAATAAAAAAAAATTCAAACCCTATTTTCTTGTTTAAGAAATGCTTCCTCAAGGTTTATAGTTTGGTTTTGTGCCTATCACTTCCACTTCCCCACCTTGTTATTCCCTCATCACTGTTTTAGTTTTATCAACCCATTCCCCATATCCCTAAATTCACTCATTCCCTATCCCAATTCCCATTATCCCATCATAACTATCAAATTTCCTAACCCTCAATACTATCCCAAAAAGCCTAGAAGCTGCCCCTAAAACTCTTTAATTGGAAAATTTCAATTAGCAATATTTCCAACATTCCCCTACCCTCTCCCTCCATAATCCCTCATATATTATCATACATTTGGCAACAAAAACCAAAGACACCAAAACTCCTCATTATCATCTAAGACAACACATACTTTGGAAAACATGGAGACAGATTCCTCTTATGACCGAGACAGTGACTCTACAATTTAATTGCTTGCACCTAGGAGACCTCACAAGAGTGGCAGACATGTGAGGGAGGAGCCTACTTCACTGGCTGAGCCGCAGGCATGTCCTCTTGGTATTTCATGTTTTCAATAGCAGTCTTGTTATTAGTTTTGTGAGATGGTTTCTAGATTCCACCACCATCATGAGCTAGCCAGATTGTTTGTGCTGCATTTACATAATGACCAAGTCACTCTTGCAAGTGTGACATTCACCTTAACACCTGAATCTATCTCTCTAGCAATTGGTATTCCAAATGTTGGAGAAAAATGGAACAAAAGGCAGCAAGTTGATAGGGAACACTATGAGCCATATATCAAGCCCTGTTTTTTGAGACAACTCAGCAGATTTTTTCCCTTTCTGTTCCTGAAAGATTCATACGCTCCTTTGATGAAACTCATTATCAAATATTTCAGTTGTGAGGGCCGGTTTTCTCGCCTCTATGCTTATCATATCAGGTTGCTGATGCATTTTACCAGGGTGAGAATGATGAACCTCCCTTACTTCATGTGCCGGAATATTGAGAATATTACCACCCTAGTGCAAAGGAAAAGTCCTGAGCAACAGTATAACAATATCTATCACTTTTCACCCATCAAAATTGTGGTTATGCATCAGCTCGGTTTGTAGGATATTTCATGAGAGGATTTCATTTATAATGATTTATTCACAGCTCCTCAAGTACCTTCAGAGGCTTTTCATGAGGCAGGTGAACCTTCATATCAGTAGGAAGGTCATGAGACACAGACTGGTAGTGTGCCGGTGTTTGTTACCTATCAGAGGGGCACTAGAGGGTTGTTTGCATCAGCCAAGCGAGTATTATCTCCACCCAGGGTGGAAGGGGTCTCGCTTCCTTCATCAACGGTACAGGTACAGGACAAGGGTAAGAGGCCCATACATGATGAGGGGCGTTCAGGAGGCCAGGATACAGACTTCATACTCATTGATGTTGATTTGGGCTCACCAAGCTCAAAGCTGAGAGAGATTTTTCGGGAGCATAAGGAGGAGATAAACACTTTGTCCATCAAGTTGCAAAGAGATCAGTGGATAAGAAACTACCTTGAGAAAAGAAACAAACCGCTAGAAGATCAACAAACTATCATGGAGCTACAAAACATACGTGAGAACCGGCAGGCTGCCAAAAGGATCAAAACCGAGATGACATCCATTAAGTAAGAGATTAAGGCTGATGGTGAAACTTGGTTTTAAAGGGTAAATATTCATTTGGAAAAGATGTTTGAGAAGGTCAACAAGGAAAATAACATGTCAAGGCACATGTCTAATCATTATTGGGCAAGAAATCATGTTTGCAAGGCATGAATCAAGATCTTGAAGGCTAAGTTAAAGAAGGCCTCAAAGCGTCGGAAAAGGAAATATAGACTTCATATTTTGGCTGAGGCTTCCTTGGCCTAGAATAGTACATGATGGAGGACACTCAGCCCAATTTCAAGAAATTTGGGACACTTTTTGCAAATTTTGATTTTTTGGCCTAAAAACAGAATTTTCAGCTCTATGCGCCGCGCCACTTGGCGCGCGCATTTGATGGGGGACTCTTCTTGGGGAAAACTTTACATTTTTGGATTTTGCATGGAAAATTATGCATGCCTACTTATGGCCAAGATATTTTGATAGGTTTTGGGCTTCCGGAAGGGTAAAAAACACCCTAAAAATGACCTTTCTGCCCCTTTTTGGACACACATGAAGCAGTGTTGGGAGAACTCATTTTTGGAGGGGAAAATGGAAGCCAAATTAAGAAATTCCACTTTTGTTGGAAATTAGACAGGAATAACTTTCCAACAAGACCACTTGGAGCAAATTTGGACACCAGGAAGGCCTTCAAAATCAGCTCCAAACAGGCGTGATGCATAAAGAAATCAGGCGCGGCGCATTGGGGATTTTTGCTCATTTTGGACTCAGTAACTCTGTTTTTCGCCTAGTTTTTGACATTTTGAATTTCTTGCTTCATGATCTAATTTTATGTACTTTGATGGATCTTGATGTAATTTTGTTAAATTTTTACTCATGGAGGTAGATTAATCCATAAAAAGGTGAATTGCAACTGAATGAATCAGTTTCCTATCTTATAGAGGCAAGTTATTCCACTGCCTATTTTCCAGTTCTTAGTTTAGATCTTGTTGAAACAGCTCCTAAACTTATGAGCTTGACCCTTAGAGGCTGGGGATGAGTTATTTTTGTCTATATCTTGTATTTTTTCAGTCATTAGAATGGTTGGACACTTGGGATTGCTTTGAGCATCATTGTACATTCATCTATGAAGTTTGGCAAAGGAATAGACCAGGGTTTGTAGCACTCCTTGGGATTCATGTGGCTCTTTGTTTTGATGATGTGTTTCTCTCTGTTAATGTAAGTTTACTGGTGCTTTATATGTATCATCTTCCCTCTTATTTCTTCTTAAGTTAAACAAACAAGGATAAAGGTGGAATTCATTAGATTTGCAGTGCTCTACCTAGGGTTTGTTTAATTTTCTATGTTTTCAACTTTTTGAAGAGGATTCCTGAAAGTTTCTTGCCCTCTTCAAATCCTCACCGGTCTAATCTATCCATTTCATTCAAAATTGAAGTGTAAAAACAATTTCCTATCTTGCCCCATTAAGATCTCTGCAAAAACTAGGCCCCATTCCCTAGACCCAAAATCTGCCTTTCCCTTTGATCCAAAAAACACCCTCAAAATCAAATCAAACTCTCTTACATATATACCTAGCCTAAAATCATCCTTTATTCAAGTCATCTCAAGCCTCACTGATTATTTTTGCTGAGATTGACTAGGAGAGATCCCTCTCTCGATCTGGTAGGGCTAGCTACCAGGTTAAGCGTGGTTTGATGTTACCCTAGATTCTGCCTTTCTAAGCCTACGGTAGATTTAGGCCATATCATAGTGGTGACCATACTGGGGACATACAAAATTGTTTGCTTGTTAGTGTTATTCGTTTTATAAACTAGAGACGGAGCCTAAAGTTATGCCAGATAGCCTTCAAACTGCACATTGCTTTGCAAGTTCATAAGTAGATAAATGTTGCTTCAGTCAATCTCCGGTCTAGTCTTATAAACGTAACATCTAACTTGTAAATTGCGCCAGTACATCGGATAATTTTTGACTTTTGGGTGATGAGTCTAGAATTCGATAAGCTGAACAAATTGAATTTGTCCGTTTTATTTTTGGGAATAATTAAACACACTAGCTTCCAGACGACACACCAGAGCTAATTCGGATCCTGATCCACCTCCTGTGTATGAAAATCCAAATCTTATTTCGATAATCCTTCATCGAGAAAGTCCCGTGATTCCTGTGTTCAAATCTCATTCATGTCCTTCTGTTTTTCAGTATCTTGAAGATCTCGAGTTTGATGAACAATTTGAGTTGTCGTTGTTTGAGACTAAGTCTTAAAGTGCTATTGATTCTACTGTCCTAAATCCAGAGTTTGTCAAAGATCTTGAAATTGAAAAAGCTAATAGATCCATTGATAGTTACATCTTGAATATTCAAAATTCCATTGTGGCAACAAACATTCCCGAATTCATAGAGTCTGCATCTACAACTCTTGGGTCATCAGCAATTACATCTAGTTCACAAATTCCTACGAGCCTCCTTTCATTCCCACCATTCCCGTGCAACCTTCTATCTCTGATCAATAATCTACAGTAGTATCACCTCCCTCCACACCACATACATCTCATACATCAGCTGCTCTGACTCCTCCTATATCCCCAAACCCGGTTGTAAATCCACCCAGAGCAATCGCTGCCCGATTTGCACCCCTTGTGTTGCCTCAAAACTTGGATGATATGCCCGCTGATTATCAAAGAAAAATTCCATTTTTTGATGGCACTCCTCAAGGTGTTACTGCTCAGCAACATGTGGATAGGATGGCAGATTTCTTTGACCTTCATGAGATTGATGCAGAAAATGTGACAATGAGACTGTTTGTACAAACATTTGGAGGTGAAGTAAGAAAGTGGTTCAGAGCTTTGCCGGCTAGAAGTATTACTACATTGCCTAATATTCAGAGACAATTTTTGGATCGATGGGAAGTGAAGAAATACCCTCTTCAGATCCTTTCCGAATATGACAATATCAAGCAGAATGTTGGTGAGTCTGTTCAAGATTATTGTATTAGATTCAATTCTGTTTACAATGCAATTCCTGCTGATATAAGGCCACCTAGGGGGTTGGATTTAATTAATTTTATGTATGGCTTCGATCCTAACATTACCAATCAATTAAGAGAAAGAGATACGAGCACTTTAGAAGACATGCAGAAAATTGCAGTCAGCGTCGAAGCCAATTTGCTTTCCAGGAGAGCCAGAACGAAAGATGAAAAGAAAGTAGCAATAAAGGAAGAGGTTTCCACTTCAGATCAAGTGCTCCGTAAGATGGAAAAGATGTTTGAAAGATTAACAATTGATAATTCTGAACCGCAAATCAGAAATCCTAACTTCTGTGGCCAGGAGCAACCACAGTTTAGAATCAAGCAAAGAGAGCAGCGAGTATAAGAACAAGCAGTACAACAGCAAGTGAAGACACCCTTACAGCAGAATTTTCTACATGGTCCGGAATCAGATGATGGGGAGAATGTAATCGAAGAAGAGAATCATTTCTTTACACCTGATGATATGCCAATTTTTATCACTGAAGATGAGGAGTATTCTGAGAAATCAGTTGTACAAAGGGACGAGAATTTCATCTTGGCAAATGAGACAGCTCTTGAAGAAGAGTCTGATCAATATCAGAGGGGGTACATGAATGCCTTGACCACCTAGCAGCGAAAATATTCACTCAAAAGTAGAGATGTGCCCATTAATCCAATTCAAAAAAGAAAGGAAGCTACAACACCAAAGAATGATCCACTCGTTGTGCAGAAAAAGGGAAAAGAGACCGCTGATCCCACTACTAGCAAATCACCATCAGAAAATGAGAGATCCAATCAACCAAATATATCAAGGGAGAAAACTGAAAAGAAGGATGTCCCAGCTAAAGAGGTAGAAAAAACTTCAGTTTTTAACTTAGAAAATGAAATTGCTAAGTTAAAAGTGTCCATTCCTTTGAATGAATTGATGAAGAATAGCAGCTATAAGGGTTAGGTGTCTAAGATCTTGAGTTTAGATCTATTGTCTGATATGGTAAACGTGGAAGATGATCAACCTGAGTTGATTTTTGGTCCAGCATTGGATGGTGAGTCTCCAGATAGTGATGTACCTCCTTTTTACATCAGCCTTAGATTGCATGACTGTGTATTACACAATGCTATGTTTGATTCCAGAGCCTCTCATAATCTCATGCCTAGGGAAATCATGGAGAAATTTGGATTGGATATCACTAGAAAGTATCATGACCTTTATTATTTTGATTCTAGTAGAGTAAGATGCATTGGGCTTATCAAAGATTTGGTGGTTAGTTTGGATCAGATTCCGACTAAAAATGTTTTGATGGATGTGGTTGTGGCGGATATTCCTCCTAGATTTGGCATGCTTCTTTCCAGATCTTGGGGAGCGAAACTTAAAGGGACATTGCAGCTTGATTTCTCCTATCCTACTATTCCCGTGTTTGGTCAGATGAGGAAATTATACCGGGAGCAAAATATGAAGTATATGATTACTAGCAAGGAGAAACCGGTAAATCATCCAATCAATTATGTACATACTAATTTAGAATCATTTGTTTTATACTTAGATAGATTTAATGATGTAAATAGTCAATTAGTTGAAGTAGAGGACATTCCGAAAATCACTGAAAATTTTAGAGAGGTCTTAAAGAAAGAGAGACAGAAACTTGATAGTACCGATGAGCAATCAACCTTTCGACAACAGCAAAATGTTGATGGACAACAAGACGAAGCAAAAAAGCAAATAGAATTTCAGCATTTGGAAGAGGACGAAGATGGTTTGTGGACCATGGATTTTGATGGTGCGGTAGGAAGGGATGGTGTTGGAATTGGAATTTGGGTACGCAGCCCTGTTTCCTCCCCAAAAAAAATGCCAAGTAATGTAAGGGTCTGTTCTTATAAATTGGCTTTTGATTATTCAAATAATGAGGCTGAATACGAAGCTTTAATTACTGGTCTGAAAATTCTTAGAAATTTAAATTCCAAGAGAATTGCAGTCTATGGCAAATCCGAGTTAGTTATCAAGCAAGTGAAAGGTGAATATCAAGCTAAGCATCCTCGAATGTGGGCCTACCGCAATGCGGTACTAGATATCTTGAGATTGTTTTCAGATTATACTTTGACATGTGTCCCTCGTATTCAGAATGGTATTGCAGATGCACTTGCAATAGCAGCAAGTAATTTGAAAATTCCGATGAATTCAAGAAACAAATTTGAAATTCATGTGAAGCATCGTCCGACTATCCCTGACAATCAAAGGTATTGGCAAGTGTTTCAAGATGACAAAGAAATTGATGAATTTCTGCAAAATGAAGGTAAATTCAAAGACACTTCTATTGATGGGGAGCATGATGATGGCGAGGCAGATGTAGAAGTCAATCAGATGGAATTTTTGCAGCTAAAGGAAAATGTCATTCCTAAATGTCTAGTACCTTTAGAGGAGATTTTCGACCAAGATGATGTAGCTCGGAAACCAATCTTGCTGCCAACCGAGAAAGGAGTTGACGATGTGAACATTGGATCAGCAGAAAATCCTAAAATGGTGAAATTGTCCAAAGCATTTCCCCCACAGGTAAAAGAAAAGTATTTCAGTTTATTATCTTCCTTTTTTGATGTATTTTCTTGGGACTATTCATATTTGAAGACATATGACAAAAACATAATTCAACATACCATTTTGATCAAGCCAAATCAAAAGCCCTTTCGGCAAAAATTGACAAGAATAAATCCAAATTTGCTGCCCTCAATAGATAAGGAAGTGAATCGGTTGTAAAAAGCTTGTATCGTCGTCCCCATAAGATTTTCAGATTGGATTTCTAATTTGGTTCCTGTGCGCAAGAAAACGGGTGAGATTTGCTTATGTATTGATTTTCAGAATCTGAATAAAGTATCTTTGAAAGATAACTATCCATTGCCCAAAATGGATCACATAATTCAGCGAGTAGTTGGAGTATCTCGCATGTCGCTACTCGATGGTTATTCCAGTTATAACCAAATTCTGGTCCATGAGGATGATAGAGATAAAACATCATTCACCACTCCGTGGGGAACTTTCCATTATGCTAAAATGCCTTTCGGTTTGAAGAATGATACCATGCGACCTTTCAACGCGCAATGGATATGGCATTTGAAAATGAAAAGTATGTTTTTTTAGTTGTTTATCTTGATGATTTGATAGTTTTTTCTAATTCAGATGAAGAGCACCTTTATCATTTGAAGATTGTATTTTAGCGGTGTAGAAAATATGGTGTATCTCTCAATCCAAAGAAGAGTTTGTTTGCCATGGATGAAGGCAAGCTTCTTGGTCATATTATATCAAAGGATGGCATCCGTATTGATCCAACTCGAGTAGAAGCTATTCAGCAAATTGATCTTCCCCGAAACAAAAAGGAGATCCAATCATTCAATGGTAAGATGAATTTCTTACGTCGCTTTGTGCCCAATCTTGCAGAACATTTAAGGGAAATCACAAACATGCTCAAGAAATATAGTGTAGTGAAGTGGACTGAGGAAGCAGTAAAGTCTTTCAATTTAGTAAAATTGGCCCTTTCTTCAGCTCCGGTTTTGATCAGCCCGAATTATACTCAGGATTTTGTTTTGTTTTCATTTGCCTCGGATCATACTATGGTAGTAGTCTTGATGCAGAAAACAGATCAGCTTGAGAAACCAATTTCTTTTTTCAGCCGAACCATAAGAAATGTAGCCTTAAAGTATAATATTATTGAAAATCAAGCTCTTGCCTTAGTAAAAGCATTGAAATATTTTTGAGTATATATTCTGCATTCTCACATTCTTGCTTATGTTCCTAATGCTGCTATTAAGGATGTATTAGTGCAAACAGATCGAGAAGGGAGACGAGGCAAATGGATTGCTGCCTTGTTGGAATATGACGTGGAGATAAAACCTACAAAGCTTATCAAAGGATAGGGGCTGGCTAAGCTAATGGCTGAGTCAAATTTGCATGCCTTGGAAATTAATCTCATCGCTGCTATGTCTGAGGAAAATAAATAAAGTTCGCTAACTTAGGTATCAGAAATATTTATTCTTTCTCCTTGGTACTCAGACATTGTTTATGTGCCTCAAAATCTGTCACCACCGCTAGGAATGACTAAAAACAAAAGTAGGACACTGAAATTGAAGGCTGCCAAGTCTTGCATCATGAATAATGCGCTCTACTGGAAATATTCCGGTGGTGTCTTGCTCAATTGTTTGGTTGAAGAGGAGGAAAAACAGGTTATGGAAGATTTTCATAAAGGAGATTGCGGAGGTCACCTTTTCTGGAAAACAACGGCCAAATTTTTTTTCAGAGCAGGATATTATTGGCCGACTCTCTTTGCTGATGTGTACAAAACTGTTAAAAGCTGCCATGAATGTCATATTTTTGAGGGGAGGAAAAAATTACAGCCTTTTCCGCTCAAGCCCATTGAAGTAAGTGCTCCTTTTCAGCAGTGGGGTTTGGATTTCATTGGCGAGATCCATCCTGCTTCTTCAACGCAGAATAAGTGGATCCTTACAACGACGAACTATTTTACTAAATGGATTGAGGTGGTTCCCACTAGGCAGGCCACAGATTTGGTAATCATTTCATTTCTTGAAAACAATATTTTGTCTCGTTTTGGTTGTCCAAACAAACTGATCACTGATAATGCAACAGCTTTTAAATCTAAAAGAATGATTGAATTTTATGATAAGTATCAAATTACTTTGGGGCACTCAACCGCATATCATCCACAAGGCAACAGATTGGCTGAATCCTCAAATAAATCCTTTGTTAATATTATCAAAAAGCTGCTGGAAATAAACAAGAAAAGTTGGCATAAGAAATTGGTTAATGCACTTTGGGCAGACAGAGTGAGTCAAAATAAATATCTAGGCATGTATCGTTTTGAGCTCGTGTATGGTGTTGATACTGTATTCCCGACCTCTCTCGCAGTTCCAGTGGTTAAAATCCTGCAGGAAGCTGGCAGCGAAGATGATCATATGCAATGGAGAATAAATCAAATGATCCATTTACAGTAGACTAGAGACGAGGTTTTTCAGAACACTTTCAAGCTGCAAGAGAGAATCAAGAAGATATATGATCGAAAGGCAAAGGTGGACAAGTTTCAAATAGAAAAAGTGGTGCTAAAATTGGACGCAAGAAACGAAGATAAAGGTAAGCATGGCAAGTTCAAGAATATTTGGAAAGGACCTTTTAGAATTGTTGCATATCAAGGCCAAAATGCTTTCCTTTTGAAAGAAATGAATGGAGAAGATTGTCCAGGAGGGCCAGTCAATGGTCGGCTACTCAAACGGTACTATTTTTGAAATGTTTTCTACTGTCATACATATCACTGTACATATCGGTTTGTTTAACTTTCATTGCAAGCGTGTGTTGCCATCATTTTTTCAGTTTGGGGCCCGAGGTGAAGGCTATAAAACTGAAGGTTGATTTCAATTTTGGTTTGGTTTGTTGAGTCAGGTCTTTCAGTAATTTTTGGTTTCGAAATTGAGTCAGTTTTTAGTTCTGAAAATGAGTCAAGAGTCTGGTTTTGGTTTGTCGAAGTTATTGACTCCATAGCAAAATGGAAAAAGGCACTACCTACTTTCCTAGAGATCTGTAGTTCTTGGCACCTCCAAGGAGCTACCATCCCCATTGGAGCCAATGTTAGTGTCGACATCTTAATTCCTCCGTCAGTGATCAAATCCTTTTGTTGCATTGCATATTAGGTGTCTCACTCAGTCAGCTGCATTCCACTAATGGTAGTGGCTTGTTGCTCATGTCGCTCATGTCCTTTACCTACTGGCCCATTTATGTTCATTAAGATTATTTGCAGTCACTTTTTGTCTCATAATTTGCAAAGAGTCATTTTTAGGGTTTTAGTGTCATTAGGTCTAGTGTTTCATTAATAAGGTCTTCAAAATGCCCAATAATGGTCAGCAGGAACATGAGGAGTTTGAAATAAGTTTCAGTACTAAAAACTTCATCATCATATTCTTAATAATGTATTTTTCTTCAAAACTCTGTTTTGAAGAAAAATAGAGTATTTCATCTTTTTATGTATAAATGTAATGTTATTTCAATTTTTCTCAGTTGTAAAAATAATTTCACTAGCAACCCTGGTCACCTTTGTCAAGCTCCAGCAAATTCACTCCCTGCAGGACAAACAGAAAGCACATCATTCAGTCAAAAATCCAAAATGAAGCAAGCTATTCAAAACAGAGTTTAAAAAGTGTCAAATCTAGATCCA
>CM076577.1:383939925-383969925 GCA_034641835.2 Pinus albicaulis
TTGTGTTAGTCCAATTTATCTGCTCACTAGCTTTCGGTATCCTACCATCAATGCTAAGGGAATTTTCATATTTTAATACCATAGGAATAGCCCTAGCACTATTTTGTGCTTCTCCTAGGAGAATTCTTTTATAGGGAGGAAAAGTGGCAGGTGTTTCAACTTTGCTTCCATCAATAACAATCCATGAGTGTTTTGTCGAAGATGAATCTGCATCTTCCATGAGTATATCTGAGAGTTCAGATTTCTTTTTCCATTTATAAAAGGACAACCAAGTTTTTGTCCTTGTCATATATGCCTTCCACTCTTGTGACATCCTGACTTTTTCTTGATTTGGAGTACTAATGTCAAAAGAATTAGATTCAGGATGACTATATAGATCCAAATTTAGCATATTCTTTATCCATTGGGTGTCAACAATATGCACTTTGCATCCTTCCATGATGGAAAAGAATTTGTGCATTTTAGGCATTTCAAAACATTACTTCTGCCAATATTGAAGAATGCCCCTCATCTGTTGTTGTGTCCTTCCCCAGAAGATCTACCATAGATCGCAGAAGAATTGACCAAGCTTGTAAAAATTCATCTATGTATATAGATCCACAAGAAGTTGACACTGCTAGCTCCCATCTATCATTTGTAAATTTCACCCGTGTCGATTTATTTGAATTTTCCCAACTTGTAAATTTTTCCTCTCTACAAGTGATATTCCCAAATTGTAGAAAAAAGATAAATCTCAGTAGTCTTGCAGAACTAGTTATGCATCATAATCATCATCCCAGGATAGGAGAATCTCCTCCTACAACTTCTGTCACTCCCTCTCCAAATAAGAAATGCTCAGATATTCCATTTCCACATGTTTTTAACATGTAATGATGATCCATGAACTTCCATCTCTTGAAAATGAAGATCCTCGCCTCAAAGAAATGATGAGAAAAATGCATCCAATGAGTATGCCAAAATATCGTCTTGGATATCTTGAGCAGCTAGATGAGCTAATCCCACAGTCTAGATTCAGTAATTTTGTTCCTGAAGACTGTAAAATACCCTCCAAGCTTGAAATGCACAAATTATTTTCCATCATGGAAAGATGAAAAATGCATATTGTTGACACCCAATGGATAAATAATATGCTAAATTGGGATCTATATACACATCCCGAGTCTAATGCTTTTGAAATCAATACTCCAAATAAAGAAAAATTCAGGATGTCATAAGAGTGGAAGGCATATATGACAAGGACCAAAACTTGGTTGTCCTTTTATGAATGGAAAAATAAATCTGAACTCTCAGATATACACATGGAATATGTAGAGTCATCTTCAACAAAAAACTCATGGACTGCTATTGATGGCAGTAGAGTTGAAACACCTACCACTTTTCCTCCCTATAAAGGAATTCTCCAGGGAGAAGTAGAAAATAATGCTAAGGCTATTCCTATGGTATTAAAAGATAAAAATTACCTTGGAATTGATGGTAGGATACAAAAATCTAGTTAGCAGATAAATTCGACTAACACGGCAATTAAAGGATTATAAATGAGTTGTGTAAAGTCCACAGAAAGAAAAGAAATATTTTATGGTTTACAAGTTTCTATAAATAGCATTAATAGATCTCTAAATGATGTAAATTATTATAGTACAACATTAAAAGGTTTTGTTAGAGAACCTCTATCAAAAATTGAAGATGTTGAAAGAAGATAGATATAGGAATTCATTCTACTCAAGGGATTATTGAATAATTTTCTGAAAGATTTGATAAAATGCACATAGCTCCAAAAGATAAACCCATTCTTGTTTCTTATCTCTTCAAAAAATCTGTAAATATCCAACATCCTGTCAAGCCTATTGATAAATTTCCCTTCCTTTTTCCAAAAGAAACAACAAAAGAAAAATCTGAGCCCATCTCTATTAAAAGAACCAAAAATACTAGAAAGCTCAGAACCACATATGTTCCCCACCTATGAGCCTATTCAAATTCAATATACCAGGTATCTTGCACCTGATCTTAGTGGGAAAGGTAAACTCCAAAAAACACATAACTTCCATCCTGAATCTCATAGAGAATGGAATATAGACAACCTGAGTGTTGGAAAAATAAGGCAAATGATATATTTAATGTTCATATAATATAAACTTATGTGCCTCAAAGGGGAAAATGAAGTAGAAGCCTGTAAATCTATCATTCAGTGTTTTACTAGAACATTATTCAAGTGGTAGGAAACAGAAACATCACCAGCATTAGTGATAAAATGAAAAATGAAATTTTGAAGGATGAAGGGGGAGATATTATTTATAATCCGGATGGAAGCCCACAAAGTAATATGATTGGAGCATTGACTTCATTTATTTTAGAACATTGGTGTGGAGGGGAAATTGAAGTTTCAAATAAGCATGAGATGATTCTCATGAACTTTAAATGCTATAAAATATCACAGTATGAAGACTTTCATAGGAATTGGATCCAAAGAATATATGAAGTCAATGATAGAAAAAACATCTTATGGAAACAGGTCTATTTGGCAGCCTTGCCTTCAAAATTTGTTGGTTACCTCAGACAACAAGATGCCTTCCAAATGCCTTTTGAATCTTGTACTTGGGGAGAAATTTATAGCATTATAACTAGAGTCCTTGTAGGACTATGTACAAGCATGAAAGTAAACAAATCACTGCAAAAAATATCCGGAATTCTAGATAGCAAATCTATCTATAGCAAATATGGCCTATACATAGACGACCCCATAGTGAAAAGAAGGCCAGGAAAGAAAAAATACAAGGGTACAGAGAATATCCACAAAGGAAAAATAAAGGGACTAGAAAGGGGTACTACAATAATTTTCCAAAGACACATTATTATCAGCCAAAGGACATTCATCTAGAAACACAAAAAAGAGATTAGTGGAACAAATTAACATGTTGGCTCTGTGGCCAACTAGGACATACATCAAACCGTTGCCCTCTTGCAGATGAATCTAAGAAAAACAGAGGAAAGAAGTCTCAAGAAATAGCAAAGTTGAAAAGAACAGTAAAAATAGAAGGGTCAATCATGTGCTATAAATGTGGTACCAAAAACCATAAATCTGAAAATTGCCCCAACTTCACTATCAGAGAATAAATCCAACGACAACAACTTTTTTCTACCTCATCATCCTCTAAAATCTCTTCCTCAGAATCTTCTAAAGAATAATTAAGCATGCATATGAATGAATGTAAATGTACTGATTCAGAAGACTGCTACTGTCGATCAAGTACTGAATATAAAAATTCTTCTGAAGAAGAAGATTTAATTTCTAAACCAAAAGAGAAAGTGCTTATGGTACAAACCATAGATGATTCAGAGACAAAATTACTTGCCCAAATCAGAGCATTGGGAGAAGGATAAATGAAAGGAAAATTGTTGGAAACTTTTTTAAATACTATGCACAAAGACCGGGGAAGAAGTAGCAGAACTATTCCAAAAACAGAAGCCAAAGCATTGTTTGTTGATGCCTCGTTTGAGAAAAATACAAAATCCTTATAGCGAAGCCAACAGCAATGAAAAGCCAGGTCCTTAACACTAGGAGAGGTTAGCCAAGAAATTCACAATCTTAAAAACAAAATCTCTTCTCCAAAAATAAAGGTTTCTAAATTAGAAAAAGGAAAGGCACTTGATGAAGAAGAATATTTTTCAAACCCAAATGTAGAGATTTTTGAAGGAAATTGTGATGAATCTATGGGTTTTAGAGATATGAGGATCATGACCATAAAATACCAACAGCATCATTTCATGTTGGATATTTGAATAGAAAGATAAATGTTTTCTCTAAAGACACTTATTGACACAAGTGCTGATGTCAATGTTCTAATTTTAAAACTAATACCAGCAAAATATTGGGTAAAGTATTTCATACAAGTGGTTGGGTTAGGAAGTAAAAATTTATTGTATGAAGTCCCCCAGGCTTCCATATGTTTCAAAGAACATTGTATCAAGCTAAAAAATTTTGTTGTTGATATCCCTATTGACTGCATTTTAGGGAATGCATTTTTGGCAGCAATAGCGTCACATGGGTTAGCCAAATTAAAGGGTAACAAGGTTGGCTATTTTATATTTGTGCCAAGCTCAGATGGTAAGCTACAAACAATCAAGTTACCCTTCATCTCTACTCCCAGGGTATCTACCATGGTAAAATCCAGGCAACAAATTGAAAAAAACAGTAATAAATTGGTTGAACTCAAGGACCTAAAAACCTCCATAGAAATAGGAGATTATCTATAGACTCCTATCATCAACAAAAGCATCTCTAGCTTGAGATGAAAAATTGAGAAAGAATGTTGTGCTGAAGAACCAAATTCCTTTTGGCATAGGAAACAACATTGTGTAGAATTTCCATACAAAGATGACTATGAAGGAAAACCTTGCAAAAGGAGAGAAATTCCCATGAACAAAGAATACAGGGATCTATGTCAAAATGAAATAACCAGCTTATTAAATAGAGGATTGATCAGAGAATCTAGTATTTCGTGGAACTACTATGGTTTTTACATTAATAAAAATTTAGAACACTTGAGAGGGATTCCAAGACTGGTCATAAACTATAGACCTCTAAACACTATCTTATCAGATGATACTTACCTTATTCCCCACAAACGGAACCTCTTAGCCAGGATAGCAGGGACTAAAGTATTTTATATGTTTGATATTAAATCATGTTTTTGGCAAGTCGCAATAAGAGAATATGATAAATTCAAAACAGCTTTTAGTGTCCCAACAGGACACTATGAATGGAACGTAATGCCTTTTGGACTCAAACATGCTCCTTCAAAATTTCAAAAGGTTATGGATATAATTTTCAAACCATATTTTTATTGGATATTAGTATATATTGATGATGTGCTCATATTCTCTAAAAATTTCCATGAACACTTCAAAAATTTTCAAAAGTTTATCCAACATGTCAAGAATAATGGGTTTGTTCTCAGCAAGAAAAAGGTTAAACTTTTCCAGACAAGTATCAAATTTTTAGGACATACAATCAAGCAGGGACATATTTCTCTGCAAAAGCATGCTCTGGAATTTGTCGATAAGTTCCCACATGCTATCACTGACATAACCCAATTGCAGAGGTTTTTGGGCTGCTTAAACTATGTAAGTAGTTTTTATAAATATTTTGCCAAAGATAGAACATTACTCAACCAAAGATAGCATAAGAATCCACAGTCATGGTCAGCTGCACATAGAGAAGCCATCAAAAGAATTAAAACCAAGTAAAAACTCTCCTAGTTCTTTATATTGCTGATGAAGATTCGTTTAAAATTGTTGAAACAAATGCCAGTGATATTGGGTGGGATGGAATTATAAAGCAAAGAACAGAAGGAGAAGAGCAAATTGTACAGTTCATCATAGGAACCTGGAGCCTTTCTGAAAATAATTACTCCACCATAGAAAAGAATTCAAAGCGGCATGGAACTGAATTGAATTATATCCACCTTATCCATAAAATGTTTCTCCTAAGAACTGATGCCTCTACTCAAAAAAAGGTCCTTAGTAATGATATAAAGAAGCCAGGAGAAATAAATTTTGCATGATGGCAGGCTCTATTTGCTAATTTTGACTTTTATGTCGAACACATTAAGGGTGAGAAAAAAATTTTACGTGACTTTTTGAGCAGAGAATACTTAAGTCAGGCCGACACTATCATGCTAGTAGTAACATAGTGGGATCCCTCCCAGCATACAGAGACTCTAAGGAGTATTCCAGAAGCACAAAAATGGAGCGAATACTGATCAAAATGGAAACCCACATAATAGTTGAGGAAAACAAAGGTACTAGATGCAGACCTCCAACCTCACAGAGATATACAACACCTAGTACCAAAAAGAAAAGTTTTCCCCAAAGGTAGGAAATGGATACATGACATGGTATATGAGAGGAGTATGCTTTCTACACATTTAGCTAAAGAATATTTAAGCCAAAATTTCCATGATATAAGTGTCATTTGGACAGAAGGAATCAACCAGAGGAGAGTCTTCCATAGGTATTTCATTGTAAACCATACGAGACTCCCAACCTGGTATGATATGCCTGAAATGTGGCCACAAAGAAACCCATCTATTATCTTTCCAGACACCATATATAATTTTACTGATTATAAAAAATTATGGTTGGATATTATGAATGTTGATGGGAAAAATGAAACCATTATACTAAAGTCAAGTTCAGATCCACATGGACTACACAAAGAAATAGGTAGAGTGAATGGCTTCAAGACTAGTGGAATGATTTCGGCCTCAATAAAACAAATATGGACCCCCTATATTTTGAAATCGATTTTCAAATTGAATGTGATACTTATGGGTTCTTAACAGAATGTTTTCATACTCCATGTAATACCGTTGGGGATTTAAATAATTACCCAAATAGTGATATTCTTGGTCATTTTATGAAAAGACATCATGAATTGCTGGTAATGACCAAGATCAAACATCAAATAGTCTTGAGGAAGCCTATTATTGTACGAAGAATATATACCATGACATGGGACAATTCTAGATATGTTAGATTCAGATTTCCAGAGATCACACCCTTGGGAGATTAATCATTGTGGTTCTAATGGGCTTATCTATAAAGCATCCACTGTGTGATGATGTCTAGTCATGGACTGAATGCGACCATTTTTTCTCGTGGGATTTTCTTGTAAAAAGTATCCACAATGTAAATATATGTAAATCGTCCACAGTATAGTTTTGTACAAACATTCCTTTCAGTCATGAGACTCGGAGCACTTCTCCGACTTTTGGTGGGATTTTACCCACATCTCTATGACTGATGGAAAATGGTACAAAATTTTTCTTTCCGAATGGTCGTATGTTTGTCCCCTCATTTTCTTATATAAGGAAAGGATTTAGGCTCATTCGAGGCATTTAGAGTGAGATTTTTAAATTCCTATGGTTTGAGAGTTTTGAGTCAAAGGTTGAAGTCTGAGATAGTCTTCCTGCTCTGCATCTGTGAAGATCTGTTTGATCTGCATGCATCTCGAAGAAGTTCTTGCTTCAATATTTTAGAGTCTAAATATGAGAAGTTTTCACATCAAAGTGAGAGCTCTGGTGAGAACCTAAAATGGTCAGATTCTTAGGATTTGAGTTTGTCAAGTGTGCTTTTTGTGTTGAAGTTCTAAGACAGAGTCTGTGAAAGGCCATGAAGCCTTCAGACAGATTCTTGTTTATCAAGTCACAACATCTAATAAATGCATAAACAGTCTGTCTCTGTAAAAGAGTTATTTCTCTCTATAAAAGCTCTGTAAGATCTTCATGAATAAAATAAGTATCCATTTTTGAAGTATATTTCCGCCTGTGAGTATATTTTTATTCCACCCGTGTTAAAATAATATGTTGAGGTAGTATCTGTGAGATATAATTTCACTTGAGGTTCGGCAGAGGTTCACCGAGGTCTGAGGAACAACAGATCGTTAAAAGCAGGAGGCCGTGTGAAGGACACCAGAGTGTGAAAGTCTAGAGTTTCATGTACAGGTTTGTGTAAAGGTTTTTGTATTGATCACAGAGAAGAAAATCAATAGGCCGAAGCAACAATTAGACTAAAAAAATTTATTTAACAAAACCTGATTTATTTGAAGAAAAGATTTAACAAAGGTAAAATTTCAGAGTAAAATAAATTCAATTTAAGTAGAAACTTCTAATTTGATGGGTCCAAACTTGATGTTTCCTTAACATATTATCAAGGGTTCACTGTTTTGATTATTATTCTTTTATTTTATTTTTCCTTTATTTCAGTAAGGAAAATCCAAAAGATAATGACTTTATAGCCTCTTTGAAACCTTTCACATGCATTTTATTAAGAATTATTTTTCTTTAAAGGCTATATTTGTATTATAATATGTAATTATGTTAAACTATATTTTGTAAAAGTTTTGTGTTATGTAAAATAATATAGTAGATTAAATTTGGATTGGCATTGGTTGATTCAAAATTTTCAAAAAAAGCGGATTACTTGGTCACTTAAGTGTTTGATATTAGGAGCTAGGTTGATTTTATCACATTTATTGGATGCATTTCTATTTGATGCCCAAATATATCATTAAATATAATAACTCCATAATCTCAAACTTTATATGATTGGGATGAAAAGGTGCAAACAAGTTATATCTTGTTTTGTTTGGTTGGAGGATATTTCTATGAGGAAAGAGGATGGAGGTTAGGGATTAAATAACATTGACAATTTGGATTGGAATTGATGGTGAAGAGATTGTGTTGTGATTTAATTGGTATTGGCCTTTGACAAAGGATTATAAAGGAAAAATACCTTAGAAAACACTCAATTCAAGAGTGGACTAGGTCCAGGGCTTGGGTTTCTAGTACAATAACTTATATATGGAACAGTTTCATAATGTTAAAACGATTGTTGATAGGTAACATGTGGTGGGAGATTGGTTCAGGAGAATCAATGGAGATTGGCTTGGACCCTAACAGGGGATTCTATGATAATCGTACATTACATTTCCCTCTCATGAGGTACATCCATGATAAGGCTATATCTTTTCTAAATTAGATTCTTGCTGCTAATATTCTTATTCTCTAATATCCAACTTGGAGATGCTCTAGATATTTGGGCTTAGTTGGAGAATTAATAGAGATATGGGATAGGTATATGATAAATTTATACCTAGCTGAAATCACCTTGGTGGAAAACGTGGACATCTTCAAATATGATAGAAAAATAGTTCAATAGCATATCATTATTAAGGAGGCCTATAGGTTTATTACCATATCACACCAGATATATGACGATCGATGGCGGTTCAGAAAAGTATGGAAATGGAATTTTCCCCTAGAAGTCAAATGCTTTCTGTGGTTGGTATGGCATATTAAGATATTAACATGGGAGAATCTATGTAGGAGAGGGTTCATAGGTCCTGGAAGATGTATTATGTGCAAGGTTGAAAACAAGGATGTTTTTCACCTTTTTCTCAAGTATCCCTATGCGGTGGCCATATAGATAGGTGTATTGAACATATTAAACATACAAGTGGAATGGTATTATTCATCTGTTGAAGAATGTATGAAGGCCTAGAAGTGAAAATATAAGGAAGTTAGAACCCTTCCATTCTATATTTTCTAGGGCATATGGAGGAGAAAAAATGCATATATCTTTGAAAATATTCGTTTTTGCATTAGCAAAAATTGCATAAATATTTGTGCATATCTCAATGATATAGGGCCTGAACACAAAATAATACAATGAGATGGATACAAAAAATAGAGAACTGAAGCAAACATCCTTTTATTTTTTTTCAGGGGCTTGTAAATCAAAACATATGTGGTAGTGGGGTATACATTGTCATAAATCCAAGTCATTATTATCATTTTTGTTGGAACACGATTCTGGTACAAATACTCGGGCTTATATCATTTCTCTTTAGGGAGTGTTATTTTGTGAAAAATTCTTATCCATTAAGTCATTGGATGTTTTTAGGGATTCAAAAGTTTCTATGGACTAGGTTGAGGGAATGTCTTACTTTGAACCTCCATTGATTTTTAACTCGATGAACAGAATTATGGTGTTGATTGGAATTTTTTGTGGGGTGATTTTTTCTCATATATATAATGAAGATAATAGTATTTTTTATGCTCTCTCGAATATGGGACACAAATATAGTTTGGGTGAGATCTACTTCTTTGCATATAATAAGGACAGGAAAAATATTGTTTAAATGATTTCTTTTCTATTGATGTTGATATACAAGCTGATATGTAATGTTAAGTCATACACTTTTGATGATAGTGACTATCATATGTTTATGCTTGTAAGACATTTACAAGGACCTATTAAAAAAAATAGTGTTTTTCCTTTTTGTTAAGTAAAGAGACTTGACAGGGTGGTTTTTTAATATTAAGTTGTATGTAAATAGTATTATAATATAAAATCCTATTGATTTTTCTTTCCTAAAAAGAATAATGAAAAAAAAAGATATGAGATTAAATAATGTTTTATATAATGATTATACAAGTTTCTTTATTGCATATATATAATTTCTATATTTGTAAAGTTTTTTTTGTTCTAGATAAGTGGTGGGTAATGGGATATTTGTTAGTGGTTATATGGTGAAACACTCTAAAGGGTAAAATCATGGGGCTCGGTTACACTTGACAAGGGAGGGTGTGTTTAGGTGGAAAAAATAGGGCTCAATCGAGCATTTAAGTGCTCGATTGAGATCCTAAAGCGCTAAAAGAATAGCTTGATCAAGGTTTTAAAACAAACCCTTGATTAATCCCTTATTTTCTATTAAAACATGTGGTCGTGATCGCAGTCATGATCTGCGCACGTCATTTGCATAGACTGCGGGATAAACAAGATCTCCACCAAGGTATTTGAACTTGATCGAACGATTGGACTATGGAGCAACCTAACCAACCTCACCAACAACCACACCAAATTCCCAAAGGCTCAAGGCAACGTAGGTTTCCCATCCTCTTTGTCTTTTTTAATTTATTTTTTCTCACAAAATTAATAAATTAATTTGAAAAAAAATTACTATAAAAAAACCATGACAAACACCAAAACAAACTTTCAAAACAACTAAAAAAAACTTATAAACCCACAACAACAACCCTATAAAACCACAAAACACCAATAAAACACTTTGAAACAACCAAAACAACTATAATTTCGGTTTTGATTTTTTTCTTACTTGCAATTTGTTAGCATGTTTATTATGAATATATTATTTTGAATGGTAAAAACATTATTTTCTAATTATTTTAGGTTTTAAAGTTTTTGGTTAGGAATTTAGTGAAATAAATTTCATTTTTGTTTTGTTATTTAAAATGCATTTTAAATTTCCAACAAATTTGACCTAAACTATACCCCAAAAAACTCCACAACAGAAAACAACCAAACTATAACCAACAAATAAATAACTTAGGAGCTTGATATTGACATGATGAATATGGTTGCTAATAGTGAACCTCTATTTATCAAATAAGAAATTTTATTTTATTTTATTATTTTAAATTTAAATTAATATATATTTTAAATATTTTACGATTATATTTAAAAAATTAATTACTTAAATAAAATATTAATCTTTAAAATAAAATAAAATAAAATAATTGTTATTTAATTAAATTATATATATATATATATATATATATATATATATATATATATATATATATATATATATATATATATATAACATAATTATATTTAATTATTATTTAACTATAACATCACATAGCTATATGTTATAGTTTTACCTATAAAATATAACATAATATAGTTCTTTAGCTCTTTAACACACACATACGCATAATAACTGTAACATAGCATGTAACATAATTACAGCTATAATTCATAACTATATAATTAGAAATATAACTATATATATTTAATTATTATAAAGATATAACATCACATAGTTATATATGATAGTTCTATGTATATTGTTTATAACATGACATAGTTATATAACTATTTAACATAGCATATATGTTATGATAAATATTTATAGAATTATGTAATGCTATAAACAATATGTATAGAACTATCATATATAACTATGTGATGTTATAACTTTATAATAATAATTAAATATATATAGTTATATAGTTATGAATCATTATTGTAGTTATTATATATATATATATATATATATATATATATATATATATATATATATAAAACTATAGTTCATAACATAACTAAATAACTAGTATTTTCACTAAGACATGTAAAGGCACGTCAATAGAAGTGTAGATGAATGTAGATTGACGCAAAGGTAACACCACAGGAAACAAGGATGGTGTGATGAATAACTCTTTATGCCATGTGAAACCATAGCAACATCATGCACAGTTAGAGAAGTTGATGGATGACTCTGTGTGAAAATTAGTGCAAGCTGGAAAATACTTATTACAGTCTCAAGATCTGTGCCGGTTGCTACTACTTTTGGGTGAACAATTTACATGACCATGTTATATATCTATTTCTATGAGCTCAGTTGAACCATTCACAGTTCAATTTCAACTTTTAATGACACTAGGATCCACAAGAAATCTCGTCATATGTTGTGGGGCCAACTCAAAACATGATAAATTTTGTTTTCATTTAGCAGTAGATGGAATATCAAATATCTATCCCACTTAGAAAAAAGGTCACAGAAACTCTCCAACATTGGTTAGTCTCTCACTTAGCATGCATATTGAGTGAGTGAGCACATTCTTGCATTGAGGGGTTGGATGATTCCTCTTGGTATTTTTCCCCCACATTTATGGTGGATCGATGGTGAAAATGTTTTTCATTATATACGATATTATTGACCTAAAAAATTAAGTCCCACATGCCCAGAGTGGGTGTAGGAGGGTTAGGTTAATACATTTTCATGGTGTAAAACATATTTGTTGCTAATAAAATTTGGTAAGAAATGGTTGGTGAAAGATAGGTTTGGATTTTTAGGTGAGTGGGACAAATGCTTTCTATTCTTGAGACAGCCCAAATGTTTCTTAATCTATATATTTGTGTAGGACATAACATGTTTATACAATGGAAATACTTCTTATTCTAAAGACTTGTGTAGACTAGAATATGTTAGATTGGTAATGGGAAAATTCCTCTTAAATAAAGGGAAGCTTAAACGCATCTGAGAAGCTTGGGTCAAGGATAAAATTTTATCATTTATTTGTTTATCATGAGGAATTTTGATAGTGAAATATAGCTATGATGCATAATCAAGCATAGAAGAATAAAAATTACATATTCTTATCATTGAGTGAAAATTGTCAAATTCAAAAAAGGGAGGCAGAGTATCCACTGCTAAAAAACAATTAGAAAACCACAAATAGAATTTGATGGTTGAATGATCTGTCATGAGGCATTCTAATAATGAAATATATCCTTGATTCATTTCCAATAATAGAGGAATAAAAAATAAATATTCTTATCATTGCGTGAAAATTGTGGAATTTAAAAAACAAAAGAGCCAGGGTATCTACTGCTAAACAATAATTCAAGGACTCACGATTGAACAATGATGGGAAATGAGGAAAAAGATAAATTGTTTTTGTTTTTTTCATTTGATGTAAAAAAATTTATTATCTAAAATATGAGATTGCTTTAGAGGAAGCTTTGTTCTTCTGTTTTCTTTATTGTCTTCTATTGAATTTTTGGATATATTGAAGCATAGTGGATGTAGTATTTTAGAGAAAGAAAAACATTGGAAGCAGTGTAGCATATTTTCTTTCCAGCACCCTATTTTCTAAAGCACAAGATCATGTCAACTTGTAAGGACCACATTCTGGACTCAACCATGGTATAAACAAAGTATTAAGAAATAAATGGAAATGAAAGTGAAACACATTTTAAAATAAATTTTTTGGTGAGAACTTTCCATTTCTTTTCACTCTTGTTGCATCGAATAATTTTCCAATACAATTTATCCTTGGCTCACTGGGTGTAGAGGAAGTCAAGTGTGATTTCCTAGTAGCTCTAGTGAAAAACAAAAAACTCAACGATTAATGAAATTATGTTTTTTCGAAATGATTTTCAAAGGGTTTTCTTGCAATTGTTCAACATATACTTCCATTATTTAGTGTTTCTTCTTAAAACAAAAGCTTGAGGATGCCATGAAATTGATGGCCCATGTGATCTACAATAATGATGCTCCAAATTTGGTGATTTATACTATTGTGACTTCTGCTCTTAGCAAGAGAAGAAGGATGGAACGATATTATGAAGTATTTCCCAAAACAAAACATGAGAATGTGTGTCATACTAATTTATATATTGATAATTATATATCAAAGGTCATTGGGCTACTGGAAGCATCGAAAATGTCTTGAAATTGGTTACTATGATAGAATATTATATAAAATATTTAAAAAACAATATGTAAAACATAATTTACCACATTTTCATGATATATTATAAATAAATTTATGAAATTTTTATTTAAATATATAAATGAATTAAAAAAATACATCCGTTTTCAAATAGTAAATTGTGTGTTTTACACTTATATTTTCAAACAGAAAAATGTATATTCTACATTTTCAATTGGTATGTATTTTACATTAAAAAAAATAAAAATCATTTTCAATTTCATTTCTATATAATTGTTTTTTCATCTTTATCTTTAGAAATCTATGAAAATTTAAAACCTTATTATAAAAATGAAAATTGGAAAAAAATATTATATAAAAATCATAAAAGATACTGAGTGTGGTAAAATATATAAATATAAATTTGAATGGTAAGAGAAAAATAATGTGTAACACATACACTACAATTTATTCTATAGCTATTTATTTTGTGCGTATTTGTATTACGAAGCATTGAAGTATTCGTCATTTGTTCTTGAAACCAGTTCCTATACCCAAAAAAAAAGGAACCGTTAAAACTAAAAAAACAATAACGTTAATCATAAGACCCAAACAAAACAACCTAAATAAATGAAATTGACATCACCCTCAAACTTCAAAAAGCCCAAAGCATATAAACCATTAGAATACCATCGCCTCTGAGAGAAAATGAAATGCCATGCTCCCTTCCTACATGTTTATAAATAAGAAATAATATAAATGCATGCAGGAGAGAAAATCAAACATTTCTTCTCATTTTAAATATATTTTAGAACATTCAAAATTTAATATTTAAAAAAAATCAAAACTTTATCTAAGACAGACTGTTAAAAAGTTATGTCACACTTTCTTGCTACACATTTATAAGCAACAAGGTTATTTTTATGAGATTTGTATCGAATCTAGTGAAAATTTATTGATCTCCCATATCTATTGAAAAATATCAAACATCTTTTTTTTGATATTTATAAATGAGAAGGTTATTTTTATGAGATTTGTTAGAATTCTAGTAAAAAGTTATTGATCTGATATAGACTGGATCAATGATGGGCTGTGGATATTGTGGATTTTTGGCCTATTTTTCTTTTTTCACTTTCCGACTTCCCTGCATCAAGCGAGCTTGTGTTTTTTGTGAACCTACATGGACTGTGGATTTTGATGGTTTTTTCTACTAGACAAATCAGTTTCCCCATATGCGGATATGGTGGATCCTTCATTTCTACTCTTTGATTTTGCGGGTAGGGGTTCACTTCTACGTAGCTGGACTGTCCCCATGATGAGTATATGAATCTCATATTCTCTCCATGCTTCTTTTGATATATTTTTTCCAACTGGCAATTGGAGGATCCTTTTTATATTTTGTCAGCGATTTCTTTGCTTGATTATTAATCTCATCTGTTGGGTATGTTTTTGCCAGATCACAATATTTCTGCTCATAAAAACAATGTTGATTTATATTCGGAAGTGTTTTACACTTACACTTCTTATGTTGTATAATGTACTGTTTTTATTATTCATGATATAAAACAGAGTTTTTTTCTTTCTGAAAAAAAAAAAAAAAAAATTCATGAAACAAACATTTATTTTCATTTTAAAATACTTTTGCTTTTTTAATTCAAACTTTATAAACACAAAATTCAAGACCTTTGTATAACACTACATCAAACCAAAATGGAAATAATAATATCTTTTTAACGACTTCCAAATATATCAGAGTGAAAGAATAATACCCTTCTCACAACTCCCAATCTAAACCCAATTGAAATAATATCCCATTATAATTACAACACTATGACGGTTCACCTATGTATAAACTTGCCATCATAACGATTCACCAATGTTTATAACTTGCAATTAGATAAAGAAATGATACCTTAAAGAGAAACTGGATCTTCTGGGCATCACATTCACTCCTCCATATCTAAAACACAATTGAAATAAACCCCATTCTCATTAAAACACTATAAAATTTCAACCATGTCAAATCCATCGATTAAAGAAAAGATAACCCAAAAGTACTAAATTTGCTTTCCATCAAATGCACTCCTCCATATCTAAACCAAATTGAAATGAACCCCATTCTCATTACAACTCTACTACATTTTAACGATGCCTAAAATTTCCATCCATTAAAAAACAATACCCATAAGAGTAACTGGATTTACTTGACACAACATGCACTCCTTCATATCTAAACCCAATTGAAATGCACCCTCATTTTCAGTGCAATACCATAAAGGATTACAACAATATAACGGTTAAATGATGTCTCAATTTTCCACGAATTAAGAAAATATACCCAAAAGAATAGTTGGATTTTCTTGAAATCACGTGCACTTCTCCATATCTAAACCCAATTAAAGTAAACCCCTATTCACAACACCATAAAGGATCACAACACTATAACGGTTCAACAATGTCTAAACTTTCCATTAGTTAAGAAAATATATCCAAAAGAGTAATTGTCTAAAATTTCCATCAATTAAGAAAAGATACGAAAACAACTAATTGGATGTGTCTACACACATGCACTCCATAATATTAGAATGAGTTAACAAAATACACCCAAAAAAAATAATAGGATCTTCTTCACATCTCATGCATTCCATAATAGTAGGAAAGATTCATCATAATCCATATCTTCCAACTTGATATCTTTGAAAACATAAAACAATACATGAGCTTGAATGACTATTTTATATGAAATAAACTTGCTAAATGAGCTTGAAAGTACATTTTATATCTCATAATTGTTGCATTAGCTAGTTAAGTAAAAGAAAAAATAGAAGAGGATGAACACAATATTGTATGATGGAAATATAATATCACAAAGAGAATCCCCCTTCTTCAAGATACCTTCTCATGAATTTAACTCCAAAAAATATGCAATTTCCAAGGATTGGGAAAAATTACATTTCAAAAACCAGACCAAATTTGTTCATTATAATTTTCCTTTAAATTTCTATATGATTTATAGGTCATTTGACAGACAAAACTCATTAATTACTATTTTCATTTCAACTGCAATATGATCTATAGAACATTTACCATTCTCGGAATGAGAAGAACAAAACCTGTAAAATGGCCATGAGCATGGAAAAAAATATGATATATTTATTAAGTAGATCAATATTTGTGTTGCATGTCTCTTGATATTTCGATTAATAAAACAAACATAACCTCAATAATGGTCTATTTAAGACAATCAAAGCACCATATCTCGTAAGGAAAACCACATTAAGCGGAGAAATAGTATATCACACCCAATATTTCAAATATCGAATATCCTTTAAAATTTATATGAGAAAACCAGGTAATATAGTCATATTTGCGTGTAAAAGACAATGCAAAAAATCTTCCCCAAGCATCTTTCTAACATATTATTGTGAAAATTTCAAAACCGGAATCATATTGCAGCAACTTGAAATTATTTTCATAATTGTTAATTTTATTTAACAATTTATTTGTTGTTTACTACGAAAAATGTTGAATAAATCACAGTGAAATATACCCAAATAAAATTGTTTAAGAATAAACACTAGAAGAAATGTTAACACACACACATAAAATTAACACAATTAAATTTGGACAAAAGTCATCGGAAAAACCTAATGAGGGAAAACCGGTGCAGCAGATGAGGCTTTTATTATTAAGACATAATGAGAAAATCTGAGTACAATTGGATTCTGAAATACTAAAAGTCCTACAAGGAAAAATATTGGGTGAAATATGGAGAGGAATTTTCCTCACCCCACATATAATCTCTCGGCATGACTTGCCTTCAAAAATACGACCCTCTATGCTGCTCTGCGTATCTGGCTGGACGTCAAGCCTAAGACTAAACTCTCATGAAGTCGTTATGCCTTTTTTTTCCTGGAAAGATGATTTTCCTGCACTATGGGACTCCTTCCAGGCCTATGGAACTGAAAATTTCCCTCCTCCATAGCAAATCAATTTTCCTCTAGAGACTACTACACTGCCATAGTGTCAGCCTTTATGTGGATCTTCTTCCTCTCTGCAAATGCACTTGCTATATATTCACTGCCTCCTTCGGCCTAACTGTCTCTGCCCCTCTCTCAATAATTCTATCTCTCTAGCTCTCTCTCTCGCAACTGACTGTTGCTACTCTGGAAACTAGTTTGCCAATGAAAACGAACTCTGCAAGTGTATTCTACATCACCACATTGACCTCCTCTTATAATCCTCTGTTGGAGAACAAAAGGGAGATTAAAACATAATCAATGTCTAGGATCATATTTGGATCGATTCGTGTGAGTTTATAGATTATTCTCGCCTTATCTCAATCAATATTGATTAATTAACCATATTCCCGAAGTTTAGACTTATGAAATTTTAAAAAATGCCAAATAATCTAATTGAGACACTTCTAGGCGGAATTTCCAGAAATTATTTATGGCTTTTGGAGATCTCCTTTATTCTAGCCTCTCCAAAAAAATTTGTGGCTAGAACACATATCATGCTACAAAATTTAACACTCTCCTGTTACACTATTGATGTCTCGTCATTGTTTCCCACCAACCACTATGCAACTCTGATATGTGTTGCATCTGTGTTGTTTCTAACCCTGCTAAACTACTACAAACACTGCATTTGCACTGTAACTCTGTTATTATTTCTACTACGAAATTTTCAATGGAAAAAAATCCAAAACTGAACCAACTATGTTCATTAACATATATCACCCGAGTCCTGGATGCTACTAGACTTTTCATTTTCACTGAGGAATTTTTGCTATTGCTGATACTGAACTTTGTCATCTATATTGTTGAAAAATATGCATTTTTCTCTCCAACATATGACATCTACTAGTCTCTACAACTATCACTCTCACATATGATTGCATCAAATTCCATTTCTCCATCCTGCTACTGAATACTGTCCACCCCCGTAGCTAGGAATTGATCCAAGAGGTGGACTTCTCAAGGATCATTCCCATATTTAGTGCTCTGGGGATATAAAACCAAGTCACCCCACCTTGCTCCTGGATGTATATTAGTGAACATAGTGAAGTCTTCCTCCAGCCTGGAGGAAATCCTGTTGAAGTTTCTTGTTGGTCCTGCTTCTCCTTCTTATCCTTCTTCTTGAGAGGACATTGGGTACTATAGTGTCCTATCTCACCACATCTAAATAACTTTACCTTTGGCAGGTCCTTACTCTTCTTCCTTTGTTCCCTTTTTCCCAGACTAGGACCCTTAGATGCAAGTGTTACATTCTCCAATTCCTTCACCATCTTCTGCCCACTGTTGATGCCACTGATGGAGTTGCTGAAAAGAGCTCGTCTCAATGCTGCAAATTAGTCAACATCCTATCCCATCTTGGTAGCATGTCTTTGCCCAATATGATCGGGACAAAAACTTGCCACTCCTCAGAGACATTGTTGAGAGATAATCACACTTGCTACGTGAGTTAAGGCGTTACCCCAACATCTGATAACTGGTCTCAAAACTCTTGAATTATGGTAAGGAAGGGGTCTATTCCTTCCCCTTTATGCATCCATATGCATATTAGCTTCTCCTTGAGGTACATATTCTGCTGCTTGGAAGTACCATAATACAATGTGGTGAGAGCATCCCACATATTCTTGGCAGTATCCTTGCTAGCTATATGTGATACTACATGATCACATGCTCCATCTAGGATTAGTCGCCTCACCCATGCCATCTCCTTTTTGTACTCCTTCATTTGATCTTCATCTGTGGGAATCACTACCACATTGTCAATGTATGCCTTCAAGCCAAATTCATCTAGAAGGAATGAGATCCTCGCCTTCCAGATGACATAGTTGGAAGAACCATCCAACATGTCTTGATCTCTAAGCCCAGAAATAGTAATCTCTAAAAATGTCAAAAACCCCTCTTCCCCTATGCTCAGTTTTTGCTCTCTATTCGCACTTCCTTCTGGAATGCATAGTTGTGTTAGATTCTACTATCGATATGCAACTGTAACTTTGAACTTCCTAGACTAGAAGTTCCCTAAGAGAATTTTTCCCTCAGCATGTTCTCTTCTTCCACCAGACATAGGTTCTACTCTAATGAACTTCTGAAAAAACCCTATGCGTCTAAATAGAGATCTGTCGAATGAAGATACTAAGCTACTCCCTTTGCCTTTGGAATCACTTCATTTAGAGAGATAAGATATTTCTTCCCCTCAGAGAAATCATATCTCCTCAAGCAACTCGGCCTCCTGGAAGAGTGATTGTGCTTCCCCTTGGGAATTTTGATCTGCTCCCCACACTAAAATTTAAAATTCCTTCCTTTCTCTTCTGAGCTCTCCATTTGATCAAGTGCACTATAATACCATTTGAAAAATCCAAAACTAGAATCCTACTGGAGAAACTGGAAATTATTCTCTTAATTGTTAATTTTATTTAACAATTTATTTGATGTTTTCTACGACAAATATTGAATAAATCACACTGCAATCTACACAAATAAAATTGTGGAAGAATAAACACTGGAAGAAATGTTATCACATGCACGTAAAATTAACACAATTATTTTTGGAGAAAAGTCCCCGGAAAAACCTTATGCAGAAAAATCGGTGCAGTAGCTGAATGTTTTATTATTAAGCACCAGTAAGAAAACCTTAATACAACTGAATTCCGAAATACTTCCCATCCTATAGAGAAAAATATTGGACGAAATATGGAGAGGAATTTTCATCACCCCACACGAAATATCTTGGCACTAATTGCCTTCAGAAATATGTCCCTCTAACCCTCTCCATTAGCCTCTACGTTTCTTTGCATATTTGGCTAGATGCCAAGCCTCAAACTGAACTTTGATGAAGTCATTTTTCCTTTGGTTGACTTGAAAGATGCTTTTCCGGCACTCGGGGGCTCCTTCCGAGAGTCTGGAACTAAAAAAATCTCTCCTCCACAACAAATCAATTTTCCTCTAGAGACTACTGCACCGCCCCGGTTTCAACCTCTATGTGGCTCTTCTACCTCTCTTCATATTCACTTGTTGGATCTGGAATGCCTCCTCCATCCTCACTCTCTTTTCCCCTCTCTCACTGCTTGGATATCTCTAGCTCTCTCTCCGACAACTGACTGTTGCTACTCTAGAAATCAATCTGCTAATGAAATCAAACTCTGCAAGAGTATTTTCCATAACCACATTGACCTCCTCTTAAATTTCTATGTTGGATCCCCAACAACCAAGATTAAAACTTGGTGTTCCCTTTTCACCTTAGTAAGCTTTTTGGGTTATTTCTAGAAACATATTTTAGCAAACATATTATTGAAATGATACATTATCTAATGTGTGGAATGGAAGCGAAGATTGCATTGACAACCCCAATAACTAACATATATGCTAGTCATAGGTAAAAATACATTACCTAGCCTAAAATAATATATGCAATCAACCTGAAATAACTAAAAATAGTTGTCTTGAGCAAAAATTAGCCTATTACATGCAAAAGACAGAATCCATGAAATGTTGTCATGCAATCTGTTAGCACTGAAAATTTTAATGGTGTAATCACCATTGTATTACTGTTTTCAAAATTTTATTGTGTCCTCGTCAATGTTCAAAGTTTGAGTCATTTCCAATCAAATTTAAAAAGTACCAACATCACAGTGGTTTTAAGTTAATAGGTGTCATAGTGTTTTAGAGTCCTAAAATAAGTTAAAATCTCTTTTTTGTCTTATGTTAGTGTTGAAGGTCATTTGATTTCTGGGTAATAAAATTGTACTCATCTAGTCTGAAACAATAGCTACCTTTGTTGCAAATTCATTGTCAAAACAATAATATAGTAAAAGGTAGTTATTTCTCAGAAATGGAAGTCATATATTCCACACAATGAAAAGCGCAGATATTTCACTGAGATTTTGGTTATCTTAGAAAAGAGGTTACGGGTAAATAGGTAATCGATTTTCGAAGCAGGAAAATTAAGACTTCATGGCAACCAGAGTTATTTAAAATCAAAGCACAGTTGGAAGAAAAAAACTTAACCAACAGAGTGGGAGATCCATAGAAGAGAAGCAGACAATATTTAAAGGAATTTGGTAGGGAAATAGACTAAGGAATGAAGCAATGGGGAAGAACCACATGCAAAAGGAATTGACAGCCATGATCTAATCGTAGATCCAAAGGGGAGAAAACTGACAACTAAGATTAAAGTGCACATGGGGAAGCTTCACAAAGCACAGGTTTTAAGTTTTGTTGTTGAGTCAAATCACATGGTATGTTAATTGATTTGCAATTCGATGAGGCTAAGGGGAAAGTAAGGGAGACCATCAGATCTGGGCGCAAATTAATGGTGGAGATTAAAGCACAGATGGAGCGATCTCACAAATCACAGATTTTAAGGCTTATCATTAATTATTTGCATGGTATGTTAAGCGATTTGCGATACGATAAGGCAAGGGACACCTGTCGGCCTAGCGCAACAGTGCGATTCACAAATCGCAGAGTTTATGGTTTAGCAGTTATCAGTGTAAAGTTAAATTTGCAGGCGGCTGATTTTCGATTTCTTCCTATTTTTCAACTAGTTGTGGGGCCCAAGAACCACAATTCCGTATGAATGCATATTGTTTGGGAGAAATTGTGATTTTGTTTAAAGTTTCGATAAACGCTGTTGATTTCAGGAGTATGTATGTTTATAAAAAATCCAATGCAGGTTCTTCGATCGGTCCCATTTATATGCCACGTCACCTCCACCCTCATCGCACATCTCACTTCGCCATTTTCAACATTTAACTTCCCGCATTTCACAATAAAAATTCGAATGCGCAATTTGCGATCAATTCCACTTCTTTGCCATGTCACCACCCCCCCTCACTTATCATCATTCCGCTCCATTTCTCCTCTATCAATTGAACTTGTTTCAAAGGATTTTATTTATAATTTCTCATAAAATGAAACTTCATCATTCTATCCAAAAGCATTGATTTTTCTGCCATTACAAAGGGTCTTCAACCAAAAAAGGGAAAGGAACAGTGGAAAAACGACAAAATTTCTATCAAACAATTTTCTACCACTACTTTCAGTACCAGCACATTTTTACCAGACACCGGGCATCATTCAAGAATAGCCACACACCATTTTCAATATTTTTTTTACTTTTTATGGAGTTGGTTGCACTAGAACAGAAGAGGATTCTTCCCATAAAACTGCCACATCATACAAATCACTTCAAATTGTTATCCTTAATGTTGTTATTGTCATTATGTCATAACACTTCGTATTAAACCTTTAGATAAGCCTCACCTCTTGAGCGAGGTTGTTATGACTTTTGAAATAGATTTACCATTTCCTATGGAAGATGACAGTATCATATTTTTCATATATATGCCAAACTAATATGAAGTCAAGGTTGGTTGGTGGTTATTGAATTTTGACTTATATGAATTGTAATCTTTTTTGTGAATGAAATGGAATGGTACTACGGAGGAATTATTACCAATTTGCTGTGTGTATTGTCTACTTTATTTGTGTTTCCAGAACCCCTTTCTTCCAGTTCCAGTTTGAAAATCATCATATCGTTATGTGTTTCTGTTAGTCTCCTAAGAATTTTATGTGTTTTATCAGTTTTTGTTAGTCTCACATAGTGAGCATTCATGATCAAATATATGTTGTAACAGTGGAAGAAAATAACTCATGATAATTATTCTTCATGATATTTTAGTGAGAATCTTGTCAGACTAGAAATAACATTCTCTCAATGGAATATTGTCAAACTGATACTTTTTTCAATTTCTACTAAATCAGTAGATTTATGTTTTATAGACCTATTGATTTTCCTCTCATCATAGACTACAAACTTGCACCTTGCTACCACATCAAGTTAAAATACCCTCTTTAGTACAATTGTGGATTTGACCAAAATATCTCTTCACTAAATCAAAGTTTATACCATCTTCCAATCCTATAAAAAAAATATTAAAATTTCCTTAGAGTTTAATATGTGTCTGGTGAGGCGCTTGTTGCAATCCAAGTGCTGATTCCAGTGCCAAAATATTTTGGTTCGTCTTATGGGAGATGAAGGCCTTGTAATGAACTATTCTCCCGAGTCTATTGTTATGAATTGCTAATAATCAGTTCTTGATGGTGAACAAGAATTGGTGTCCTGAACAAGACTACAAATTTGTTCACCTGGCGACTCCACGAAGAGGAAGAGGAGTTTCAAGACCTCCTTCTACAAGGAGGAATCATAGATCTCCAACTGTGAATCTAGTTGCTAACCCTAAGAAAATTATCAAAGATGCTAATGGAAAAAAGAGATCAGTTTAAGCCACATCTCAGTCAGTGAAAAAGGTACACAAAAATTATGTTCCAAAGAAAAAGGTACCTCTATCTACTTTAGAATCTAAAGAGGTTTTAGTTTCAAAATATTCTGCTGAAAAATCTCAAATTGAAGCTACTCCCCTAGAAAATAAAGTGGATGTTGTTAACCTAGGCTCAGCTGAAATTTTTTCTTACTCATCATCTAGTAAACCTAAAATAAGTACTATTCTAGTCAAAGAAGGAAAAATTGAATTTCTATGTGTTGATAAGAAATCATAAGAGTTTGTGCTAACTGAAGCGGAATTAGAACAAGTATTGGCTATTGCACCTTTTCTTAATAGTGATATTTTAACTGAAGAAGACTTCAAGGATATTTGAAATTTCCTTCAGACTCATCCTAAATACCAGTCTCTTGTCACCCCTCAGCAAGAATATTTTCCCTTCTTTCCAAATCAAGATTTTGGGTCATCTTCCTCTCATCCACTTAAAGAGACTATACTTGAAGGTCTTACTTTTAGTTTATCTGATTTCCTTTCTTAGCAAAATAAAGATGAATTAACTTAACCCCCTCAAGAGTTAAATTTACATTCTGACTCTTCTGTTGAAGGATAATTCTAGACATCCTTTGTTCATCTTTTTTAAAACTGACTCTTCTTAGTTCCAAAGCCTAAAAAATCATCTCAAGGCCCTCAATTTTCTTTTTTCCTAAATCAGAATTAGAATTCACCACTTGTAATTCCTATTTCCCAAAAAACTACATCAACTTTACATCAACAAAATATGGCTCAACATTCCCTTACAAGGATGCAATAGATAGTGGCTGCAAGATATGCAACACTTGTTCTCCCTCAACACTTACATCCACTTACTCAAGGATATTACTTGAAATATCTTCCAAAATACACAGGGGAGGAAGAAGGAGTTTATGTTGAGGAACATTTAGTGGCTTTCTATAGTTATGATAAAAATCAGAATATTGAACATGAAGATGTATGGTCAAGACTCTTTGTTCAGAGTTTGGATGGTGAAGCTGGAAAATGTTTTAGAAGTTTGGATCCAAATTCAATAACAGGAATTGATGAATTAGAAGAGATATTTGTGAAGCATTGGGGTGATAGGAAATACTATGTCTATTATCTTATAGAATTTGGAACTCTGAAGAACAAGGCAGATGAGTCATTAGTTGATTTTACTAAGAGGTTTAATAAGATTTATCAGAAAATTCCTGAAGAAAATAAACCTACTCAAACCATAGCTATGATAAAATTTGCAAATGCTTTAGATTCTGAGTTTTGTTTATGGTTGAGGGCTGAAAAATCATAGACACTGACGAGTATGCAAGAGGCTGCAATTGGATTATAGTCTAATCTCATGGCTTCTAATAAATTAAAAATGGAGGAAGAAAAGGAAAAAGACAAAAATAAGATGAAAGAAGAAAATCCTTCTTCTTCTAAGTATCTTTCAGCAGAAGAAAAGATCAATCAAATGTCCAATTTAAGCAAGGAACTTGCCTCTAAGATTTCAAAATTAGAGGTATAAAATAAACCAGCTGCTAGAGCCAATCAAAATGAAGCTAATAGAAATCAAACTTCCTTCAAGAGGCCTTTTCAGCCTCAACAAATCCTACAGCACCCAAGGAGGAATGTTGATGATCAAAATGTTTAGCCTCCTTTGAACGATTTTGGTGAAGAATAAAAAGAAGGAAATGAGGAATTAAATGAAGAAATAAACCATGTGGGAGAAACTTCACAGTCAACATGTTTGACATTGTAAGAATATGAAGATTGATCAAGAATTTGTTTGTTTTTTGATGATATGAATGCTGAAATTTATGCATAGAATGATAAAAAATAGCAAGAAGTTCAAAACGATAATTACTCATTTTTGAGGTCCAAAGGTCTTTTTCAGCAACCTCAACAAAAATTAGATTCAAATAAACAAGTTGCTAAAAAGAAGGCCAAGGTAAATGAGGTTCCTCCAACTCAAAATTCTACTCCAATTTTAAAAATTACAGCAGAAAATAAGGAATTAGTTCCAATTTATTTTAGTTTCAAATATGAATTGAATAAAATCAAAATTCCAATTCCACTCCTAGAATTATTATAAAATCCAGCATATAAAGAGTCTTTTAAGAGTCTTCTACAGCCTCCTCTCACCCCTGATTTAGTCAACCTTGAGGATGAGAATCCCACCATTTATCTAGGTTGTCATGTCCAAGACCAAAATGATGATAAATCACCTCCTTTCTACATGTCACTCAATATACATGACAAATTGCTCCATAATTGTCTGTTAGATTCTGTAGCTTCTCGCAATCTCATGCCAAAGAAAGTAATGGATGAATTGGGATTAGATATCACCAAGAAATACCATGACCTTTACACCTTTGACTCCAAAAGAGTCAAGTTTCTAGGAGTGATTAAGGACTTGGTTGTTTCCCTCAATCAATTGCCTATGAAGAGATTAGTGATGGACATTGTGGTAATTTGCATTCCTTCTAGATTTGGGATGTTACTTTCCAGATCTTGGTCTAAGAAATTGGGAGGTACCCTCGAGATGGACATGTCATATCCTACCATACTAGTATTTGGAAGGGAATTCAGAAGGTTCTATAGGGAAACTCAAATGGCCTACATCATTAGTGATCAGCACAATCCATCAAACCATCCCATATATGCTGAAGAAAAATAATTGGGGTCACCATTTTTGCACCTTGCTGCTGATGATAATGATTTCCTGCCTAAATTAAGTGAAAAACAACATTTTCAAGGTGCAAATGCGTAGCATTCAGAAGGAGGACATATCTGGAAATTGTAATTTGATGGATCTTCTTCAAGAAAAGGATTGGGAGACTCTGTAGTCCTCATTTATCCTACTCAGCAGAAGGTAATGATATCATACAAACTACAATTTGCTACCACTAACATCGTTGTTGAATATGAAGCACTTGTGTTGGGTATGAAGGCAACAAAATATTTGGGAGAAGAACAACTAATTTCTTGTGGTGATTTGGAGTTGGTGATTAAGCAGGTGAGAAATAATTACCAAGTGAAAAATTCCATATTGAAGAACTATAGGAATGAATTATGGGATTTGATTGAACACTACTTTTAAGCATTCAATATAAATTTTGTCACTAGAGAAGAAAACAAAATTGTCGATTCACTAGCTATTGCTGCTAGTAATTTAAAAGTTCCTCTAGATGTCAAGGCATTCTATGATGTTCAAATGAAAAATAGACCTCCAATTCCTAATAACATCAAGCATTGGAAAGTTCTTGAAGATGACAGGGAGATTCATAAATTTTTGGAGTCTGTAGAAGAGTTTCCAGGCATACAAATTGATGATGAGAAGGAAATTGTTGAAAACCAAAATAGTAGCCCTTTTAAGAAAACTATGGCTGGGAAAAACATTATATATATGAAAACTAGCTTTATTCCTAAGGGTTTGGTTCATTTAGAAAGACTGTTTGATAATAATGATTTTTTTCTCAAGCCTGAAAGCAAGGTTGATGGAGAGAGTACAATAGAGTGTAACATTGGTACAAAATATCAGCCAAGATTAGTAAAGTGTCCAAATTTCTTCCTCTAGAAAATAGAAAAAAATATATCAAAATGATGAAGGAATTTGCTGATATTTGTGCATGGTCTTATAGTGAGTCAAAAACTTATGATAAGAGCATAATGGAGCACAAGATCCCTTTGAAAATAGATGCAAAGCCTGTAGCACAAAAAATTAGACACATCAATCCCATGTTGCTTCCAATCATTGAGAAATAAATCAGAAATTTTTGGGAAACAAAGATTATTGTACCTTTTATATTTTTTAACTTGGTAGCTAATATAGTCCCAGTCTAGAAAAAGAATGGAGAAATAAGGATTTGTGTTGATTTTTGCAACCTTAACTGGTGCTCCTAGAAAGATAACTATCCACTGCCCAAGATAGATTATTTATTACCGAAGGTTGTAGGATCAAAAATACTATCAATGATTGATGATATTTCAGGATATAAGCATATTTCAGTTGTCAACAGGCAAGACAGAGAAAAAACAACATTTACCACACCCTGGGGCACATTCATGTACAACAAAATGCCATATGGTTTGATGAACGCAGGTGCAACCTTTCAAAGGGAAATGGATATTTCCTTTGAGGGAGAAAAGGATGGATTTGTGGTCATCTATTTGGATGACATCACATTATATTCAAATCTGATGAAGACCACTTGAATCATCTGAAGCAAGTTCTTGACAAATGCAGAAATTTTTGTTTTTCCTTAAACCCTAAAAAAATCATCTTTTGTTGTCCAAGAAGGTAAGTTATTGGGACATATTGTAACAGAAAGTGACATCTGTATTGATCCAGGAAGAGTAGAAGTTATTCAAAATATTGGTTTTCCAAGAAATAAGAAGGAATTGCTGTTATTTTTAGGGAAAATCAATTTTCTGAGGTGTTTTGTTCCTAACTTGCAGAGCTCATCAAACATATAAATGTTTTGCTGAAGAAAGATGCAGAATTTAAGTGGCGAGATGAAGCTAAAGATTATTTTTCAGCAATTAAATCCACCTTGACTGAAGCAGCAGTTTTGATTAGTCATGATTTTGAAAAGGAGTTTCTTATTTTTTCATATGCTTCAGAAGAAACAATTGCAGTTGTCTTACTACAGAAGAATAAGGAGGGTTTGGAGGAACCAACTTTATTTTGTAGTCGGGCTTTAAGGGATGTTGAATTAATGTACAAATTGACTGAAAAACAAGCATATGCACTAGTTAAGGCTTTGAAGTATTTTCGAGTTTATGTGTTGCATTAAAAAATAATTGCTTTTGTGCCTGATATCACTGTTAAATATGTGTTGTTGAAGCTAGATAAAGATGGAAGGAGAGGATGATGGCTAACCAAGATTATGGAATTTGATGTTGAAATCAAACCAACTAAATTGATAAAGGGTCCGGGCTTGGCTCGCTTGATGGATGAATCTAAATGCAAAGCTTTAAATCTGAATGTAGAGGTAGCTGAAGGAGAAAATGGAGAAGGTATTGCTAATTATCCTGAAATATTTAATTCCGATTGGTACAAGGATATAGTTTACTTCTTGTTAAATTTCCACTGTCCATCTGAAATGGAGAAATCTAAAAGAAGAGCTTTTAGACTGAGAGATGTGAAGTATTGGATTTTGGAAGATCATCTTTACTAGAAAGTTCCTATTGGAGTATTGTTAAGATGTGTAGATGAAGCTGAATCCCAGGAGATTATGACAGAGATACATGCAGGAGTGTGTGGAGGGCATTTGTATTGGAGAGCAACTACAAAAAAAATCTTAAGAGCTAGCTATTATTGGCCAACTCTTTTCTCTGATGTCTTTTCCAAAGTCAGGAGTTGTGTCAAATGTCAGAAATTTGCTGGTAAATAGAAATTTCTTCCATTACCTCTCATTCCTATTTCAGCAGATGTTTCTTTCCAGCAGTGGGGGTTATATGTCATCAGTGAAATTCATCCACCTTCATCAAGACATCATAGATGGATTCTTACAGCTAGATATTATTTCACTAAATGGATTGAAGTTGTACCAATCAGAAATGCTTCTGATATGGTAATTATTAAATTTCTGTTGGAAAATATTATGTCAAGATTTGGTTGCGCACATAAATTAGGAACTGATAATGGAATGTTCTTTAAGTCTGCTAATATATACAACTTTTTTCAGCAATATGGGATTGAATGTGTGTAAAAATTTTCGGTGAAAATCACATAAAACAAATTTTTGTCGACGTGTTTTGAACTAGCCAGTGTGGTTCATCATCAGGACAAGATGAGAAATCTGATCACGAAACCAGTTCAAGTAGAACATCACTACTCCAACTAGTCGTTGGAAAAATGGCTAGTTTGACTAGAATAGGAAAAAT
>CM076577.1:383972425-384035092 GCA_034641835.2 Pinus albicaulis
GGAGATCCGAAGAAGAGTAACAAACAAAATTTAAAGGAAGCTGGCCGAGAAATATACTAAGGATTGAAGCCACGAGGAAGAAACACGTGTAAAAAGAACATACAGCCATGATCTAATCGCAGATCCAAAGGGGAGCAAATTGATGGCTGAGATTAAAGAGCACATGTGGAAACTTCGCAAAGCGCAATTTTTTAGTTTTATCATTAAGTCAAATTGCATGTTATGTTAAGTGATTTGTGATGCGATGAGGCTAAGGGGTGAGGAAGGAAGACCGTTAGATTTGGGTGTAGATCAATGGTGGAGATTGAATCGTAGATGGAGTGATTTCGTAAATTGCAGTTTTTAAAGTTTGTCATTAAGGCTTCGCATGGTATGTTAAGAGATTTGCGATGTGATAAGGCAAGGGACACGTGTCGGCGTAGCGCACCAGCGTGATTTCACAAAGCTCAGAGTTTATGGTTTAGTTGTTATTAGTTTAAAGTTAAATTTGTTGGTGGTAAATTTGTGATTGCTTCCTATTGGTGAACTGGTTGTGGGGCCCAAGAACCACAATTCCACGTTATTTCATATTGTTTGGGAGGAGTTCTGATTTTGTTTAAAGTTTCGATAAATGTTGTTGATTACACGAGTACGGATGCTTATAAAACTTCCGATGTAGGATCTGCAATCGGTCCCATTTCTCTGCCATTTCACCTCCACCCTCATCGTACATCGCACTTCTCCATTTTCAACATTTAACTTCCCACATTTCACAATAAAAGTTCCAATGTGCGATCTGTGATTGCTCCCTCTTCTTCTCCATGTCACCAGCCCCCCTCACTTATTATTTATTCTGCTCCATGTCTCCTTTGTCAATTAAAACTATTTCAAAGGATTTTCTTTGTAATTTCTCATCAAATGAAACTTCGTCATTCTATCCAAAAGTTTCGAGTTTTATGCCATTACAAAGGACCTTCAACCAGAAAAGGGAAATGGACAGCCAAACAGCAGCAGCGTTTCTTTCAAATATTTTTCTACGACTACTCTCAGTACCAACATGTTTTTACCAGAAACTGGGCAACATTCAAGGAACAACCACACAATTTTCACTGTTGTTTGCTCTTTTTATGGATTTGGTTGCACTAGAACGGAAGAGGAGTCTTCCCATAAAACTACCACATCATACAAACCACTTCAACCTGTTAGCCTTAATGTTGTTATTTTCATTATGCCATAACACTCTGTATTAAAGTTTTAGATAAGCCTCGCCTCTTGCACGAGGTTGTAATGAATTTTGAAACATATTTACCTTTTTCTGTGGAATATGACAGTATCATATTTTGTATATATGTGCCAAACTGATATGGAGTCATGGTTGGTTGGTGGTTATTGAATTTTGATTTATATGAACTGTAATATTTTTTGTCAATGAAATGGAATGATACTATTGAGGACTTATTACCAATTTTTTGTGTGTATTGTCTACTTTATTTGTGTTTCCATATCTCCTTTCTTCTAGTTCTAGTTTGAAAATCATCATACTATTATGTGTTTCTATTAGTCTCCTAATCATGTTATGTGTTTTATCAGTTTTTCTTAGTCTCACACAATGAGTATTCCTGATAAAATATATGTTATAACAGTGGAAGAGCATCACTCATGATATTTATTCTTCATGATATTTCAATGGGAATCTTGTAAGACTAGAAATAGCTTTCTCTCAATGGAATATTGTCAAACTATTACTTTTGTCAATTTCTACTAAATCAGTAGATTTCTACTTTACAAACCTATTGATTTTCCTCTCATCTTTCAATTTCCTCTCATCGTAGACTACTAACTTGCACCTTGCTACCACATCAAGTTACAATACCCTCTTTAGTACAACTGTGGAATTGACCGAAAACTCTCTTCAGTAAATTAGATTTTATACCATCTTCCAATCCTATAAAACAAAACATTAAAATTTCCTTAGAGTTTAAGATGTGTGTGGTCAGGCGCTTGTCGCAGTCCAAGTACTGATTCCAAAGCCAACACGATCCTCGACTTAGAATGTCTGGTCCAGAAAAATATAGATAATAAACTTGAGATTATCGATAATAATTGAAACAATACAACAACCTATTGAGAACTTGACTCTAAATAAAATCAGAATTTCAAGTATATATATATATATATATATATATATATATATATATATATATATAGAAGACCATAGGTATGGCCAATCTGCCTCCATGTTTCTACGTAAAAATAAAGAGAATACAACACAAATTTTCTTGAAAATAGGTTTGGACAGTGTGCACTCATGTTTATGACTAATGTAAATCCTTCTCTCTGTTATTCAAAAAATAACAAAGATCATGGAATGCAAAGCTAGAATGGAAATCATATTTACTAAGAAATTGTTATATTTTTCATGGCAGTCTATGTCACCAAGCTCATTTATCTGGCCAAACGAGTCAAGCACCGAGATTCAATTTCCAATAGGGCTTATCCAAAGGTATGTTGTGGTTTCACTGATTAGCGGTGTGCTCTTGCATCCACCAAACACAACAGAGTGTTTTGGTGGTTGTTTGGAAAATCACACAAGTGATTGAAATTGGCAGAACGTTTTTTTTTGAAAATCACACAAGTAAGTGAAACTGGAAGAATCCAAACTACAGGCACTTTCCCACATGAAGTGCATTCCAAAAAAGAGACAATTTGGGTACACATCACCAAAGGTGCACAAAATCCCAAGAAAGTGATCAACAACCATTTACAACTACTTTTGTTATCACGAACTTGAAAATAAAGTGAAATGATTGTGGAATAGGAAATGGGGTCAGAGAGTAATGTACCTACATGAAAAAAATGAAATAGAGCAAGTAAATGTAACCTTTATTTTTTTAGAAAATATTTTAAAAGGAATCTAGAGATCAAACAAGGGACATTAAGATCAAAATTAAGGTGAAGATACCATAAAAATTATGGAACTTACACCAAATGCGACATTGAATTGGAGTGATACAGATAGAAGTATTGGTCATCCAATGAAGAGATGTGGCCAACAGTGTTCGACTATGATTATAACTCTTTTGAGCCTCTTTGTGTGGACCAATTCATTTCAAAAGCTTTGAAAATTTCTAGTAAATACTAAGATTGACAACATTCATTGAACACACACGAAGAATGATAAATTGTAGAGCAAAAACACCGAGTGCCTATATTTTTTCCCTAAAATTTTCAATGCCACAACTGTGAAATTTTAAGGGATTAAATTTCATTTCAACACAAAACTGTCAATTCAACAACCATGAACGAAACTCCAGGATCCAAATGCCCACAAGGACAATACCCAAGGCAAACCCTCCAGGACTTTGAAATTGTTATAAATTACCAAGAATGGAAATTCTCAGAGAAAATCCTCCACTAAAAAACAACGATAGGGAAAGAGCCTCCATGGGTTGGTTCAAATGAGTGTCCCAACTCAGTTTTGTACAACACTTAGGAAAAACCTCCATTTATTTGAAATTGCTAAAATCCAACAAGAATGAGAACGCCCGAGTAAAATCCTCCATGACAAAGCTATGGTATGGGTAAAGCCTACATGCCAAATATTTAGACATAAATTATTCTAATACATGGCCTATGTTGAGTATGCAGTTTTGATCGAACAAAAGAGATGTTAAATGAAGCAAGTGAGAAAGGTGTGTGTTCTCAATGTGTGAAATTTATTGTGCAGATCAGGCATCTCATAAACGTTGAGCACCTTCAAAGATGTAGGAATTTTATAATTGTTATTCCAAGAAACCCAACATACACGATAATTCACACTCTTACATCCTATTTTTCATGATATCAAGTGGCAGAGAGATCTGCTTTCTATCAATAAAGGAAAATGCATGTAAATAATCATTTACCAAGGAAACAATAAAGCCTCCTAAACCAGCATTCATGTCCATGGTATTCTGGTATCTTCCTTGGCCCAGATGTCCTATAAGAATCTTGTAGTTTTCTACCCTGTCATTCCATAGTTGAGAATATTCATTTTATTTTTAAGTAGTAATTAAGGCGCATTATTCATATTGCATATGCTCTACTTTCAGTGAATGCAAAACTAGTGAAACCCACATGTTGTTTTCTATTTAAAAGAAATCAATTTCCTAGAACTAGTAAAGAAAGGAACTCGGAGTGGGCATGGCACATATGTATTTTTCATTGGCAGTGCTCGAGAAAAACCCTAGGTTGTGGTTGTTTAAGTTATGACATTGGAAACTCTTTCCAAACCAAATAGAGTAAAGCCACCGTAAACCGAAAGTAAGCCAAATCTAAAGATTTTGTTGAGGTTCACTGAAATTTGAACCTCAAGGTTCAAAATTGGTGAACCATGTGACATTGTTCATGTATGAGAAATTCTTCTAGGCCCAAAGCAATTAAGGATCTTCTTGCACAATTATTCATACCCAATTTACACCTAGAAGAAAGCAATTTAGACAATGACTTAAATCAGTTGATATAGCAGTCCCCTATATGTCACCATTGCACCTAATAATTTGGATTTTTGAGTTAAGGTCACCATAGAACCACACAAAAGTTTTAAATATTTATATCTGCATAAAAAATGAAAGTGTCTAAGGTTATGTTTTTAAATATTCATGCAAGTAACTTAATTGTGAATAAAAAATTATCAAAAAATACACCAAATAAAAACACCTATAGAAATTTCACAGTATTGCAAATTGGTCGTTGATTCTCAGTGGAAAACAATCATCATAAGCGACTAAGATATCTCAATCTCAAAATTCAAACCCAAACCCTAGAAATTTTAGCGTTGGATTCTCTTAAGGAATTCTATGATTTGGTGAAACTTGGCTCAATTTATGTCCTTACAATATATCCAAAAGAAATTGAATGAAGAGATCATAGGACTTGTAGTTTGATGATTATATGTACAGATACACTAGCACAACAAGACCTGCAAAGCAAGCCTTTCTTCACATATCAAGACTAATAGTTTGATGATTATAGGTGCACTCACACATCCGGACCTTCAAAGTAATTGAAGCAACTTTTTTTAGCAGTACAAAACATATGTCATCTCATGCATCAATGATATAGGAAATATCCCTTATGATTCCTATAAAGTACCTGAGACTTTTAATTTCCAGTGCTTCAAAAAAATTTGCAGTCCATTCAAATTCCATGTCACTTTATCGCACACAAAATCATTCAAAATGTTTATTCATCATCTGTCTGCTAGTGAAAATTCCCTTCAAGCCTTTAGTATATTGGATCACAAGATGTACACTATTATGTATTCATTCAATAACCTTTGACTTGAGATTTGACTAGAGATTTCTCTTATCAGATTGAAAGTTTCCGTGGTATATTAACATATTAAAGGTCAGTGGGAAATGATGCATAAAAAATAAAAAACCACTGTTAGAAAACCAATACCAAATAGAACAAAAAACTATATTTATTATTAAAACCAAGAATATTCATTGGATTATTATGTTTATAGTGATATATCTAAATTCACAAATATACTTTTTTCGTTCTCTTCAACAAAAAAAAACCACTTCTCACTACACGGCTTGATGATTTATTCCTAAATAAAATCATTATTATAGTTATTATGGTTTTATTAAAACATCTAGCGGGTTTTACGATAGTTACTTCAAAAACTTGCATATTTATGTCTCACTCACCACCCATAGCGAAAATATCGGCATATGTGATTAAAGGGTGGAATTCAACATTCTAGATTCATGCAACTCTGACTTGTGAATATGGGTCTAGACCAAAAGATCAAATTTTCATCATCGTTAAAGGCACTGGCTTGCCATTAACTAATAAGAAAGCCTCACATTAGTACCCAGATGGAAAGAATTTACAGTCTTTTCTGTAATAATTTATTCCTGAGACTTTAATCATTAAATCGATTTTTACCCAATTGGGATTATACATGCTATATTGACATCAAACCCTATGGAGGTGACAACAAAGAAACCCAAATTTATAATAAATTACACGTCGCAATTCTAGTGAACAAACACAAGACATTCAATCAAAATTAACACAGTTCGATATTAACATTCGGATCATTGAAACCCCAAAACGTAGCTATATACTGAAAATTGTCTAATTTCTACTGGAACTCATGATGGCTTTTAAAGAATAAAAATTCATCTCAATTGCACCAAGTAACATTTTCTATGCTTTAGTAGAGTACAGAAATTAGGGTACAAAATTACCTTGTCGGAATGAGATTTCTGAACGTCCATGTGCTTTCACAACAAGATTCCATGCATGGATGAGTGGCAGTCGGCAGATAATCGCCAAAGCAGATGGAAAATTGAAACTGCAATGACCACAAAAAGTTAAAGAAATATATCTCTCACGTTTATTCTTGAAGAGAGATCCAAATTTGTGATAAGTGATGGACCTTAAGCATCCTAGAAGAGGAAACAATTTTCCAGCAACTTTGGGTTCCCTTCTGCTTCATCTTCTCATTGGGGAAGTTTCAATTTAATATGTGCCTTCCTACAGTGGATCGTGAACACAACAATGAAAACAACAAGCCAAATAGGGAGGACAGTGTGAACGAACAAGCAAGAGCAGGGACAAGGCTCAGAGCGTATTTCCCTTAAAATTTCCCTAGCAGACGTAAAGTAGAATACGTCTACAGCGAAAGAATAGAATACGTCTACAGCGAAAGAAGCAAAGGAAAAAGATGGAATTGGCTCAAAAGGGATTTCTTGTGAAGTTCTTTGGAATGTGCGTTGACGCCCCTTGACCTTTTCAAAGTGTGTTTCATTAAGGTAAGTAAGGGTGGTATCTCAATCTTGTGTAACACACGAAACTTAGAGACGTCATCCAAATTTGTACAGTGTCAGACTACAAATCTGTATAGTGTATGTGAGAATAGTTTAATTATATAACTATATATATTTAACTTTTATAATTATAATATCATAGTTATATATTATAGTTCTATATATATTGTTTATAACATAATATAGTTTTATAACTATTTAACATAACATAAAGTTAATTAATTTTATATTTCTTTTTTTCTCTCTCTATTACGATAACATAACATAGTGTAACATGTACAACATAGCTATAACATTTAAAATAGCATAACTATTTAAAACACACACACATATATAACATTCAACTATATAATTATATAACTATATATATAAGTTCAAGTTTCAACAATGCATCATTGATAAATACATTAAGTATATCATGAAAAGTGCATTTAAAGTGAATAAAAACATTTTGACTCTTTCTAACTTGTACCATATTGCAATTCCATTATCTAGTGTGTTGTATAAGAAACATTGTCTTCATATGCTTGCACCTAGTACATGTCATGTGTGAAATTCAAACATTATAAGAACTTAAAGCCTATTGGGGTATTTGGTTGGAATGAAATTTTATTTATTTTTGCAAATAGGTTTATTTCAAATTTTTACATATATTTTACTTATTTATGCCCTATAAATAAAATTCATTATTTAGAAATGGGAAAAAGTGTGAAGGTAGATTTCATCATTTATTTGGATTATGTTTACATGCAACTCAATACTTTGGTTGATAAATTATCAAAAATATGGACTTTAAAGTTAAGGACTTCACGCTAGATTATTCTACTTGAGTTTAGAAATGGTTTTCTTGTCAACATTATTTCTAAGTCAACATTTTTTCTTGGATTAGTTTATATGTATTATATTTAATGGTTTTGTATTATATGTAATAGTTTAGTCAATAAAATTTTCTTGGATTAGTTTATATGTATTATATGTAATATGTAGAGGAATCTCCTATATGCGACCCAACCATAGGTCATCGAAGTGTGGGGGTATCTGCTATACATGTTCGGGCTTGTGATAGATCATGTAGCCCACCTAAAGTGTGTGTTCCACTCATAGATCCTTCCTATGGTGCTATTCAGAGTGTCAGAGGCAATATTTCTATGTCTATTAATAATCATGATACTGATAGTGGACCCTCCTCACCTGTTTCAGTTACACCTCCTGCATTTTTAAATTATCTTTAAAATTTATGTTTTTATGCCTTGAAATTGTTTTTAATTTTTAATTCGTCTTCAACTGATGTGTTTGAATTTAATGCACATGTTATTATGCTTCTAGTTTGTTAAATATATATATGTTCAATTGTTTTATGATTTCTAGACCCTCAACAGATCGAAGTTGATGATCACAGTGCAACGTCGATCCCTCCATGGGATGATGCTACAACTAATATCACATTGGAGGATGTTACGACCCAACATATGTGGATCACATGAGAGTTTGGTAACATCCCTGCCAGTTCACCTACTAGGCGTAGTTTGTCTTTGATGTTGGAAAGCATCAATATGTTGATCAAGACATACCAGAGGTCAGGACCACAGATCTTCCTCCCACATTCCATACATAATATTAGAAGGCATGAGGTTAGAGGCCCACATGCTGGGGAAGTGATGAAAGATGCCTCCAAGAACATTGATGTTCATGGGGAGTTGTTCAACATCCCTTCAGATTGCCCTAATATACATAAAGGTCTGATTCCACTCAAATATTTTAAGAATATTGATGCAATCCATTTTGTGTATGATCGATTCATTAGAGCTTGGGGCCGGTTCCCCCACCATGATAAGGTCACCCTTTATTTTTTCAAGCATATATATGCAAATTTCATGTTACATATGAGGTTGGATTACACTGACACTAGATCACATTATTATGGAGTCTTCTTGGGATGTACATATGATCACGGGGGGTGGGGGATCGTAAGGACCTTGGGCATGCACCACCACCTATAAGATTTTTGTCACTACTGTCTCAAATCATGGTATTGCCAACAAATCTAGAGGATTTGTAGCAGCTCGGTTTTGAGACCATGGATACCATTGAAGATAACATGAAGACATTATTGGTTAGTGCATGTGTTTCATTGCGTGGATATATTAGCAGACAACCACCATTTCATCATCAAACACCAGTTCCTTTATATGATGATTCATTTCTTATGAGTTTACCCGCTGACTAGAAATTTTCATATGCATGTATATGTCGCAATGTCATCCATGAAACTTGGAGGGTGCATGACCCGTGTGACACAAACCAGGTACATATAGATGTGTGTGTGTGTGTGTGTGTGTATATATATATATATATATATATATATATATATATATGAAAATTTTGACTATTATGGTCAAATTATGTATAATTATTTATATTAATTTAGTTCATATTAAATTGCATTTATATTAATAAGTTCATTATAACATGTATACATAGGACTCCAACTACATGGATGAGCTTATGATGTCATTCGAGGGGGAAATTTATCAACCATGCCATCCTCCACCAGTACATGTTTCCATGGATTCTCCTCCACCTCCACCTCATAACACTCATGTGGAGGAGAGTCACTATGTACAAAAACATGGACCAGCAATTGAGGTAAAAAAATTTTATTCCTAAGATTTCAACATTTTTTAAAAATTTATATGCATGATAATTAATTCATACACTAATTACAATTTGTCCTTGCCATTGTGTACACAGGCCCATATTCATAGCATTTTCAACGTCACAGTTATGTGGAAGCATGAGTAGATGTTGGGTATAAAGGCATTGGCAATGCGAGTCCATCGATATAGGCCCGAGTCTTTAAGCCATAGGAAGGGGAGCACCAAACTGAGAATATTCATCAAACCCCCATCCTATCTGACATGCATTTTGACTCGAGTGGGGTTAGCATATTCATATATTTAATTAAAATTATGGTTCAAAACCATTTATTTCCATATTTTTTATTTTGTAAAAATAATGATCTAATTAGTTTGAATTTGAATGTCTTATATTGCAGTACTAGATTATGGACACTTACCTTGTGCAGCAGAACTCACATAGCAGTTTTAGCGGTACTTAGAGTGGATAATTTATATATTTCCAATCCCATTTCTTAAGGAACATATGTGATACCAACTTCGTATATTTTCATAAATAGACATTTTATGGATGTACATGGACATTATTTCAGTTTATGGATGTTAATGTGATATTTATAATTTGTATATATTTTCATACGGATAATTTATTGCACAAAATTTGATGAATACTAGACCAAAAGCTTTCCAATGTGATGGGATGGTCATATGCTGATTTTGGGAGAGATTTTATTTTTTTTTTGTAGGAAAATGTAGATGTTCACATCAAGATGTGAGTTTGTTCTTAGAATAAGTTGTAGGAAATATTTCCTAATGTAAATGTAATTTTGGTTCCCTTATTTTGTGAGAAGAGGAAATGAATCATCTCTTGTGACTCTTTGTTGTCCCATGTTAGCTTTCTTTTAGGGGAATGAGTGTTTGAGAAGAAGAGTGTGGAACAGTGGAGAGGAGAAGCTCCAACACGAGGAGAAGAGGCAGAGGCCAAGAGGCTTGGGTTGCACATGCCCAGATTGTATATCTTGCCAGTTTAATGTATAGTTGAATTTTATTAATGCACAATTTTCTTATATTCCTTTCTACTTGTTCATTTCGATGTCTATGTACTGTTAATTTGATTTGTTGAGGGTTTCACTTGATAAGTAAATTTTTATTAAGAATTTGAATGTGTGATAAGTGTGGTGGCAGTATGCTTTATGAGCAATTTGATTTATGGTTCAAGTGTAACCTGGAACTTGACATATTTACCCTATGTGTATGAATTTGTAACTTCATATGGTTGTCGTAGTATTTTTGATGTGTTATGAATGTATGTTTTTGGTCTATTGATGTGTGTTATTACTACTGGTATATAGTAGTGTCATGTGTGGGTTGTGATAATTTCTGAGGTATTATATTCCGGTCAAACATCAAACCCTGTGTTGTAGATTTTTATGTTGAAGACTCTTAATTGTGCTACATATGGATGATTTGTGCAATGTATGTATGGTTGTGTGGTATAAGTGTGTATGCTGGTTGATATCCCTCGACGAATTAGCCATTCTACTGATTGAATTTTCCTGCTATTAAATGTGTACAACTTACAGTCAATAGAACTCTATCACATAAAACATAGTACCATGTTAGAATGTTGTCAAAATGATTTTTGACTAATTTTTGGCAAATCATTATGGTCGTGTAAATCCCCATGAAGGAGGGTGTATGAAGTCATGTGTAATGTGAATAAGCAATTCTATGTCATGTAGAGTTGATTGGTAGAGAGGTCAAGTTGTTTCACCTTCTAGGAATTTGAAAAGATAGTTTTTTGGAAGTGCTACGAAATCACCTCGCGGCACCTACATGATTTTATAATAGTGATATGAAATAAACTCATAGCGCCTACAACCAACAGGATTTAGGGATACGTGTTAGGTTTTCAATTCTTTTTTTGGCTTGTATGTTGCCTCAATTGATGATTTGAAGCTAATGGAGTTGAAGGGGTTTGAATAAGGATGGAAAGGTGGGAGAAATCCCTCTCATATAATTTGACAAATAAATCCATGTTCTCTTTTGACTACGTATGTGAAATGTTTCTTGATTTATTTTTTAAATGGAATTGGGTTCAAAGAAAAATTTGTGTTTGGAATGTCCTGGGTTATTGGGGTCCCATTTTGTCATCAAGTGGTATGAGAGCCATGAAAATCTCATATTTTGACAAATCTTAGCATAATATATAAGGCGCCTTGGAAGAAAAGAACTCATAACAAAGGATAGTTGAGGACTAAATATACAACAAGGCTACACTAACAGAGAGTCAAAAAAAGATTGAAAATTAATTTTTTTGCAATTTTCAAGATTGTTGAGCACAGGGAAAGAATTGGAGGTTGTGAGTGAAAAATATTACAAAGTGGACTTGCTTGAGAAGCAAGAAATTAGGAATTAAGTGAGGTGACTATGGGGATAGGAAGATTTATAATTTTTTCATGAAATACAACACTTGAAGAGTATGCAGGCTATCAAGAAGTTAAAAATGTGAAATGAACAAGAAACTCACTTGAAGAGGCTTCAGTGGAAGAAGAATAAGCAACCTTCGAAGAAGTAATGCATAATTATAGGATATCAATACATAACTTGCAGCAGGAGAAAATTGGGGAAAACCCATGGAGGATGTCTTGTATTAGGATTTGAATTGTTGGATCAATTATCTTATCTTAATTTACATCTTGAGGAAGTGCAGTGTTGGATGATAATTTTAAAGGAAGATGAAAAAAGGCATAAAGGGCAGGAGAAGGAAAGACACCAAGAAGAGAACTTGGTATTGAGGCAAGAAGTAGACTTTTCACAAAGATTTAGGGAAGAAGAACCTTACAGCAAGAAGGGGATAAGTTGAATTCTTAGGAAGGTTAAATTGGTAGCAGGTTTAATAAAAAGTAAGCTATGTCAAAGGAGAAGGAGCAGGAAAATCTCTTAGATGAAGAAATGGTGACAGAACCCAATAAAAAATAAATTTATTTAAAAATAAGAAGAGTGAGTGGTTGAAGATGCAAAAACCAAAAACTTTGAAAGAAGAGGAGCAAGAGTTCTCAAGATAAGAGAAGAGAAGATACCAAGAGGATGACTTCGTATGGGTGACAAGTAATAAACTTTCTATAGAGAAATAAGTGCTTTATGTGGCTCACTAGTAGACAAGGAGAGTTCACAAGAGGAACAAATCAAGATCATTGTTACAAATCATAACAGTGGTCCATAGGAAAGTCACAAGAAAAAAGTAGAAAAGTTCCAAAGTAGTTGGACTCAAAGGAATGAAAAATGAAGGATTTGAGAAGCATATGGTTGAGTTGAGAGAAAAAATCAATCATGTGAAACAGGTTACTAAAAGAAATTCAATATGACCAGAATTATGGGAAGGAAAAATGGTATTGATTTAAAGAATAGGTAGGTCTGAAACAACAAATGGATGATAGCAGTAATAAGAATTTGGCAACAACAATTGTGTGCTCAAGTGAAGATTGAAAGAGAGGTAATGGAATTTTGTTTTTAGTCAATATCAATTAATTGTTGATTATAAGTATTAGTGATGAATGTTTCCAGTTGAGGATGACAGAAAGGAAACTTGTAGTAAAAAGTGAGGAATAACAGAAAATTTATTAAAGGAATAAGGTGAGTGAATTACATGCAGAATCTATAAGAGAAAAGTGTGCTCAGATGAATATTCTTGAAGAAGGAGTCAGCGTAAAGACTAATATAGTACTAGGAATGGAATATATTATTATGGTATTTACAAACATATTAATGGAGTCATATTATTGCAGTGGCTTATGTGCAACTCACAGTGAGCAAGGAGAAGCTCATAGAAGAAGGAAATTTGTGACTATTCAGAGTCATAGTAAAGTTCAAATAAAATCCATGGTATATAAAGTTAGGAAAAACTCGATATCCAACTACAACTAGAGATGATGAGAGGACTGCTATACAAGGATGAGGAAGACCAAAGTTGCAGATGAAGTCTCCAGAAGAAAGTAAAATGGAATTTGTGGTAGGTGAAGCTGAGACAAAGATAAAATGCTTAGTTGGAGGAAAATTTCAAAGGATTTTAGTTTTAGCCATGGAAGTATAACCTAAGGGTGATCAAAACATGTGTTTGGATGTTAATGAGGATGTTATAATAGTGGATGAAGCAGATGAAGATTTGACGAGAAGCCTGAAGACATAAAATTTCAGCTAAGGACTACATTAGAGGATGAAATTGACAAAAGGAAAGCAGGAAGGTATAGTTGGTTGTATGAAGATAAAACCTATGATATTGAGGAAAATGTTGAGCAAGGTATTGGGAAGTTTGAATAGCAGCAAATAAAGTTCATAGTTCGCAGTAGATCTAGTACAAGAAGGTACAACTTTAGTAAATATCTGGTAAGAGTTTTGTTTTTCATTTTTCATGTGATAATAGAGGAACATGAGGAGATTGATATTAGCCTATAGAAAAAAGTGCTCGAAGGGTTCCAGAGAAGAGGACCAGGAAGATGCAAAAATCCCAAACTCGGGAGAAATTTTTGTGAGGTATCATGTAGCAAGGTTGAGACTTGTTACCACAGAGGTGTTTTGAAACTGATGCGTTGAATTTGTTATGAGAATACTAGTTGCATATGACTAGGAGGTCATCAATTTTCATACTTTGGGATTTTGATGCAGGTTCATAGATTGAACATAAAATTCGATGAAGATTGGACCAAAATATTTCCAATGTAATGGGATGGTCATGTGATGATGTTGGGAGATATTTTAAATGTTTTTAGGAAATTGTAGATATTTACATCAGGATTTGAGTTTGTTCTTAGAATAAGTTGGAGGAAATATTTCCTAATGTAAATGTACTTTTAGTTTCCCTTATTTTGTGAGAAGGGGAAACGAGTCATCTCTTGTGAATCTTTGTTGTCCCATGTTCACTTTTTTTTAAGGGAACGAGTGTTTGACAAGAAGAATGAGCAACAACGAAAAGGAGAAGCCCCAACACAAGTAGAAGAGGTAGAGGTCAAGAGGCCTAGGATGCACATTCCCACATTGTATATCTAGCCAGTTTAATGTATAGTTGAATTTTATTAGTGAGAAGTTTGTTCATATGCCTTTGAACTTTTTTATTTCTATGTATGTATATTGTTAATTCGATTTTTTGAGGGATTCACTTGCTGAGTCAATTTTTATTAAAAATATGAATGTTTGATTAGTGTGATGGATGTATGCTTTATGATAAATTTGATTTTTGTTTCAAATGTAACTTGGAGCTAAACCCTGTGTGTAGTTTTTTATGTGGGTTGTGAGAATTTTCGAGGTGTTGTATGTATGTCATACATCATACTCTACGTTGTATTTTTTTATGTTGAGGACCATGAACTGTGTTGCGTATGGATTGTTTGTGAAACGTATGTATGGTTGTGTGGTATATGTGTCTATTTTTGTCAATATACCTTGGTGTGTTATCCATTCTACTAATTGAAGTTTCATGTTGCTAAATTTGTAGAACTTACGGTGAATAAAAATGTTCTCACATAAAAAAAAGTACACTATTAGAATTTTTTTCAAAACCCTTTTTGACTTATTTTTTGGCAAATTGTTATAGTTGTGTAAATCCCCATGAAGGAAGGTGTATGAAGTCTTGTGTAATGTTAAGAAGAAAGTCTATGGTATTTTGAGTCAATTGGTAGCAAGGTCGAGTCATTTCACCTTCTAGGAATTTGAAAGGAATTTTTTTTGGAAGCATTACGAAATAAACTCATATTGCCTATAATATTTTATAACAACACTATGAAATTAACTCATACTGCCTACAACCAATATTTTTTAGGGATGCGTGTTAGGTTTTGACCTCCCATTTTGGCATTCTTGTCGCATCAATTGATGAGTTGAAGCCAATGGAGTTGGATGAGGTTTGAATAAGGATTTCAAGGTGGGAGAAATCCCACTCATATAATTTGACAAAGAAATCCATGTTACCTTATTATTGCATATGTGAAATTTTTCCTGAGTTGTTGTTTAAAGGGAATCAGATTTAAGGACAGAGATATGTGTTTGGAGTGTCTTTACTTATTGGAAACTAGGGTATCCTGTACCGGTTTGTCATCGCTATGATGGAAGTCACTTTGCTATTTAAAATGAACTAAAATATATCATGTATCATTTTAATATTGAGCATGGAAAGAATTATAATCATGCTTCATATTGGCTTGTTGGGAGTGTATTTTATTGCAATCAACATTTATGTTATTATATAATTCAATTTTAAAATTAAATTATTTGAATTCTAAAGTCATCCATATAATAATAAAAAATCTATATATGATGTTTTTTTGACCCACCCATATACCATTGCATGGTCAACATTTTTAAGTATTTCAATCATTTTCTTAAATCTCAAGGTTCAATTAAAAAACACAAATAGGATTGAAACAAATTTTATTTAATTTTAAAATATGTCATGTAAACAACAAATATGTTTTATTCAATATTATTTCTTTTGAGATTATCTACAAGAGCTTAGTCATAACATGATATAAATCAATCATATTGGAATTTAATATTGGTCAAAAAACAATATATGATAACATTTCTATAATTTTTATATAATGTTATCAACTTTTCTAAATTTACTTAGCTATCCAATTATTTCAATCCATTCCTTATTATTGAAATAAGTTTTATTCAAATTTAAAAGATGTCGATATGTAAAAGTTCAAATAAGTTTTATTCGATTTTATTTTGTTTGAGGTTATCTACAATATCTTAGTCATGTGTGTGTGTGTGTGTGTGTGTGTGTGTGTGTGTGTGTGTGTTCTATTTTTTGCACATTTTACAATGCAATATGAAGTATGGAAAATGAGAATAATAAGAATGTAGTTAATTACAAATAATTTACAGATTCAAGAAGCAAACATTTCAATTAACTGAAAATTGTATTTGAGATGAAAATTCAAGTATTTTATTTATGGCCGAATTTCTATAACATAGAAATAAATGCACTTAATCATTAATTTTTTCGTGCTTACAATGAAATCAATGGACAATGTTAATTTAATTAACTTGAAATTAATGTACACCATGCATCTAGTAACATCAAATCATAAATCAACATATTCACTGAAAGCAATTCATCTAATGCAAGAAATCAAATAGGATGGGAAATCCACATCTACACTAAAATGAATGCATCTAATGCAAACACTCAAATAGGATTAAAATTCAACATACACATTGAAATAAATGCATCTAATGCAAGCAATCAAATAGGATCATAAATCAACATCTCCACTAAAATCAATGCATCTAGTGCTTGCAATCGAATACTATTAGAAATGAACATATACACTAAAATCAATGCATCTAATGCAAGAAATCAAACATGATTAGAAATTAATATCAAAGTTAATGAAATCAATGCATCTAACGTAAGAAATCAAATAGAATTATAAATCAACATCTACACATAAATCTATGCATCTAATGGAAGAAATAAAATAATATTATAAATCAACATCTACACTGAAATCAATGCATCTAGTGCAAACAATTTTCTTCTTCTCCACCCTCCATCTATATCTATATCTCCCTCCATATCTCCCTCTTTGTATCTCGATCTCACCACCCCAAAAACACACATACTCTCTCTCTCTCTCTCTCTCTCTCTCTCTTCATATCTATTTCTTTCTTCTTCCCTCTCTCCCCCTTCCATATATATCTATATATATCCCTATGTCTCTCCTTCCTCGTCTCTCTATATCACCCCGAAAACATACACATTGTTTCTCCATATATTTAATGTATCTATGTATATCTTCCTCCCTCTCCCTCTCCCTTTCCCTCTCTATCTCCCTCTCTCTTCCCCTTCTCTTCCTTTTTCTCCCTTTCTATCTCTTTTCCCTCCTACTCTCCTCATTCCCTCTCTCTTCGTCTCACTTGTCACTCTCTCTCTCTCTCTACATGTCTCTCTATATGTATTTCCTCTTACCTCCCTATATATATTTCTTCTTACCTCCCTCTCTCTCTCCCTCCCTCTAAATTCCTCTCTGTCTTCCTTCATATTTCTCCCTTATTCTCCCACATTCCTCAGTCTCTCCCCCTCATCTCTCTCTCTCTCTCTCTCTCTCTCTCTCTCTCTCTCTCTCTTCATCCTCCAACTCTTTCACTATCTCCCTCACTCTCACATTCTCTCTCCTCCTTCTCTTCATCTCCCCTTATTTGTCTTTCTATCTCACCCCAAACATACACACTATCTCTCTATCTCTCCCTTGTCACTCCCCCTCTTTCTCTCAACATTTTTCTCTTTATATGTCTTTCTTCTTCCCTCCCTATCTTTTCCTCCAACTCCATCTCTCTCCCCCTCTCTTTCTCCTCCACTCTCACCTCCCCTCCCTCTCCCCATCTTTATTACCCTCTCTCTCTCTCTTACACTTCTCTCCCTCCCTCTCTCCTCTCCTTCTCTCTTTATTCACTCCTCTTCTTTCTTCCTCACTTTACCTCCATATCTCCCTTTACTCCCTTTGTTTCTCCTCCTCTATCACTCTAGATCTTTGTTCTTACCTTCCATATCTATTTGGAGCTAATATACATCCTAATATATTAATATATACTGTAATATAAAAAAAATTATATTATGTTAGTCCAAATTTATGAATTTAATAATATTAATATCGTATTTCATAATTAAATATTAATATTATATTTAATAATATTTCTACATGAAATGATAACAAAAAAATATAATAAAATTTGGAATTTTAATGTGGTATTTAGAATTTAATTTTAATTTGAAATTTTAACGTGGTAAAAACGTTTGTTGAAGGTAAATTTATGATCCATTCGAATTCAACGTATATTATAAGGTATTTTTTGAGCACAAACTAGAATACTTACACCTTTCCCCCATATTAGGTTATAGAATGTTCTTGTCGACACAATAACATAAAATTTTTCTAATGTTGTTCATAACCCACGTGAATGCATGAAGATGGGTTACAGTTTTGGGCCAAATGTGGCAATGAAACTTCAAGTGTTTCCTCTTTTATCGAATTGAAGCCCTAAAAATTCATACAAGCACTTTAAATTTTTAATCGAAGAAAAAAGACAAATTGTGGAGAATTATTTTGTTGTCCTAATGATTTTTTTTGCAAAAATATTTAGTGTCGTATAATATGTCAATTTGCATTAAATAAAATTATTTTCCTTAAAAATGTTCATATATCTTAAGAGGTATGTGTGTGTTCACGTAGCATAATGTATTCTAAAATGTGTAACTTTTGAAATATATATATTTGATGGAGTTCATTTGATGAGCTAGTTTTTCATATTAAAAAATTATATTTTTGGGCAAAATTATATTTTTATTATTTTTTTAAGTTGGCGAGGTAATATTTCAATTTCATTTTGCAAACACATGTGTTCACGTAAGGTTCTTTTAAAATATTAAAATAAATTGATAACCAAAGGTTACCATTTTGAAGAGGACTCATAAATGAAGATAGTCGTATACTTAGGCCTAATGGGCCTAAGTATAATGTATGGATAAATCTCTATCTTATTTATTATGTAGCTAATAGATTTGGCTTTCAAGCCTTATTTTCAATTACTAAGATCAAGCAAAATAAGTTTACATATATTTATAAATTATATCTATATGTAAATAGGTCGATTGGGTTGGATCCTCCATAAACTATGGAGAGATAGTCGAGCATATATTATATAAATTGTATAAATATATGTATTTGTATATATATTGAATTGGATGGGCCAATCCTTGTTCAAAGCTCATGAGAGATATCATTGTTACATATATGTAACAATATATTTATATGTATATGGAAGTGAGATGGGGTTGAGTCTTAAGGAATTAAGGGCCCAACTACTGGAGTCATAATAGCCTATGTGAATGAGCATTGTAACCAAGCATTTAGGGTAGGGGCTCAAGTGTACATGTTCATTCATTGCAGGGGAGTTCATTTGATGAGGGATAAAGGGATACCCCCTATAATATCATATGAACGGGATATAAAACCAAACACACACATGCTGGGGAGCCCAGAGCCATTGTATTTCGAGGGAGTGGTATCATTTTCTATGTTGTGAGGAAGAATTTCCCCAAAAGTTCCAAGTGGATGTTGGTTAAGATCCCAATGAGATTTAATTGTCAGGGCGATGTGGCATGGTGAGGCCTATTTCTGGGGCAACCTTCCACTGAATATCCATCATTGATTATGTAAGTTCTTCTCATCGTTGTATGGACCTCGAAGGTTTTACCCTATATTTTTCGAAGCGAGACTAGAAAAAACCCCATTGGGATTTTACTGTCGAGATGACTGGTATTGTGGGGTCATTTTGTTTGGTGATCTTTGTGACAAAGAAGAGGACCTCAAACTATTTTATAACAAGAAATTTTGTTTCACCACATAGCTAAGAATCCAATGGGAACAATGTCTAGCATGGCAGGTGACATGGCCTAAGGGTGATGTGGTGACTTGGGAGGTAATACATGTGTTAATTTGATTTGGGTTTTTTGTTCGACCAAGTGACCTATAAATCGGTTACATGTGGCACTCCTAGAATGGATCCATATGGAAGGGTGATGTCACACCAGAAATAAAGGTTTATGAATCACCATTATGCCTTAACCCTGGTGAATTCATGAGGAGATGAGTGCAATCCTTTTTGGATTTTATTCCTGGGGTGACGTAGTGGCGATGGTGCGCACATGCCTAGTTATAATTTAAATCAATTCAATGTGTATGAGGAACAAAAATAGACCGCAGACCACTGGTTGGAGCACATGCTGACGAAGGGGTGTGGTAGTATGACGAGGAAAATTCCATGAAACCCCATCACCTCAATCCCAGATATTTCATAAGAGGTTAAGTGGGAAAATCTTGGGATTTTATTTCCATGATGACATGGAAAGGAGGCTAGTGGACATGTCATATTGGAGCACAGGTTCCTCATTGGCTATTAGTGTCACATAAGAGGTTTAAAAGGCCATGTCACCTTGGCAGTTATGAATGCATCAAAAGGAAAGGAAAGGGAATTAAGGATGTGGCAGGGGAAGATATGAGCATGCAGTAGTAGTGAATTTCATTCGAGTGCATGGGATAAGGGGTCCATGAGGGATCCACTTAACCCGATAATATATTCCTTGATAGTTTCGATGGGGGACTAAATAGGGAATTCTCAAATTTTTATTTTGGAGGTGATGTGGAAAATAAGGGTCCCACATGATATTTATATATAGTTGGAATGGTTTTAACACTTCTATGATAATACATGTGCGAGTTTTGCAAGCCATGGAAAGGGAAGCACCTGCATTTGTGACATTGAACATGAACGGGTCAGAAACTTCCATGTGTGAAACGACATGGATTCCCATGTGGTACCCATGTGGGGACGACTTAGGTGCCACATGGCAGCCATAGTGACATGGCACTACCTGATAGGCTAGAATTTAAACAACCATATATTTTTATCCAAGAGTTGGATTGAGGCAAAATAATATTGTTGGAAAGGTCTCGATGAAAAGAATGCAACTATTTCATTCAATTTAACTTTTGAGGAGGTTGAAAGGTTCAAAACATTTAGAACCCATTTCCATAACTAGACCTTGGAAGTTGGTTCATTATAGTAACTTCCTCCTTCTACTCTTAGTATGGGCTAGGGATAGTAGGGGATATGTTATAGAGTGGTATAAGAGCTTCCAGGTTCAACACTTAGAATGCATAAGATTTATCATATAATAAATGTAGAAAAATGTTTCAACTTTAGAAATTTGGGAATAAATTACTACCTTGTTAAAAAATTAATAGAGTAGTAGTTCCAATCCTTGGAACTCTGGAGCTAGAGTGGAGCTCTATATGTGAGTGATGCGATTGAATTTAGATACGATTTCATTCTATTTATAGAATTTTATTTTGATTTGTGTGTTGGTTGAAAGGATGTTCTGGTATAATTGATTTTATTGAAAAAATGCAATGGTATTGCATGTTTTTTCCATTAGGCATCTTGAAGGTATACACAATCTATTGTTGTGACAATGGACGTGTGTTATTTATTTAATTTTTACAGAAATACCTGCATGGTTTTTTGTATGATTGTTTAAGTGGGGTGTTCTTACACTCTTGGGAGAAATGTACATGTGAATTCTCAAACGGTATGAGGGATTGGCAAAATATATGTGTTGCTTATATTGCATAGCAGAACTATTTCTGGTTAAATTTATATATTTATGTATATGCTAATTGGAAGGGATAATTCGATGTCCTATAGGTTATATGATTGATATACTTGATGAATTGGAGGTATAGCGTTTGTGACTATATTAGAGAGTTGAGTGATTTTATAATTGTTTTTTGTGGGTGTTGGTTATAGCACTATGACCATGGCTTGTATATTGATTATTTGCATGCACAAAGTGAATTTTGGGTGTAACCATGTAATCAATGGTTATGTCCTAACTTGGGATTGCATAGAGTTCCTATGATGCATTTTCTAAATGTGAAAAATTATAAATATGATAGATGGGTGTGGTTTCCTCTCTGACCCCTCAAGGTTTCATATGCCATGACTATTGGCCTTAACGGAAATGCTGAATCATTCAAAAATATGTAAAAACTTGATTGAAATATGGTAATGATGTTATTAGTAAAAAGGTTAATTTTTAGTTACACTATTAGTCTGGATCAAGGATTGAATCCTAACATTTTCAATAGCATGATGGTAATATGATAATGTGTGTATAATTATTCGAAATTTTGAAACCAAATTAATGTATATGATAAAAATTATGTCATGGTTGAAACATGTGACTAATAATAATTTTAAGGTATGTGAACAACTGTAGGGGTAATGTTATTATCTTACCATGGCAAGATAATAGGAAATATAATTATTTTATTTTATTAATACACTAGAAATTGAGTGTATGTGTCATTTCATAGCAAGACTTAGTGGTAGTAAAAGGAAGAATGTATTGTGGCATGGTGCAGGAGGATATGGACTAAGTCCATCAAGGACAAGAAAGAGGGAAATTCCTCCAATGAAAAAGAACATTTATGAATTTGGAGGTTGAGCTCAAGGACATGAGAGCGGAACTCAAGGATTTCAAAGTTAAGCTTAAAATTTTCAAGGTAGAGAATCGAATTATTCTCAGGAGCCAAAAGGATCGAGTAGAATTGAATTCCATAGAGAGTCAAAAATTTTCCTACCTTTAAAGGCTATTGCAATACACTCCTAGTCTCCGAGATGTGGAAAAAATCCTATTGGAAAGGCCAAGAAGAGGCCCCATGAGTATGAAAAGAAAAAGAAGCCGATATCATGTTGGTTCTATGGGTAGGAACACTTGAGAAGGGGCTCTCCCTGTAGGAAGGAAAATAAGGAGCAAAAACTCTGAAATCTACACGAACATAAATCTACAATGAAATATGTTGAAAAGGAGGATGGGGCATCCCCTCAAGCTCCGTAATATATGGATATATATATTGAAAAGGAATTTCCCTGAGTGTTACTTGAAGGGAATTGTGACTTCAAAGTTGTTGAGAACCTTGGGAAAACTCTCAAGCTAATGTGTGTGTGTGTGTGAAAATGAAGGATGTGCTAAACTTTGAAACTCATGGGAATCGAGTCAAATTTTGGGACTTCTATATTTTAATGCTTATGTGTTATCTCTTTAATTTATTGGCCTCATGGATTGTTTATTGCCTTGATTTAATGAATTACGCATGGACATGCTATTTTTTTTGGAATTTTTATGATCGATATTGTGAATTCCATTCTTTTGTTAGTTCCCTTCTTTTATTTTTAATTTTTCCTTGCAACTTTCATGCTTGGGATCTTAGGAAAAAATCATTGGGTGTGGCTAAGAGACCATGGAGCTCTAGTAAGAGATCTAAGGAGCCCTAATGCATAACTAAATAACATGAACAAAAATTAGCAAGGTGGGGATTAGGTGATGGGTCGGGAAAGACCATCGTTGGTGTATGATGGAGCATCACTCCTAAATGTGACAACAACCAGAAATGAAATTATGTTCAAGATGAAAACTATTTGTGTTATTGATAATATCATTATAGGGAGTTATCTAAAACTCTGGTTTTATTTGACATATGTTAATTTAAGATATGTCCATGAATAAGTGGAGAGTAGTATGACATCCAAGAAGGTTGGTTGAGTCCATGGGAAAAAATGGATCATGAAATGGAAGACATAAAAATGGAACGAAAGAGGTTCTCGTAACCTTAACTCAATTTAAATATGTAAATTTGTGATATATTAATGATCATGAAAATTTGTATATACATAATTATGAATTCCATTGTAACTGATAGGTTTTGTCCGGAATCATGATTATGGAAGAATGATGGGTTATATTTATTTCATGAAAATGTAGATGGAATGTAAGATTCCCGATTGTGTGAGGAATCAATTGGGAAAAAATAATCATATTTGAACTATGATTTTAATATCACGAAATTATGATTCTTATATTTTGCCTATGTTTGCAATATGAACCGGGAGTGTTGAAGGATATATCAGCAGAACTAAAGCAATGTGATCTGCGACATGCCGAGTCAAGGATGGACAATTAAAGGAACCATATATCCAGGATTTGGATTGAGGGTGCACTTGGAAAAAAAATGAAAAAAGGAAATATTCAAGTGAAGGAACATGGTCCTCTAAATTCTCAGTTTGGGTGGAGTCCTTGTATCCTTTAGATTACTGATTTATACAGGTAGATATGGTATAGTCTTTGGATTCTTTATGATTTGAAATTGTGGGCTTCCAGTCGGTTACAGTGTTGTGTACATGATGTATTATGCCATTTTTACATGTTGTGTTTTATATGTGTGTATGTTGTATTGTGCCACATTTGCATTTTATTCTGCCCTATGTATATGTATATCTATTATGTAATGTGTTTGGGACAGGCAAGTAAGGGATTGTCTAGGCTCGTGTGTGATGATGTATTTGGAATAGGCATGTATCAAAACTTCCTATTCTTTGAGGGTGGAGGCATAAGCCTTTGGATTCCATTGAGAGTGGAGATATAAGACTATGGATATCCTTTTTGTTTGATGATGGATGTGGGACACCTCTAGTCTCCCTTGATAGACTAATGGAAAATACATGAGGTGTAGTTTGAATTATTACAATTTATTTATGATTAATCTCATGAGAGATTGTATATCATATTATAGGGAAGCATGGGAATTTCCCAATTTGGGTGAATTAATTTGGTTGCAGCACCAACAAGCAACAACTTGAAGATATTAGAGTACACAACAAAAGCACCGAAAAGACTACAAAGAGCCACGAAAAGTGGCTAGTCCAAGTAAAATTTTCATGTCTATTTAGTTAATGAGAAAGAAAATTGTGTGTGTGTGTGTGTGTGTATAATGTAATTGTAAATGAGCTTCATTATAAAGCTCACAATGATTTAATTTAGGACTAAGCATGTTTTTTCATTGTGTTCGGAATTAGAACATAGAGGATGGCGTTCCTCTGAGGGGTGGGGATTTGTGATGACCCCAAGCTAATTTCTCCTTCACTGTAAATATTTAATATAGTTTGATTATAATTAAAAATTTATGAGAATTGGGATGCAGATTCTAGAGTTTGAGGAAAGAGGTTGCTCGGGATTTGAAAGAAGCTTGATTTTTTTTATGGTATCCATGAATGACTGAAAAATATTCCTTAAATTGGGCTAATAATATTAGTTAATGGAGTTGGGCAAGAGGACAGAGAACCATGCATGCCTTGGGAAAATTAACAAGGCGGAAAGGACAAATTAATGGGTGATGGGCCACCTCGGTAGTTGAGATAGTTGAAGTCAACAAACAAGAAGCAATGGGGAAGTGTTGACACAACATCATTCCCACCACCACTAAAAAATGATAGAACCATCGTGGTCAAAAGAGAATATGGGTGATAAGAGTATCTATGCACACAACTAAAAGAAGTTGCAACACGGTAGTGGGAGGACTTTTAGAGAAGGGAATATAGCGGGAGGTAATTTTCCTTGAACAAAAAATTTTGGGAACACAACATTATCATCTAGCACATTGTCATGCATTGGGGGGAGATGATTTTGATAAAGACAAAAATTGAGAATGCAAGAGAGAATTTTTGAATAAGAACAAGAGGAGAAACTCTAAGGAAGACGATAAAAAAGAAACGATTACACTATAAAGGGAGAAATAAATCGATAACACTGGGGAAAAGAGGACATAGCTCTATGTCACTACCAAAACACAAGAAGTAGAGTAATCATTCGATTGAGAATTGGGATATGGAAGAATATCCCTCAGGTGAGGAAAATAGTTTATAGATTCCCTGTAATATTGGAGGGTGGAAATGGCTTTCTCTAGATTTCCTTGATAGGTAGGGTGGAGACGTCTACTTTGGATTCCTAGTAAGGATAGTTATTTATCCTCCTTTTGCTTGTTTTCTATATTTTAGATTGTCTTTTGGATTCCGAGGATTGGGTGGAACCACTATGTGAAATATTTTTTTAGGGTAGACTCGATGTTAAGATTTTGGATTCCCTCATTTCTTTTTTGGTGGAGGTGAACCTCTCGATTCCCTGCTTTGGCTTGTAATGGTAGAGCTAAAATTCTCATTGAGGTAGTTGAAGGGTGGAGGTGGTGGGACTGTATATTCCCTATGAATAATTGACTACACTAAGTAGCTGGTGGGTGGATGTGGTTGGTCCTCTAGAGTTCATGTTTCAACTATAAATATTGGTTTAATCCCTTAAGCATTCATCCTCAAGCTCTAGAATCTAGCTCAGGGGTGACTACTACAAAAATGATTGGCTACAGTGTGCCTAAGGTTGGGTGAAGTTTTGAAGTATCAATTTGAGTTTTTAAGCACATAATATAATATAAGTATATACTCAAACCTTTACTCATTGATTTTATGCATATGTTTGATGTGCTAGCCTAAAACCTATTTTGGTATTGAATCAATGTGTTGGTCTAATGTTTGTGATATAATGTGGAATGTGATTTATAAATGCTTAAGGGATGTTGGTTTCCTATATGTGCTCACAATATGGTTTTATGTTTATTATCATTCAAAGAGACCAATAGATCTTTCACCTCTTATGAGCTTGAAATTGGCCTAATGTGCCTAAGTATAATTTATAGAAAAATTCAAATGTATTTATTATATAACTAACATATTTGGATTTCAATCCTTATTATCAGTTGCTAAGCTCAGGAAGAATAACATTACATATATGTATAATGTATACCATTTCATACGATGGTTGGTTTGGAGCCTTCATACGCTATGAGAGATAATGCTTCCTTTCCCTTGCACTTGAGGGATTTAGGCTATATATATATATATATATATATATATATATATATATATATATATATATATATATATATATATATATATATATATATATATATATATATATATATATATATATATATATATATATATACACACCTTTTCACGACTCATTTGTAGCATTTATAAACTCATGAAGGATAGTTGGAACATTGTGCATTCGCACACAATATAAGCTCAAGAGGGATAGCTCCAAGAGGTTTGCAAAAATATATTTTTATGCATATGGAAGTGTTCAGGGGTTGAGAATTAATGAATTAAGGCTTGGATGCTCGATTCATAATAGCCCATTTGAGTAGGCTTGTAACCAAGCATTGATGGTGAGGGCTTGAGCATACATTTTCTTTCGCCACAAGGTTGGAATTCGTTTGACATGGGATAGAAGGGAGACCCCTTGACGTATCATGTGACCAGGAATTGCGACCAAGGGCACACAAGATAGGGATCCCAGAGCCATTGGATGCTAAGGGAGGGTTAGCACCATTCACGTGCCCTGGAATAATTAACCCATAATTTCTAATCTACGGTTGGTTCATATCCCACCAAGATTTCATTATTGAGGTGATGTGGCATGGTGGGGCCCATTGGTGGGGAAAAATCTTGCTAAATATATTTCATTGGTTTCTTAAGCACTTACCACCATTTGATGGACCTCGAAGGTTTTACCCAAAAGTTTTGGAAGGGAGACTAGGACAAACCATGTTGGGCTTTTACTGTCGGGACGACGTGGCGTTGTGGGGTCATTTTTCTTGGTGTTATTTGTGATGAGACAAAGAACCTTGAAATATTTTGTAATTGGAAATTATGTTTCACCACTCATTTGAGGATCTAGTGGGATCCATGTCTAGAATGACAGGTGATGTGGCCTCATGGTGATGTTGAAACCTGGGAGGAAAGACATGTGTCAGTTGCATTTTTTTTGTTTTTGTGGGGAAAAGTGGCATGTAAATCAATTACACATGAAACTTATGGAATGGAGCCACATGGAAGGGTGATTCCAGCACGATGATAAAGGTTGATGACATCATCCCAGTGCGTCTACCTCGACAAATTCATGAGGAGTTGGATTTTATTCTTGGGGTGATGTGGTGGAGGGGGAGCCCATATACCTAGTTGTAAGGTAAAGAAATGCAACACATAGGACGAAAGGAAAATACCCCATAGGTTTGGCTAAGGCACATTCCCACAGAGAAATGTGGTGGCATGAGGGTGGGGGTACGAGGGAGTATTAGGGTCGGGGTTCAATGGAGTATGACAAAAAACATAATTATGGGGGTGTGAGGGAGTATGCAAGAAAACATAATTCTTCATCAGGGGGGGTGTGGAGGAGTATGAGAGAAAACACAATTATGAGGATGTGGGGAAATACTCCCTACTCCCTCCACCCTCCACTCTTATACTCCTTCAAACCCCACTCTCATGAGGTTAGGGTATTGGGGTGAGGGTGAGAGGAGGTATGAGAGAAAACATAATCATGAAGATGGGGGGAAATATAAGAAAAAACAAGGAATATAAGAGAAAAAATAATTATATTTTCTCTCATACTCCCTCCCACCCTCATGATTATGTTTTCTCTCATGGTCTCTCCCAAACCAACACAAAATATGAGAGAAAATATAATTATGATTTCTATAATATTCCCCCTCACCCCCAACCTCATGTGAGATAAAACATAATTAGGTTTTCTCTCATATTTATCCCCTCACCTCCACTCTTTTGATGGTGAGGGTTGGAGGGAGTATGAGAGAAAACATAATTATAATCCCTCCTCTCTCATGAGGATGGGTGTGAGACGAATATGAGAGACAACATAATTATTTTTTATCTCATATTCTCCACCATTATGTTTCATCTCATATTCCTACCCCCACCTACACTCTCATTATGGTGAGGGTGGGAAGGATTATGAGAGTAAACATAATGATACTCCCTCTTCTCAAATGAGGGAGGAGGTGGAGGGGAGTATGAGAGAAAACATAATTATGTTTTCTCTTGTATTCCTCATGATCCCAACCCCCATGGTGATAAAAAACATAGTTATGTTTTCTCTCATGCTCCCACCACCCTCATGAGGGTGGAGGTGGAGGGGAGTATGAAAAATATAAAATTTTGACAATATTTTTGTAAAAATGTTCAAATTTATATGATTTTATGTCATCACTATAACATTTTTATGCTTTTTCAAAATAAAATTTGAATGAATCATTTTTAATAAAAAATAGAAATAGGGGGGTGGATATGAGATAAAACATAATCATGAGGGTGGGGTCAATATCAGAGAAAACATAATCAATTTTTCTCTCACAGTTCCCCCAAGGGAGTATGATAGAAACAAATTATGTTTTCTCTCATACTCCCCTCCATCGCCACCCCCATGACGGTGGGGGTGGAGAATTACGAGAACTTTGAGGTCTAAAATGGGCCTCCTAAGAAAATTATAAAGTAATATTGGAAATAATAAAATACGACTAGATTACAGATCAAATTTTAGAGGGATAAAATAAAAATACTATTTTTTCAACTCGTATTTTCAACTTATCTCCCTATGCGTTACTCAAATTTTGAGTGGGAACACTTTTTGGATGCATAATTTGATTCCTCATCCAAGGCGTACCTAATTTTCATACTTTATGATGGACCCTACTACACGAAAAATGAGAAATACATGAAAAACGTGATTGCAATCACATTTTTTCATGTAGCAAGGTCCATCAGAAGTATGCAACATGGGTACTCCTTGGATGAGGAATTAAATTTTGCATACAAGGAGTACTCTCACTCGAAATTTGACTAAAACTTTAGGGATATAAATTGAAAATATATATTGAAAAAATAGTTTTATTATTTTATTATTTTTTAATATTTTTACTTTTTTACCCCAAAAATGGTGAATCATCCCCATTGGTTCAAATCATCATCTTGAATCCTATTGGTTCTTATAAATTTTATTTTGGAGATAAATCTCCAAAAAGAGATGGAGGAGATGGTGACAAGCCTCCAAAAGGGAATGCGGGGAATGGTGAAAAACCAACTTTAACTCCAACTTTCTCTTCACCTCCATCCTCATCACCATCTTTGCCATCATTATCTTCTACATTAACCCTTTCATAAACACCTCCACATTCTCCAAAGGGACATGGTAAAAATTCAATTTTAATAATTGACATAAATTTTGAATTTCCTATGTATAATAGAGAGGAAAATGTTGAGAGATTAGATAATTGGGTTTTTCATCTTGAGGTGTATTTCAGAATACAAAGGATCCATGATGATGAGACATATATTCAAATTGCTTCGTTAAGGTTGGAAAGTGCATCACTCATTTGGTGGGAATCCAAAACTCAAGAAGACATGAAGAAACATGGTAAGAGTTTATCTTCTTAGAATGATTTTGTTGCTGCAATAAGAAGACAATTTTATCCACTAGCATACATGCAGAAAACTATCATGGATTGGAAAAACTTTAGGAAATTAAAGGGTCAAAGTGTGCAAAGTTATACCCAAGAGTTTAGAAGGAGAGCATTGATTCCGGGTGTACATTTATCATCTCAAGATACTTTACTCAAATACATTGGAGGTTTGAATATCTACGTGAGACATACAATTATCATGTTTAACCCTACAATATTAGATGAAGTTTTTGTACAGGCCACACATCTAGAAGAAAGAGCGAAACATGTTTCTAATGAAACAATTGAGAACACCTTTGAGTCTGGACAAAAAGGAAAGGGTAATTTCAAGGGAAAAGGAAAGAAGAATGATACCATCAAGATGGAGAAAGAAAAAAATTCTTGAAAACAAGGTTCCAAAGAGGGCCATGATGAAGATCATTGTTGGAAACTTCATCCAGAGATGAGAATGAAAAAGGTTAAAAACAAGTAGAAAGAGAAGACAACTACAACTACACAACATGATTTAGGTTCTAATTCTGAGTATGAAACGAAGATCACAGTTATGGTTTTGAAAGGTAAGGAAATTGCAAGTACTAGTTCTTCAAAGTGTCTCAATTATACTCAATATCAAAAAACAAGAATTTAGTTTTCTCACATTAGAGTTATTTCAAAACATACCAAGATAGACACACTATTTGATAGTGGTTCACAAGAAAATATTATCTCAGAGGACATTGTCAAGAAGTTAATTTTGAGACAATTCTCATCCTAAGCCTTATCCTTTTGGTTGGGTATGTGAGAATGCAAAATTTCAGGTGACAAGGAAGTGCACACCTATATTTCTAATAACTACAAACTTTCTTGATGAGGTTGAACTTGATGTATTTCTACTTGATATATGTGGTATAGTTTTGGGAAGCTCATATTTATATGATAGGAGAGATATTTTTCATCACTATGAGAATAAATATCATTTGTTCAAGAATGGGATTGAGTACATCGTTAGAGCACATAGAAAGGAATTGAGTTTGATTCTTTTTAATGTTGTACAAATGAAGAGGATTGCTAATGCTATTCAGAATTTTGCATTGTTAATGTTCAAGCACAAATATGTTGAGGAACCTAAAGTATTTCAAGGATATGAAATAAGTTTGAAATCTGATTTCATTGAGGTTTCCAATGCATGTGATAAGATGTTTAAGGAGTCTAGCATGTTGCCTCCTAAAGGAGGTAAACAACATGAAGTGAAATTGCAGTAGGCTGCATAAATGTTGAACATTGGTGTGAACAAGATGCCAATGTTAAAGAATGAAGGGGTAAAAAATAAAATGTAAGATATATTTGAAAAATAGGACATTGGTTCTAAAACATCTACTTGTGGGTATCATAATTTTTTAGCTCTAAAAAAGGATGGTGCATGGTGATGGTGATCACATTTGGTAAAGAGTTGAGCCAAGTGCAAGGCTAGACATGGTAAGCATCGTCATAATTAAATTTCTCAAGGTGAAAGAAACTTGAAATTGTTTAAGTTTCCTTTCTTTGGAGATCGAGGAGTGAATTTTAAAATTCATTAAAGGGCAGTTTTATGTTCTGGAAATATTGGAAAATTGCAGCAAGATGTCATTGTTGACAATAAGACAAGGACTCCAAAAGTGATGTACTTTCATGAAAAGCACAAAGCGACAAATCCAAGCAAAGTTAAGTAGATTGAGAATGGAAGGGTGAGGGAGTTGTACCCTCATATATTTTTTGAATGATAATGAGATTTTGGATGTTTAAAAGCTTCCACTGGGGAGGAATGATCTGATGGATCAGTTTAATGCTCAAAATTCAAATTGCACGGATTGAATCGACACCAGCGCCAAAGTGAAGATCTTGTCACCCTAAATCCAACACAATTCATTTCACTCAAAACTGATATCGAATGCTTGCAATATCACATTCTGATTGAATTGGAAAACATTTAAATTTTTTGAAAATGGGTTGCAAGTACACCCAATCACAAATCCGTACACTGCCACTGGGAATTTGACTGGGTTTGACTATGTATTGTGTGGGCCTATGTATGATCAAACATTTTCCAATTGTGGTTGTTCGAGGTTGCTGTGATTTTATTGGTTCATTGGTTGTTGTGTTGGACTAATTAGGGAGTGCCATGTGGGCCAATTGGTGGCTGCCAAATGGCCTCCTCTCATTTCTGAAATTTTTTGGTATGAGGCCGAAATGCCTCTGCAGGATTCAAAATCATGACCTCCCATCTGACAGCATGGCTCTTTACTTCCCTACCTACTGTGGTCCTTGTAAACCATAGTAGCCAAAACCTATTTGAAATTTAGAAAGTTTTATAATGGGGGTCATGACCAGGGTTAACACTAAACCCCAGTCAACCCAACCACACTAAATGTAGGGAAGTTAGGGTCAAGGATTAACCCCAGCCCCAACATTATATTATATTCTTAGGACCATAGGTTATATCGCAAAATGATGCAATGCATGTAATATGCCAAAACATTACCACTGCAACATATTATATGTTCCAAACCAAATAACAATTCAAGACAAACCATATGAAATATTTTTACCCAAAGCTTATGGCAGAGTTATGTTGGGCGGTCGGTTCAACCAAAAATTTATTATTATGATATGTGAACGGAATGGGAAGTTAGGGTGAAATTTTATGTTATCGCATGGTTATAGCCATACCACCTGCGGTCTCAAAATTGTCACATGACACGGTTCAAATGGTAGTTAAGCTTGATGTTGGTGCAATTATTGTAAACCGATGGTTCCGGAATACCTGTCACATGCAACCATATAGGAGTAGATTTAAGGTTTTATGTTAGGTCGATTCAAGCTGAAAGAACCTTACTGTAGTTTATTATTATACCACAGTTAATATATTGGTTTGGAGTTAGTTTAAACTTTTTTGAAAACATGGAGAAGCCACACTTTATGTGTGGGTTATATATATATATGGCGCGAGTTTTCATACTAACCATGGCGGGAATAAACCAAACCACAGTCAAACTTCGGTTCCAAAGTGAGTTAATAAATCAGTTGTCCAAACACTCCAAGATCCTATGGCCTAAAACACAACACTTGGAATTTTTAATCGGTTCATACGTGACATAGACCATTTAAGTGTTTGAAAATTTTCACCTGAACTGATGGGAATCTCATTAGTGCGGGGAAAAAATATCACCCCACGTGGCAAAAAATGTTTGATAGTTAGCAGGTGGGTGCAATTTGGAGGATAGTTAGTAGAAAAACTTTGCAAAGGCATAATTCAGTCAGTTTTCTACCTTTTTGAGTGAAGAAAGAGCCTAAGTAGGGGTTTTTTACTATTATGGAGCCATTGGAGACATTATTTTAGTATTTTGAGCATTGTAACTTGATCTAAACACATATTTTTGAGCATAATGAAAGAGGCCCAACATTGGACGCTGGACCAGGAGATGTAGCCCAGGAGGGGTAAACTCCTTCATCATTTGATGTCTTTTATATAATGTTATGGTATTGATGTATTATTTATTTTTTATAAAACTGAGTTTAAAATCATGTTTATGTGTTAATGAAATTGAAATAATTGGCTAAAAATGCCTAAGAAATTCACTTGCAATTTTCATCATAAATTTACATATACAGATCATTCATGCACAATTCAACAATAAAAAATCGCTTGATTTCATCCGATCTATCAAATATTTAGCAAGAAAATTTCACAAATCACAAGAAGATATTGAGAATGTTGCTTTATTACACTTTAAAGGACAATTTTCTGAACAAACTCACTTGTATGTTTCACAAATAGATTATATATCTTTGTACATGTCATGTTTACATCGAAGGAAGATGATAAATTGGGAGGTTCCATTACTAGGAAGGAATTGGTTAAGGTTATGAAGCAATATGACAAAGAAAAGAGTTTGGTCTCCGACGAATGGGGATTGGGGCTATTTCTACATTTTAAAGAGCTAATGATTCCATATCTACTATGGTTTGTGGAAGAATCGAGGACACTTGGGTTTTTCATGGGTGTTATCAATGCTACATTTATCGCTTTAATCCCCAAGAAAGAGAAACCTAAATCATTTCTTGATTATAGGTCGATACTTATGCAATTTGGTCTACAATGTGATATCTAACCTGATCGCTCGTAGAATTAAGCATGCAATGTCAAGACACATCGTTGAGGAGCAGTTTGGGTTTTTAGAAGATAGGCAGATACAGGATGATATTTGTGTCACCCAAGAAAGGATGCACTCCATTAAATCTAGGAATCAGAAGGCATGCCTCCTCAAGGTAGATCTTATCAAGGAATATGACTGTATTGATTGGGAGTTCCTTAAGTTGGTACTGATAAAAATAGGAATATCCATTCAGAATGTTAATTAGATCATGGGTTGTTTAAAATCATCCAACTTTGCGATTATAATTAATGGATTTCCTTCACAATTTTTCCAGGAATTCAGAGGTGTGAGAAAAGGGTGTGACCTTTCTCCTCTACTATTTTTGCTTTCATTTAATTCCTTAGTATAAAACTATGCGCATTTAGGGATAATGGAAATATAATTGGGGTATGGATGGCCAAACAGATTTCTATTACACACCTTATGTTTGTAGATGATATTCTACTCGGAGGCCAATATTCCATCAACGAATGGGAAAATATATATAAGATCACCATTTATTTTGGGTAGGAATCAAGGTTATGTATGAATGAAGGGAAGTCTCTACTAATTAGTATGGAATGGGAGACAGATAATCTTAAGGAGATCTAGATGCTTTTAGGAGTAAAAAATTTGACCATTGAAGAGATATTTTCTTATATGGGGTTTTTCCTTAAGCCTACAAGTTATTTCAATTTGGATTGGGATTGGCTGACTCATAGATTTTAGAAGAAACTCTCAGGTTGGAATCATAGATGGCTTTCAATGGGAGGTAGGATTGTTTTGTTGAAATTTCTCCTTAAAAATCATTCCATATATTGGATGCATTTGTTTCTTCTACCTATGTAGATTATCCATAAGATAGATGAAATCATGGCACACTTCCTGTGGGCATGAATACAACATAACATGAAAGTCCACTAGCTTTGGTGGTCAGATATTGCTCCGCCTATAGAAGACGATGGTTTGGGGTTCAAGGATACCTTGTCTTTGAACAAGCCATTGATCGTCAAGAATATGTGGAGAGCAGTTTCAGGTAGCTGTTTTTGGGAACACATAATTGAAGGTAAATGTATGTATGGACAGGATTTTGCCACAAGGATTGGCAGAGGGGCAAGGAAGAATTCTAATAGATCGATGATATGGAGGAGTATGTTGAAAATCCTACAATGGATGGAGGGATTTATCATATGGGAGGTAAGAGACGGTTACAGTCTCAATATTGACTTAGATGCCATATGTGGGATGAGTGTAAATCACACTCTTTCATAACAGATTCTTGACCATCTACATAGTATGGATATCTACTTTTTGAGATAGATACATTAGACAGATGGACATAGTATTTATTTGCAAAAATGGACAAGAGAAACAGAGCTGGGTATTTTATAATGTCACAAAGCTAAATGGGAGAGATACATAACTCATTTAATACATGTAGACATCGAATTAGAGGAACAGTGGGCATATGATATCATGGTCTCGGGAGGTATCATTAGAAAGGGAGCGTTGAGGGTCAAATAAATATATCATAATCTGCCTAGATCTGATAAGATATTTTATTGCAATGATTGGTCACAAATAATTTGGAAAGGACATATCCATCTTAAAATTAAAAAAATTCTAGCATGTTGTTAATGACAGAATTTTAACTTGGAAAAATTTACAAAAAAGAGACATTAATGGCCAGGGAATGTGCCTGATGTGTAGGAGGGAATTGGAGAGTTCTCCTCATTTATTACTTACATGTACAAATGCGAGGGTAGTGTGGGATGGATGTAGGGGGGAACTAAAGCTCAATTCGATAGGGTATCATCATTCTCTCAATTCTTGCATACAGGTTTGGTATTGAAAAAACAAAAGGTTTAAATATATTCCATTTTTTATTTTGTGGATCATATGGAGAAGCAAAAATTGTTTCATCTTTGATTAGAAGCTCGTGCAGGTACGTGAAAACATCATAAATCCCATTACGCTCTACAACAAGCTAGGTAAATATATGAAGGTTTATAGAAATGGCACATGAAAATACAAGGAACTATGGAAAACTTTCCTTGTTGGCTTCTTTAATCACTACAAGGAAAAGACCCTCTAGCAGATGTTTTTGAGGAACCACAAAGAAAAATACCCCATACATCCATTTCGAGTGGAGGTTACTAGAGGAGGTTTGCGGGTGGAACGTTTTGTGGATGTTTTCCTATCAATGCTCTTATCGTTAAAACTCGCCCCAGTGCTCTCAAAAAAATAAAGCACCGGTGTGGCTGAAATCATTGGCACACCAGACACCGTTCACTCTATACACACACGCCTGGTGCGTCATATTATAATAGAGCACTGGTGCCTCATAACTCGTTTGCGCCGGTGCATTATAAAATACAACGCCAACACCGAAACCACCAGGTGCGGTAGACAGAAACCGCACCGGTGCATCATAAAAAACGTGCCAAAACACAAACCAACTTGTGTGTTTGCAGCAAACATTACTGGTGCACCTATAAACAATGTGCACCGGTAAAGGGTTAAATTAAATGACAAAAAACCTGGATTTTTCAGTTTTCCAATGCTTCTGAGCTATCAATTACTGGTACGCACAATACCATAGAATTCACTGGTGCGCACTGAAAATTGACACACCAGATAGCGTGCACGAAGTACACACTGCCAAGGTGTCCAATTACTGTAACGCATCGTGGCGTCAATACTCATCCGCATCGGTGCATCATAAAACAATGTGTTACACGTTATTTTGTCACCATGACATTTTAACTATCTATATGGGTTCATGATTACTCATATATTACTCCCTTAGAATTCTACAACACCAAAGTTCCTAAAATCAAGCCTTGAAATTGAGATAAAAGATCATAAAAGTCTTAAAAAACACTTGTACCACACTTTATCTTAACATTTCCTGTGGTGCCGCACCTATTTGTTCTAAATCATGTAGAGCTAAACACACTTTTTCTTCATTGAAGGTGCGGACCCCTGTAAAAGGTAAAATGAAGGTGGAAAGTAACATTTAGAAGCCCAACAGTCAAATGTGGAAACTTCTAGAAGCAATTATCCGGTCGAAGGTTCGCTCGTATCATGTATGTTCATTCCTCCATTATGGGAGCCTACCCCTTGTTTTATGGAGCTTAATCCCTTCAAAAGAGGATTCTATCCCCTCTCATGTGGAGCTGCAACCTCTTCTCTTTTCCTATAAATTGAAGCCATAGTGCAGCCTCAAAAGGGAGAGACTTTGAGAATTTTTGAGGAGAAATGTTGTAGAAACTCAGACTCTCTTAACTGATCATTATGTGGGAATGATTACACACCCATGTGCATTTTATCTGAGAGAGTGCAAAGCTTGTCAGAGTAAAGGAAATGCTTGTTCTGGACCCTAGGAAGGCCTGTATGACATCAAGGTGAACATGGTTGTAAGGCTCTTTATTCATCAAAGATAATACGAATGAATCCTATTTTCTCAATGAGTTATTTAATTAAGTAGCTTGTTTATCATTTTTTGTCAATGAGTTATTTAATTAATTAGCTTGTTTCTTGAATTCCTTGATCATCTTGATAGATATATGATTCGTGAATTAGTTTATACTATGCAGGTGCTATTGATTTTTTCCATGTTTGTGATTGCAGATATTTGAAGACGACTCTTTCAAGCAACTAGAAAGAAGATCATTACAAACAACGCTGGACTACAGGTAGGTCTTCAAAACCCCTGTTGTAGTTAATTATGAATCGAATATTATCTAGGGAAAATAGTTTTTTTTGTATGTTTGTTGCTAGTAGTCCAAAGGACACTTGGGAGGTATGTCTTGCCAGCAAGAATGACTTATCTGTCCAACACACTGCGCCAAAACAGAAACGAACCAGTGCGTTCTTCTCTAAGAGCACCGATGCGCTAGAAATAGCATGCACTGGAATAACGTTATATAAAAAAAATATTAAGGCCAAAAAACAGGTGCTTTGCGACTATTACGCACCGGTGCTTTACCATTACTCCGCCCCGGTGCATCATCAAATTTTTGCGCCGAAACTAAAACATCCTGGTGCGCGGTTAGGGAAATGCCCTGGCGTATTATAAACAACGCGCGAAAATTGATACTACCCGGTGCAGTTTTATTTAACTGAAACCACACCGGTGCGCTTATAAAACCCTGCGCACCGAAACAGGGTTAATAAAAAAAAAATTACAGCCAAAAAACTTCATTATTCACTTTCCTCAGTGCTCCAGAGCTCTCAAGCCCCGGTGCTATTTCCATATTTTTGAACCGCCCTGACATCAGTGCTCTCATTGCACCCATTGCACGCACTGCTGCTCTGCATTGGCCACCAATCTGCAACTTTCATTTTTACAAATAGGGGCGAATATTATTTTCCAAATTTTACAGCCAATATGCCTCCTAAACTGTGAAATGTACAGGTATTTTTCTATTTTTTCTATAATTAAGCCTTTTACCGAATCACATATTGAAATAAACTTAAAAATAACCATTAAAAAAATAAAATAAAATTTTTTGTCACGCGGTGCGCTCGAGTTGTTCATCTCACACCGATAGTGGTGATACCTGTAAAATTTACAGGCAGCACTGCTACCGGTGCTAATAGTAACTGCACCATTTCTGGGACGGTGCCGGAAGGTGCCCCGAAAAATTTTAAATTAAAAATATAAAAAGAAAAAGGCGGTGCGCTCATTTATCTAGGCACACCATTGACCTCGGAAATCACAGTGCAGTGCATTGACTTCATTTTTTTCCCCATTTTATGTCAGTGCACCACATTTTGCATTCTGAGAGGGTCAACGGTGCGACCGGGTAAAAGAACGCATCGCCAACTATGTCATTGTCATGAAGTCGGTGCGCTGACACGAATATATGTGCTGAGGCGTATATTTTAGTCAGTGCACCGCTATTCTGAATTATATACAGTCCACGGTGCTTGAAAAATAGACATTGGCACCGAAGCCGGTGGGGTCTATTTCATTAGGGGCCTCAGGAATGGTGTGCTAAAATATTAGGACGCATTGGCACCGATGCGTGACTATTTTTATGGAGCACCGGCTTGTATGTATGTTTTTTTTTCAAAAAAAATTATATATGTATATTTGGAAATACATTTCTATTTTAATAAAATAAAAAAATATTTAATATGGCAATGATTCAGAGAGAACGGGAGCAATAGCAAAAACATCAAGCAGAACAATATGCCATGATTCGCCAATGAGAGGCGAGAGAGAGGGAGAGAGATTGATGCCCTTGCCCTATTACTGCAGATACCGAGGAGATCCTTAAGCAAGTAGGCCTCCTCAAGTTCTATGAGGAGGCTATTTCTGGCCTAAAATCCCATAGTGTGCTTTTGGGACATCTTATTGGTAGGTGGAATGCCCACCGATAGGCTTTTCAGGCTGGTCCTGACCAGTGGTACACACCCACTAAGGAGGAAATTTATTTTATTACAGGATTATCGAGGAGAGGGGTGGATTTTTCCTCATTCCCAGACGTGCCACCTGGTTGTGTAGCAAGGAGTCAATTAGTTTACTCCTAGAGATACATTGGAGCACATGTACTGTCTCCTTCAGAGTTTCAGGTACCTGGAGGTCAGTTACATATAGGTGCTTTTGGTAGACAGGAGGTGCAATGCCTCTCTATTATATCTTCGATCATTTTGCACAACACCAGTGATGGGCAATGCATTATTTTCTCACTTTTATATTACATTGATTCTTTAGTACAGCAGCCACAACTTGTCAAGTGGTCTGCCATTTTTTTGCGACAGTTTTGTACAACCTTAGATAGATGTCGTGCTTATGCACAAGGGAGGGTCAACTTCCCTTTTGCTTTGGAGCTGATTTGTTTATTTTTTGAGAGGTTTCTAGAGATGAGACCTAGTTTTGTTTGACAGCGTCGTAGGCCGATGTTGCAGGCCTAGATGCGCATGTGAGGGCAGATAATTCCCAAGAGGGGAGACACTATGTTTCCAGTGAGGATATCACATGATTTACTAGACTTACTAGCCAGCGTTGGTGGGTTGCATCCCTTCATTATGGTCCCATGTCCTTATGCTGGACTAGATTGGCGAGGGTGTCCCAACATCCTCTTCACTCCTGATGAGCCACTAGATGATAGAGGTAATATTACTGTTTTATTTATATTTATTCTAACATGTTCCTTAACTTGTTTTTATTAAATTATGTAATGAAATTGTTTAATTATTTTTGTATACTTGTAAATATTTTGCAGACGTTGGGTCTTTTGATGGCGATGCGATGCCGGATCCACCACATGATCCAGGTGTCGATCCTGATGATTATGATCAGGAGATGGCTGATGTGCTAGAGGATGAGGTCGGTGGCGTAACAGAGAGACGTGATGATCCTCATGTGCCTCAGGTGCACCGGTACCGCCTTTTGCTAGGCATGGTCGACCAGAGACTAGATACTGGATGGAGTTGGGTAGCCAACTTTGTGGATTGATTACAGATGCGAGCATCATGCCCACTCATTACAGAGAGATACAGGGTGATTATAGATTGATACGGACGTGGAGAGGCATGTCGCGTGACATATACGACCTGATGCTGCATGTCGTAGGAGCTACAACAACTGTTACATGATTGAGGAGGATTGTCCGTAGCTATAGACGTAGTCGAGCTACGGCACGTGATGGACAGTCTGCCAGCAGCCACTCAGATGCATCTCATGATTGTTCAACTCGCGGCGCGCCTGGTGATCAACATGAAGCTCCACTGCCAACATCTAACACTAGTCATCATGGATATGAGGTTGGACCATCGGCCATGTCCAGTCAGCAGCCTGCAGCATCCATCATGAGTACTAATCACGATCGTCATGAGCAGGTTGGACCATCGACCGCCGAGGCTGTAGTACTATTGACTAAGCAGACTACCTCCACTACTAATACGCCTCATATTGATCATGTTGTACTACCACCAGCGGATGCATCCATCAGTACTAGTGATCATCATGATCATAAGCAGGCTAGTCGACCATCGACTGTCGAGGCTACACCCAACTTTACTAAGCAGGCCGCATCCACTTCTACTATTGTTATTGATGTTGTTACACTACCACTAGCACTTGATCCATGACATGATTTATATTACAGTTGTATATTTTTAGCATTATTCAGTTATATTTATATATATGGTCCATGTATTTTATGTTCATGTTGCAGCTGTACTTAATTTTCATGTTGATGATCATCATGATGTGGCACATATTGTTAGTCATGTTAGATATTTTCATTTAATGTTTAGCTTGCAGCTAGATGTGTATATGTGATAGGCCCATGAGTTATTTGACATTATACTGAGATGTATATTTGATGTTTATGTTGTGATGATGTTAATATATAATGTTAATTTGATGTTAATTGAATGTGTTTATTAGTCGAATATGATGTTTGTATGATGGTTATCATGATCGTGATGATGTTTATTAATTAATTTAATATTATTAAATGACCATGATATTTATTAGATATATGTTGTGAATGTAATTGTAATTTAAATTTTAATTCTATGTAAAATTGTAAAATTGTATTTGTATTTGTACTAATTGTAATTTTAAGTGTAATTGTATGTAAAATATTTATTAATGTAACATTCTAATTGTAATTGTAATATTTAATTTATTCTGAAATGATTGTAATTGTATATATGAAAAATTGTAAAATTGTAATTGTAATTCTAATTGTATGTAAATTTCACAAATTGTAATTGTATTTGTAATTGTAATTTTAATTGAATTGTATGTAAAATATTTGTAAAATTTTAATTGTAATTGTAAATGTAATTCTATGTAAAATTGTAAATGTAATTGTATTTGTAACTGTAATTTTAATTGAATTGTTTGTAAAATATTTGTAAAATTGTAATTGTAATTGTAAATGTAGTTATATGTAAAATTGTAAATGTAATTGTATGTAAAATTAAAATTGTAATTGTAATTCTAATCGTAATTCATGTATGTGAAATTAATGTAAAATTTTAATTGTAATTTTAATTCTAATTGTAATTGTAATTGTAATTTTAATTAATGTAATTGTATGTAAAATTTTAATTCTATTAATGTGAAAATTGTAATTGTATTAATGTGAAATGATTTTATTAAAATATTTAAACTTGTAAATTTGCAAATAATTTTAAAATAACAAATCTAGAATAATGTGAATTTTTGTAACATAAAGTTTACAAAATAATGAAAATAAATTCATGTACTTTATAATTATCATTATTCTATTATGATCTTACATATATAAAGTTTAGAAAATAATGAAAATAAATTCATGTACTTTATAATTATCATTATTTTTTATGATCTTACATAAATAAAAAATAAATAAATAAAAAACTAAAGAAACTTTAAAAGTTCGGTGCGCTTATCATCCTAACAGGCCCCGGTGCGTAGTATTAATAAAACGCACCAGTGTGTCACATTCACGTGCACCAGAAACAAATAAACGCAAATAATAATAAAAATGCAACTATATTTTGTTTAAGTTAAAAAAAGTGGCAATTTGAAAAATGGGCGACAAAATATTTTCGAAAATCTAATTTGATAAAATAATTCTTTGAATACTAAATACTTTTCATTATTTCATTATTTTTGCTAAAAAATTTCAGTCATATTTTTGCAGGAGACAGACTTGGAGCAAGAGAGCACGAGGGCACTGTGGATGGCGAAATAAATTCCAATAGAAGTATTCAGACAATCAGAAACCAAAACTCTCGTGATTCAAGTCCTTTATCATACAATTTTAAACCATTTCGTGATTAAATTTAATTCTTTTTTTTACTTTTTCTTCAGTTTTTTATTTTTTCCTGTAGTTTTATCCATTTTTACCTTAAACCCTTTATTTGTTTTTTTTTTCCCTTTCTTCTCCCTGTTTCTGTGATTTAAGAATTAGGGTTTTTCATTTTATATTGACGTCCAACCCACGGGATGACTTGCATAGTCGAATCCCAATCCATTTGGCAATTGCATGAATTTTTGAAAAAATGGAGTTTTCTTTATCGGTGCGCCCTGCGTACGCCACCGCACCGGTGCTTTGTATTATTACAGTGCACCGCGCAATTTCTGTGTCGTAAAAAAATCCGTGTGCCAAATCTAAAATAGATCACCAGTGCTCTCTTTAACTAGGAAAGCACCATACGGTGTATTACACCATTTTTACAATGCGTTTATAATACCCCATGCACCGTTAGGTCTATTACACTATTTTTGCGGTGCATTTGTAATACTAAACACATCGTACGGTGTATTATACTATTTTGCGGTGCGTTGTTAATATAATATCCATGCACCAGCGGTGATGAGGATTTCATGAAAGGCGCACCGGTGTCTCGAGATTTATTTTCTAACTGAAAAGTTGAGAATTTATTTATAAATATATTAATGAATGATATGCTACAGGTTTTAGATTGATAAAGAAATGACTAACAAGATATCGAGTAACAAAAATACCATTAACACATTAGGAAAAGAAAAAAAGGCAAGTTCTTTGTAAATTCTTTATAAAAAATATTATTTTTGAACTATATGTAACTTTAAATAATATGCATTTTTTACTGTGTATCATGTAGAGCCACAAAATGACGAAGCTAGATATGATTATTTTTTATCTATGACCGGAAGAGCGTAAAATTTTAATGGAAAATTGCAAAAAGATGAATCAGGTGAATGAAACAATACTATCAATCCAATATGAGTTTCTTTTTTTAATTATCATTAATAATATACTTAAAATTATTAGATAACATGTGTCAAACACTCTACTAATTCACATTTTTTTAATGTTCTACAGGGACCAACAACTCAGAAAAGGAATGTTTTTCTAAGAAAAGAAAAAAATTAGAACATGCAAATGAAAATGAATTGCTCCTTGGCTCATCCAGAGTGGTGTTGGAAGTTAACAAAACGGGAAAAAAATTTTACAAAAGTTTGAGGAATCTAGTGGAACGAATACAACAACATGCTTCAAATGTAATATATAATCATTGAATTTTTCGATCATTAGGTACAGCAAATAAACAATTTAGCATTAAATATTAATTTTCAATAATTTTCTTGCAGAAAATAAAAGAAAATGGAACCCATTCAGCACATAAAACAAGACGGCAAGGAAGAAAATGGTTGATCTCTAAGTTTGTGAGTAATTGTTACTTCCTTATAACAACTTAACTAGATTTATTTTTTGTATTTTTTAAGTTGTTTTACAAAAATCATCATTGAATGTCTTCAAACAGGTGCTAACATACAAAGAAGAATCATCAGACGAATTGATTGAAATTGGGTTACATATGGGTTGTGAGTATATGTTGGCATATTAGAATTTAATTGTGGAATTTGTAAGCATCTATCGATATTTTTTTAATTAGCTCCATCTATAATTAATAGAAAAAAAACATCTTTTATATTAAATATATGATTTGTTATGGGGTATAAAACTTGCAAGAAACAAAGTATGGAACTGCGTCAACAGATGAAATTTTGAAAGATGGCATGGTACATGGTTTTGAAAGAATGTGTATAGTTTATGAGTTAATTGTTGCTATGGTACGTCATTTTTCTTTTCAATTTAGATTGATGTATATTGTTTAATATTGGAATTTTCATTATTCTCACCAATGTATATACACTCATTTCAGTTTATTTTTATGCTTGTAGATGGAAAATGAAGAAGAATAAAACAATCAACGTCGTGAACACAACATTCCTGAAAATAACCCAAGTCATGGAAGTAGCTCTGGTAGTGACAGCAGTTGAAGCGAAGAATGATGATCACTATATAATTTGGATATCAAAGAAAGGCGTTTTATTTTTTGAAATATGTCTGTGAAATGAGACATTTTGTTTAATGTAATGGACATAGTGTCCCAATTGAAAGACAAAGGGATACAAATAATTGTCCCATTTTGTATGATAAAGACTGTCTTATTCATATATATATATATATATACATAATATTTGTTTTAATTTATTCTATTGTGTTCTCCATTGTCGTTCCCAAATGCACTAATAAAAATTTAATTCATATGAATATTGTTATAAGATTACATATATGTGTCGACTTTTGATGAATAATGAATTTTAAAAAACCACAATAATTCTGATATGATATAAAAAATTAGTCCAAACAACACATTCAAACGCATTAATAAAAATTTAATTAATATGAATATTGTTATAAGATGTGTTGAATTTTGATGAATAATGAATTTAAAACAATCATAATAATTGGATTGTCAGAGGTGGATGTTTCTATAAAAAAAAATGAAACCCGGTGGGTTTATGTGTCTATATGCACCGGTTCATTTATGATTCTATGGGAACCACACTAATATCGATTCCAGTTATAAATATCGATGCGTTCGTGTGATATTGCGCACCGGGGCATTTATGTATCTATAAGCACCAGTGCATTTGTAAATGCCATGTGCACCACACAAATACCGATACAAAATATAAATCTCGGTTCCTTTCTGTGATACGGAGCACTAGTGTCTCATAAATATACATGCACCGATGCGCTTATATGACCTATGGGCACCGCTCAAATCCCAAGACCAGTTAGAATGGCCTCGTGTGTTGTATCACCAACACCAGGCCCAGTGCTATTGTTTTCCTTAACAACCCAGTGCATTCTCCTTAGACCACCCCGGTGCACTGTCTACCAATATGCACTGGTGCGTTCAAACCTGATAAGATCACCGATGGAAAAACATCTGTAATAACCTTCAGTTGCCTATTTTTTTTAGTTGTGTTCAATTTCCGTTAAAAGCTCCGCCAAATCCTCCGTTACTAGAAACGGATGTGGTAGCATATGTTTTTTTGACAATTTTGGCCCATTTTATAACACTAAAAACCTCCTTTATAACCTCTGCTAGAGGGTCTTTTCCTTGTAGTGAATGGAGCAAGTAGAAGGAGGATGTATGGTTGTGGGGAATTCATCTACACAGGACTTGGTAGATATTATCATTTTTGGTGGGAGGGATGATAGGGATCGAATATTAAGGCAAATATTGTTGCTCTATGGGGTGTTTTGATTGCGGAGAAGTGGCTCATAATTTAGAAGATAAAGGTATTTGGTTATGTGAAAGGAATTATCGATTGGGTGAAAGAATATATGAATTTTTTTCCACCTATATTAAGCAATTGAATGAAGAGCATCAGAAAAATGGTAAGCAGTTTTATGGATATACAATTCCATCACATATATTGAGAAAAAATTTGGATGGTAGATCTTTAATCTAAGAGAGGGATAACAAAAGAAAATCGTAAGTTTTTCTTCAATGAATTTTTTCGGGGGAAGCTAATCAACGTTGGACAAATCAGTTACTCAAATAATTTGGATCAAGATCAAGGCACTAATACTCTAAAACATGATTATAAGAAAGGGATGAAGCTGAGTGTCAATCAAAATGGAACAAGAAAACAAGATATTTTTGTAGTTTTGGAACAGGGACAATCATTGATAAAGATGCTTAAAAGTATTATAAATAGGTTTTTTTTGCCACAATGAGGCATGTAATGATAGAACTTATACTTTCTACTTTGATGTATGTTGGAACAATTTCTTTTTTTGTTACAGAAGAATATGGGAACATAATGAAACAATGACGAATTGAGAGAGAAATGAAGAGTATAAATCATGAATGTCATGGAAAATTTTGTACTTACTCTTTTTATAATTAAAGGAAGAAGCATTTTTTTTTAAAGAAAGTAATTGTCATGATCAGGACAATTAATGAATATGCCAAGGGCACCGAAATAATTGATAGATAGGCCACTAGAAAAATGTTAGAAAGGTAATTTGAAGAGATAGTGTCAAAAAATGGTTAATATTTTATCATGTGCGACTCCTTTTATATATTATTCACAACTTCCTTTTGTATGTTCCCTCATTTTGTGTAAAGTGTGGAAGCTTTTCCCACTCTTCGTCCCATGAAGGACCCAGAGTGAACCACATCAACTGAAAATTAATTGTACGAATCATTAAGATACATAGTTTCTTAGAGGAATTATCATGGGTTGGCAGGTGGTCGAACTATGATGATATGATAAATTAATTATCAGGCTGAATCAACAAAATATTTTGACCATGTTTTCCAAATTTAGAGCTCTGAAGCATGCGAATGAAGCATATTTTATGTGTCCCTTTTAAAATGAAAATTTCTACTTGAAGGTGAGAATCCGAGAATATTTTGACCACATTTTCCAATTTCAAAGTTCTAAAGCATGTGATCAATGAAGCATATTTTATGTGTCCCTTTTTTAAATGAAAATGTCTACTTAAAGGTGAGAATCCCATTTATATCGCATAAATTATTATTTAAGAATGATCGTTGCTTAAGACATCTTGACCAAAGTATCTTTATTATGTTGCTCCAATAAACAATTGGTTCATTATAAAGGGAATTTTCACATAGGTAGAGAGTATGATAAAATTTTCTCTCAACCACCTGAGGTGGATATTATTTGTAAACAATTTAATAAATAAGTTGTTTAAAATTTTTTATTTCAATTACTTGAAGTAAATTAAATTGAAATTATTTGTCAAAACTTTTGATAAATAAGTTTTTCAAATGCATTATAACCATTTGAGTCATATCAATTAAATGCCTGAGAAAATTACATAAACATAAAAATGATATATATATATATATATGTTATACATTCTCCACCATGGAGATTCACTTCACTTTACCATGTAGATTTTTAACTTATAAATAGACTTTGTTACCACATCTTGGGCCAATAGCAGGGCGTATCGATACCACATGCCCAAAAATCCATCACTCATATTGATATGACATATGTTCATGTGGTAGACTACTAGAAATATTCTACGATAATCCATGTAGATTAAACCCCTACTATTCACTAATAATTATTCAAGATAATTAAATTAAAATTATGAAAGTCTTAGTCCAAATTAAACTATACAAGAAAAACATGCTTATGGCAACTAATCATGTATGTTCTATTATAATAATCAAGAGATCATGCATGTTATATTGGAATTATGCAAAAATTAAAATAAAAAGAAAAATTATGATAAAAACCGAATTTACTTGAAGTTGAAAATGTTATGATAAAAGAAAAAAATTATGGAAATGTACTCAAACTATTTCCTTGTCATGAATATTTTCTTGACAAATTATCAAATTTTTCTATTACAATTTTTTTAAAGATTATTCTTTTATTTATTTTTATAACAACTTTGAATTAAAATATACAACTAATTATATTAACTTGTGTGATTAATAATCAACACACAATTGTTCAACTATTTAACATAGAATTTTTGAAAAAATATGAGAAAATAAATTTCTATGAGAAAAGAATACTTACGTGTAGCAATAATATACTTTACTTGTGATTTTGTAGTTGTAACATTACTTAGATCCTATTGACCGCAACAAAGTTTTGGGGATGAAACTTCATCCAAGTGTAAGCTTAGCGGCACATTTTTTTTATAGTTGGCCACCCCCGAGCTCTCAATAAACTAATACGGCCAAAGAATTCTTTATCTCACAACACTATCCTTAAGAATAATAATTCTCATCTCCATTTTCGTCAATTAAATAGAAAAAAATGTTCCAAAAATAGAAAAAAGTTAGAAAGAGATCGACATGCACACAATCAATGTATCAACATGCCAACTTTTGTTTATTTGTTTTAAGTTTTACTTAATTTTTTTTTAATTTAATTTTTTTACTTATTTAATTCTATTTTAATTTTATAAACTTTATTTATTCTAACCAAAAAAATTAATAATATATAAATAATAATATTAATAAATTATTTATATATTAATGTAATTTCATTTTATTATTATTATTTTGAAACATTACAATTTTTTTATTATTTTTTTAAATCTACATAAGATTTAAAAATGTTGATTTTGTATTTTTTTTTAACCTTTTCTATGCATTATTGTATTGTGTACTTTTAAAAGTTTTATTTGTGATATAATATGTAATTATCTTCAAGTATGTTTTATAAAGCTTTTGTAGGGCATAAAAGAATATATGACATTAAGTAATGTTTTATATAATTATTATAAATATTTTTTATTTTAATATATATATATATATATATATATATATATATATATATATATATATATATGTTTTTTTGGGTAAATATCTATCTTTTATTAAGGTTGTGAAGAAGTAATGGATTTGTTATATATATAATCTACAGATTTATGACTTTCATCTTTTTATTGGATATAGATATAAACAATTTATATAACTCTTTTAAGAGATTTGAGCTAATTCTAAAGACCAATTTAAATTGCTTTTTACTAATATAGATAGTGTTAAGTTGAAAATGTGGAAATAGATGCAATTAAATAAAGTAATGCACTTCAAAAATCCAAAGACCTTTTTCACATTCCTGCTAATATTCACCGTAATCATATAACTAAAATAGACGCATAAATATTAAATTATGAGAATTTAACATTTAGGTGGAGGATATGTTATCTTTCAAGACATTGCTTGTCGTTTGTTCACATGCTCAAACTCATTTACCTAATTCAAAATCGTATAGTATAGTTTTTCTTTTAAAATCATAGTTTGGATACTAAAGTTGATACAAATAAAATTAGATACAATAACTCAAAAAGTAGATATTAAAATTGATCACTATGAAATAAATTCAAAATTAAATGTATTAACTAAAAAAACCCAGTGTTGAAGAGATAAAGTAAAAGGTACACAATTTAAGTTATATATATATATATATATATATATATATATATATATATATATATATATAAAGTTAAAACTCTTTTAAATAAAATAAAATTATTATTTCAAATTTAATATTATAATCTAAATAATAATAAAAATATTTAAGATAAATTATTGTTATTTCTTTGATTAAAAAAATATTATTTTAAATTTAATATCATAATTTAAATAATAATAAAAATATTTAAAATAAATTATTATTATTTTTTTATTAAAAAAAACATTAATGTTCTAAATTTTGATATCATAATTTAAATAAAAACTTAATATTTTTAATATTTTTATCTTATTAATCCCATGTCCTCGAATCATATTGAAAATAAAAAATACACTAAAATTAATCTTTTGAATTTAATGTACTATTACCCTTGACTTCTTTACCTTGGTGAAAAAAAAAACCTATAGTTATTAATATTTATATTATGTTTAAACATATAATAATTTATAATTACCCTTAACTTCTTTAATGTGATGAAAAAAAATATTTATAATTTTCAATATTTATAATTTTTTTCTAAGTTTGACTACTTCTATTATATCATATAAAACAGTAAGTTACAGGTATTTTCCTCTGGACTTGGCAAGCCAAATCCAGATAGAAGTCTCATTAGATTGAAAATAAAAATTGGACTGCCTCATCTGGGGAAACCAATCCTAAAAAACCATGATGAACATGCTACCCATAGAGGGAAACTAGCAGACATAGTAGCCAAAAGTAAACTAGAGTCATATAGAGAAAAATTCCAAAACATGAGCAGACTAGAGAACGTTAAAAAACTGAAATAACAGGAGGACACCCTGTAACTAAAACTAGGGACGACCTTCATTCTTTTTACTGGTGGTAGGGTCTTCTTCTTCAATCCTGCATACATAGAACTTGTCATCATTCTCCTTTCTCAGCGTGTGGCATGAATTCTAGGGCTGTGGCGACACGGGAGAGTCGAGCTTCTTAGAGGAGGCAACCTGCAGACCATAGTGCTCATTCTTGTTTTCTGCCTCAAAATATGAGCTGCGTCCATCACTGTTGCTTATGTTTCTGTTGGTGTCCTGGCTGCTGCTTGAGACACTCTACACCAGGAGAGCCTTTATCTTACGGGGGATGAAGGAAGGTTCGGGCGGAATGGTTGATTTACATGATTGTTTCTTGTTGCGGGAGCTAGAAGGCACTATAGAGGGAGCGAGAAGCTACAGGGATAGTTGAGCGGACAGATTGATAGGGTAATTCCTATTCTGCTCATCCCAGCCCACAGAAAGATTCAATTCTCGGCCCAGGCAGTGAAACAATAGAGGTCTGGGCAAGAGGCCACGCCCTCCCGCTCTTCTGCATCTCAGACGATGACACCAAGGGAGCCGAAGTGCAGGACCAGGAGGGAGCTTTGGACAACGCAGAGCAGGAATTGCCACGAGATGGAAGGCTGAGGTCGGTCAAGCTAGGAACATGCACCCGAGGCAGAGGGGATGAAATAGAGAAGTGCACAGAGAATAGGAGAAGGGGCCGAATGGAAGGCGAATAGGCAGGGGTGGATTGATTAATAGCCATGGCATGTGACCTTAATGCTTTGCGAACAGGGTACATTGAAGTGAGGGTGGTGGAGGTTGAATTTAAGACCACCTCATGGTTGCATTTAACGTAGGGCTAGCTTCCATATGCGATCACATGGGGAGGCCAAGTGTCCCACCATATGGCAGCCCTGAGGCCCTCTTTCTTACTGGATGGCACCTGCATCTGGGGGGAGAAGGTGTTTGTGCACCAGGAGAGTGCAGTCATGTTTGAGTGCTTCATCATCTAGGGTAGAGAGAGTGCTAGAGGTGAGCGGTGCACTGTGCAATACTCCTTTGTTAGCTAATAGATCAGCAACCATATTGGCTGACCTTCTGATGTGCCTGAAGTTGACTGCTGAGTGGTTGTGTATCCATTGATTCAGGAGCGAGAAGCGAATGGCTAATCGCCATATCATGGCCAACTTTGAGGTTGATGACCCGGCTTGAAGGCATTTGGCCACATCTATGATGATTTTGGAGTCGCCTTCAATTTCTAGAGGGAAGAAGTTGTTTTCCTCGGCTAGGAGGAGCCCTTGAAACATTCCCTCAAGCTCTATTGAGTTGTTGGTGTCCTGGCCCAAAGAACCAAAGAAGATTAAGAGAAAATTTCCATCCAAGTTTTTGAAGACTCCACCAAATCTTGCATCCCCCCGATTACCTTTGGATGCACCATCGAAATTGAGCTTGAAGAGACTGGGTGAGGGAGGAGACCAGGCACAAGGGGAGCTAGGGGAATGGTTTGAAAGAGGCTCAGTGATCGGGAATGAGTGAAGCATGATATTCCAGTTGGCCCATGTGATTTTCTCGCTTGGATGTGACGGGACGTCAGAGTCCTACCAGCGATGAAGGCCTAACGTTTCTTGAATATTACTGCAAATAGAGTTCCAAACAATGTCAGGAGGAGTGTTTTGATCCCGGAAGATTCAACGATTTCGTTCCTTCCATATAGCCCATAGTATGTTCCTGGGAAGGATGGTCCAAAGGAAGTTGAGAATATCACATAAGAAGGGGGTAGCTACCCAAAAATGGATGGTGTTGAGGATGTTCCCAAGAATTCTTTCCGATCTCTTGCTCAACTGGACGACCTTGTCCCAAAGAGAGCTGGCTCGGGTGCATGCGGTGAAGAGGTTCTCTATGGTTTCTTCCTCATTTCAGAAATTGGGACATCGAGATGGTCCCATGAATCCTTTCCTACGTAGAGTATCCCAGGTGAGGACACGCCTTTTTTTGAGAAGCCAGCAAAAAGTAGAAATTTTTGGCCATATTCTGGGATGCCAATTTTTTTCCCAAATAACATCTTTTCGATCCGAAATATTGGGGAGGAGCAAGAAATACACCTCGTTGGTGGTGAAGGTCCCCACAGAGGAGTATCCCCACCTTACTATGTCGTCCCCTTTTTCAATGAAAATTCTTCATTTGGAAAGTTCTTGCTAAATGTCATCCGTGAGATGAATTCTTTGTATGTGCTCGAGTTGATCTATTGAGAGCCAATGGTGAAATTGGGGAGTCGTCTACATGTTGTTGTGAAAACTCCAGAAGCGATTGATCTAAGGTTGATCATGATGCATAAGGATACCCTGCTACGATGAGTTGGGGAAGAGAGTGGTCATTTTGGGCATTTGTTGCCGAGAGTCATTCCAAAATCTGTCTTGGTTTCTTGATCGAACTTCCCAGAAACTGTGGTCTCTTACTAGAGCCCTGTGTTGTTTAGCTGCATTCTAGATGAGAGATCCATCCTTCTCAACATCCAACTGAATGAGATCTTTTATTGGCCAATTGTCTGCGTATTTGGAAATCCAAACTTACGCCCAAGGGACTTCCAGATTGGATATCCACTGCCACCATATTTTGGCTCCCATGAATTCATTACTATGTTGAGGATCTATAAGGCCGAGCTTACCAAGGGCTTTTGGGGCACACACATCTTTCCAATTGACCAATGCCCATTTCCTCTTATCCTTGTTGCTACCCCACAGAAAATTACGTTGAAGGTTTATGATGGATTTGAGCACCCATTTGGGAGAAGTGAGCATTGAAAAAATGTACAGAGGCATATATTGCAGAACATATTTAACCAGGACAAGGAGGCTAGCTAGATTGAGGGCGCGATGGGTCCAGAGGGCGAGATGGGTCTCCAACTTGTCGACCAGATCTTTCCAGGAGGCATGCTTAATGGCAGAGTCAATGAGAGGGGCTCCCAAATATTTAGAGGGAATAGAGGACATTGAGAAACCCAGAATGTAGGCTACGTTACGTTGGATGAGGACTGGGGTGTTGAAGAAGAAAATCTAGGATTTACACTGATTGATGGAAGGCCCTGCAGCGAGGGAGAAGCAGTCCAAAATTTCTTTGAAAGAGTTTGCTTCCTGAACAGAGGGGTGACCAAAGAGCATGTTGTCATCTGCAAATTGCTGGTGGGTGATAGGAGGATGACGACGAAGGTAGAGCCCTTTGAGGTATCTCGTCCTAACATGGAAATTGATGATCTAAATTAACCCTTCAACCATCAGAAAAAAAGAGAAAGGGTGAGAGAGGGCTGCCTTGATGGATGCCTCTAGTTGGTGAGAAGGGTGCGGAGGGGGAGCCATTGAGCAAGATGAAGTAAATTGGGGAAGTGATGAGAGTCATGATCCATCTAATCCAAGTAGGATTGAACCCAAAGGTTGAAAGCATATGATGAATGTAAGACCAATTGAGCTTATCAAAAGCCTTAGAACGATCGATCTTGAGAAGCAAACCTGGAATCTTGCAAGTATTCAAAGAGTGAGTAACCTCATAGGTGAGGATTATTCCATCGAGAATGTGTCTGCCTTCAACGTAGCCAGTTTGCTCCAGAGAAATGAGAAGGGGCAGAAAAGGCTTGAGTCAGTTGGAAATCACCTTGGAGACCATCTTATACAAGACATTGTAGAAGGCGATTGATCTATATTTGCTTGGAGTAGTCGCCTGCTCCTCCTTTGGAATGAGAGTGATCAAGGTGGTGTTGAGGTCTGGGATCATCCAGTGCATTGATCTGGATTCCTCAACCATTTCCCAGATCTCAATCTTGATGTCTTCCCAAAAAAAGTGGAAGAAGTTGGTTGTGAAACCATCTAGCCCTGGAGCTTTCCCAGCTTTGAGTTGAGCCATGGCCTAATCCACTTCCTGCAAATGAACGGGTCTGAGAAAAAAAATTTTGTGGTCTTCCATGATGATGGCAGGAATGTGCTGAGTAATGTTGTTAATGGCGTCCTAACAATCCAGTTGAGGTTCAGCCAAAGTCTCCTTGAAGTGATTTAGGAGCACCTGTTCAATCTCCTTGTGCGTTTCCATGATGTTTCCTTGTTCATTTTTCAAAAAGGATATTTGATTGACCATTCTCCTTTGGATGGTGGATCGATGGAAGAATTTCATGTTCTTCTCCCCCTCTTTGAGCCATCTGATTCTGGATTTTTGTTTCCAGAGGATCTCCTCCTACACTTCTCTTTCCTCGATTTGGTTCTTGAGCTGCTTCTCCTATCTAATCCTCTATGCGGATAGATGTTATAAGAGTTTGTTAGAGGGTGGCCATGCTAGCTTCTAGATCCCTCTGCCTCCTGAAAATATTTCCAAAGGCATGCTGGTTCCAACGATTTAGTCTGGCCTTGATGATCTTGAGCTTCTGTTGTACCTTGTACATTTTTTTTCCTTCATGGGGGATAATGTTGTGCCACCATTCGACTACCATGTCTTTAAAGCCCGGAAGGGGTAGCCAAAATCGTTCAAACCAGAAGGGTTTGGGGAGGCCTCTGCCTGATCTATCCCATTGCAGCTATATAGGCCAATTATCAAAACTATCCATAGGGAGGATGGTGTAGAATATGTCCCCCCTTTCTTGAGTGATGGCTTCAGAAATGAGGAAGTGATCCAGACGAGAAGTGATTTGTTGGGAACTACTTCTATGATTGTTCTAGGTGTGGAGCCCGTTGGAAGTGGGAATATTAATCAATTGATTATGGTGAATGAAGTCTATGAACTTTAGACTTTAGGCTTCCAAGTGTGTTGTTGAGGTCACCTCCTAGAATCTAGAAGGGGTGGGAGCGTTGTTCTAAGAGGGATGCAATATCATCTAGGAGTTGGATTTTCTAGGCAGAGGTTTGGGGAAAGTATACATTGGTGAAGAGACCCCTGATACTTGTACCAATTAAGTGGAAGGACACTTTGATGAAGTGGAGAGAGGCACGGTGATTGGAGAGGGAGATTAAAGTTAGATTCCAAGTGATGGCTAGCCCCCTTAAGGCTCCTATTGTGTCAACAGTGATGGTATTGCAACCAGGCCAAAGCCTGGATAAAATGGATTGAAACGTAGAACTAGATCATTTAGTTTCCTGCATGAAGAAGATGGAGGGATTATCATGCCTGATGCAGTTTTTTATCATACGAAACTTTGAGGGGCTATTGATCCCTCTGATATTCCAGAAGGTGAGCTTCATCATTTATGAGGATGGTTCAGAGCTTTGAAAAACTTTGTCAAATTTGGGTATCAGCCAGATTCAACTAGCTGATCCCCTAGGATTTTCGATATTTGCAAATCTGTTGGCCTCCCTTGTTTCCTTGTTTCCATGATGATGATGATGGTTTCCCTTGGAATGTGTTCCCCTTAGATGCCTAAGTGCATACTTCCTTTTATCAACTGCGCTTTGAGAAGGGCTTCCTCCATACTGTCGTTTGTCTTGCTAGGATGGTATGATATTCCTTGAACTTGCAAGCCTTTTCCAACCCTGTGAGATCCAGGTCCCCAAATTCAATGGTTTCCGGTTCTTCCTCCCTGTAGGTGATGTGGGCCTCATTCTTTCCATCTTTCGGGGCTTTACCCTGTCTAGGAGTGGACTGAGGGTCGATTTCCATGTCAGATCTGGGCTTAAGCAGTTGAGCTTGAGACTGGGAGGTAGCAAGGTTCGAGATCTCTAATTGTTTGTTCTTCATATTTTCTCCTTGAGACTTGTGTTGAGCATTATGATCAGGCAATGGGGTATCAAGAGGAGGAATGGAGCTGGATGCAGGGGAGGGGACGGGGGTGGCATCCGAAGAGGCAGATGGATGGTCCTTTTTCGGGGCATGGTTGGCCAGGAGATGGAAGCTATTGTTGGTGGAGGGCTATGAAGGACCAGGGATGTTGGTATTCTTCTTTGCATGCCTTTTGCAGGAGGAAACTTTGGTGAATCCGTCTTGATCTGTAGAGGCAAGGTTGGCAGAGGTTTTGGGTGGGTTATTCTGAGGACAATCTCTGAAGAGATGACCATGCATATGACATTTGCGACAACGGAAGGGGACATGCTCATAATCAATTGTTTGAATCCATTCAAAGTCTTCATGTCATAAACTTACCAAGTCAAGGAGAGCTTTGGCGAGATGCATGTAGACACATATTCTGGCATAGGAAGTGTATCTATTTTGTTTGGTTTCTTCTGCAGTCTTGATGAAGGATCCAAGTTTGTTGCCTATTTCTTTGAGATTAATTTCTTCCCAATACTCTCACGACAGAGAATAGAGGCAGATCCACATCGGCGCCCAGTTGAAATCCACTTTATTAGGGTTGAAGCACTCTACCTAATCTCAGAGGAACAAACCTGCTGCATTGAATAAGTAAGGCCCTTCGTCCATAAAGCAAATTTTGTCTTTGAGGCAGCTAAAGATAATGTTGAAGAAGCCTTTGGGACTGAGTTTGAGAGTGACTTGGCCTTTTGGCTTCCATTTGGCCTTGATCCATCCATAGAGGGCTTTTTCAGTTTGCGAGAAACCAATGAACTTGCCGATAAGGGCATGATCATGCATATACTGAATTCTGTCATTGATTCGCTTGGTAGGAAAATGCATATCAGGCCTCTTGGGCTCGATTGGGATATAAGTGGAAGACGTCACTTGGTGCGTTGCACTGTCATTAGCGTCCTCTTGTGCTTGATTTGCACGGTTTGCTCTAGATTTGGTAGTGCCAGACTGCTCCGCCTGGGTAGATTCAGGAATGTCAGATTTGGTGGGGATGGCAGAGTTGACAATGCCTCCAGATGTAGGGGGTAATGGATTCCCCCCAACGCTTCTATCATATTGTTGGAGTTCTTCAGTCTAAAAGATCTCGATTGGTAGGGCAGATGGGTTTGATCAAGATCCTTGATGGTGCCTGCAGCAGGGGCGTGAGAGAAACCCTAGGGTTTCAGGCCATGGCTCTCCTCAGCTATTCAATCGCTCTCACCACCCCTTCCTTTATGTGAAAATATATTCTTAATATTTATATTATGTTTAATAATAATAATATATTTTTTTTATTTTAATTATTAATATTTATATTATGTTTAAACATAATAATATATATTTTGAGAATCAGAGCTCGGAATCTCCACAGTTCTCATTTTTCAGTCTACATTTCGGGTCTAAAGAAAGACCCATCATCAGGACAAATCTGCAAAAAAGAGAGACAAATAGTGTTAAATAAATAGTGGAAAATCAACAAGAAAGAGAGCCGACCAAATACCCATTAAATGGTTTAGATTTCAATTAATTCATATTTTAATTTTAATTTTTATTTAGATGAGTTTTTTAGTTATTATGATTATTAAAATTATCAAAATCATTATTTTGGTAATTTAAGCCGTATTGCTAATAATGTTAGAAAGTTTCTAAATATTAATATTCATATTAATAAAGTCATAGGATTATCTTATTTAAGGATATTTAATTTATATTATTGTGTTAATGATTTCTAAATTTCAAGAAAAATCAATGAGAAGTAATTATATTCCTATTTTGATGACATGAAGGGGAGTCCTAGAAGAACGATTTAAAGGATAGATTCAATGGCTTGATTCTCATTGAATTTAAAGGACCCTATGTAGATTATAATATCTACTATTATTATTAAACCTTAAAAAGTTCTAAGAATTTTATATAATTTTAGTTTATGAATTATACTAATAGATTAAGTTTTCTATATTATTAAAGAATAGAATTTTAATGATAACCTAATACTATGTAAAGGGCCTAAGCTGAATATACTAATATATTAAGGATATGACTCTATCAATATTATAAGGTCACAAGGAGATTAAAGTGATAAGAGTTCCCAAGACTATCTTAAATTCTTTTAGCTAGGGTTTAAGATTAAAAGATTTTTTTTTAAAGACAAGTAGTATTATAGGATATGTTTAAGAGTTCAAGTATCCCCTTATATAGATAATATGATAATAATGTCTTATTTACTAAATATTATAATTATGAAAACGGAGGAGATATAAGAGAGGGATAAGAAAAGGTAAATTGATTATAACTCGTAGATAAGGATTGTAACAAATTGATCCAAAAAACTCAGAATGCAGAACGTGTGGGCTAGACTAAGGTATAAGGATATGAAAGGTTATTAAAAGCTTATTTTAATAACTACACTAATTAAGTTATAAAGAAGAGTAGAAAGGTCAGGTTAAGGAGAAGGGTAAGGGTAAGGTGCGAAATAGAGGGGAGAGGAAAGGGTACAAGGTAGAGAAAGAGAATCATAAGGGATGACAAAAGGGAAGGGGTACTCGTGCGTTTAGAATATCAGACAAAGCTCATGTTGAAGAAGAAATGGAATATCTAAGGAAATCCTTCACAAACTTGGGATATAGCAATAAGGACATCAACAAAGCGATACAAAAAGCCAGATCTGGAAGAAAAAGAATGGTCACTAACGAACCCCCCTCTACAAAAGCTTACCTCCCTTATATTCAAGGAGTCACAGACAAGATAGCCAAGGTTCTAGCCAAAACGGACATTAGAGCAACCTTCAAGCCTCTAGTAACCATCAGGCAAAGAATGAATTCGGTTAAGGATAACCCCGACCACCTCCAACAAAAAGGTGTCTACCAAATCAAGTGTTCATGTGGAGATTGCTATATTGGGGAAATAGGCAAAACCTTTAAAATAAGGTTTAAAGAACATGGAGTAGACATTAGGCTTGGAAGAATTAAAACCTCAGCCTTGGCGGAACATTCAAACAAAACATGTCACCACATATGCCTAGAAGAAGCAGTAATCATTGCCAAAGAAAATCATCATTTCAAACGCAAAATTCGTGAAGCCTTGGAAATCTTTAAACACCCGCACAACCTTAATAGAGATGGAGGCTTAGAAATTAGTAGAAATTGGGTCCACGTGTTGTCTGGTTAAAGCATCTTGCTCTCTTGATTCACTGGTCTCCTTGTACCCCTTCCCTTCCGTCATCCCTTATGATTCTCTTTCTCTACCTTGTACCCTTTCCTCTCCCCTCTATTTTGCACCTTACCCTTACCCTTCTCCTTAACCTGACCTTTCTACTCTTCTTTATAACTTAATTAGTGTAGTTATTAAAATCAGCTTTTAATAACCTTTCATATCCTTATACCTTAGTCTAGCCCACACCTTCTGCATTCTGAGTTTTTTGGATCAATTGGTTACAATCCTTATCTACGGGTTATAATCAATTGACCTTTTCTTATCCCTCTCTTATATCTCCTCCGTCTTCATAATTAAAATATTTAGTACATAAGACATTATTATCATATTATCTATATAAGGGGATACTTTAACTCTTAAACATATCCTATAATACTACTTGTCTTTAAAAACAAATCTTTTAATCTTAAACCCTAGCTAAAAGAATTTAAGATAGTCTTGGGAACTCTTATCACTTTAATCTCCTTGTGACCTTATAATATTGATAGAGTCATATCCTTAATCTATTAGTATATTCAGCTTAGGCCCTTTACATAGTATTAGGTTATCATTAAAATTCTATTCTTTAATAATATAGAAAACGTAATCTATTAGTATAATTCATAAACTAAAATTATATAAAATTCTTAGAACTTTTTAAGGTTTAATAATAATAGTAGATATTATAATCTACATAGGGTCTTTTAAATTCAATGAGAATCAAGCCATTGAATCTATCCTTTAAATCGTTCTTCTAGGACTCCCCTTCACATCATCAAAATAGGAATATAATTACTTCTCCTTGATTTTTCTTGACATTTAGAAATCATTAACACAATAATATAAATTAAATATCCTTAAATAAGATAATCCTATGACTTTATTAATATGAATATTAATATTTAGAAACTTTCTAACATTATTAGCAATACAGCTTAAATTACCAAAATAATAATTTTGATAATTTTAATAATCATAATAACTGAAAAACTCATCTAAATAAAAATTAAAATAAAAATATGAATTAATTGAAATCTAAACCATTTAATGGGTAATTGGTCGGCTCTCTTTCTTGTTGATTTTCCACTATTTATTTAACACTATTTGTCTCTCTTTTTTGCAAATTTGTCCTGATGATGGGTCTTGCTTTAGACTTGAAACGTAGACTGAAAAATGAGAACTGTGGAGATTCCGAGCTCTGATTCTGAAAATCTACAACACAGAAATCTACAATCCATTATAATAATATATATTTTTTATTTTAAATAAATAAAATGTAAATTTTTAAAATTAAATATAAAATTTATTTAAATAAAATATAATTTAAAATATAATTTCCATTTTATAATTAATAGAAATTAGAATTTCCAAATTAGACATTAAATTATAAACCATGTTTAAGTTCAAAAAGTACGTTACCGCGGGAAACCTTTTTTCCATATCTTTGTTAAGTCCAAAAAGGTCGTAACCACATGAACTTTTTTCCATAACCTCACTGAGCATGGGCTTTCATCGGAAATTTTGTAATGACCCACTCGATTCTGGATTGAGAAAACTAACTAGATTTATATTTCATTTATTTTAATAATTATATCACGCATTCTTATAAAAGGTTGTAGACAATAAATGGTTTAATTGCCTCTATATATATATATATATATATATATATATATATATATATATATATATATTCAAATCCACTCTTATATTCTTTGTGAGTGAAATTCTCATACTTCATGCTTAGAAGATATAGAGAAGAGAAAATAATATTATCTTCCTAAAGAAGTTACTATTTTATGACCTTCCTGGTTTACATTTAAGGCGTATTAAAATTTATGTAGTAAAATAACTTTAAAATTTAACATAATGATAACATATAATACGAAAATGAGTTGTTATAATTATAAAAATTATTGTCGATCTCACATGAAAAGGCAGTGCCATATTCCATTGTAACTTGGAAAAAACATTAAAATAATGTGTTTTAATTTATAAATTATTGTCGTATTTTATATATGAACAAATTTCACATTAAAATGAACACATGCAACATAATAATTTGACTCTATCATTTTTTCCTGTAATAACATAATGTTTCACAATAAATATCATTCCTCAAAACCAACCTTTGTAACTGGAAATTTAATGCACTTTCTTGCAGAGTAACACGACGAAATTGAAAGACAATGTTTATAAATGTTTGTACTTGGAAAAATATAACACACGCTCTCACTGCCATCTAACTCTAGAAAATTAACAATAATGTAACAACTTACCTATCCGCCAGAAATGAGATCACTATCAAATATAGCTTCAAGAAGGATAAAAATGTCATGTAATAACTATTAACGTGTACACACTAATGTCTAAGCATTACAATAACCACACCGTTGTAAAGAACCACAGTCCGCTTGAGATTATAATTGGACCAAAAAAAATTCTATTAATTTAGTACTAGCACAACCACGTTGTATTTACTAATGTGGTTGATATACTTGGATAGGCGTATATAAAATAGATTTATAATCACATTTACCAATGTGATTGATATACACCAAAAAGCCTATATCCACTACCCATCACATTAATTTATATATCCATAAATAAATATTATATATAATAATTTTATTATATTAACTTGAAATATATATATTATATATTAATAAGAATATTTATTAATATATTAATTATGATTAAAATCACAAAAATAATTTATATATATTAATAATATTGATTGATATATTAATAATATTATAATATTTATTAATAATATATATATTAATAATATTTATTAATATATTAATAATAT